>JAINUW010000818.1:0-487500 GCA_020205615.1 Panax quinquefolius | reverse complement strand
TGTAGTGCTACATAAAAACTAAAAAATCTGGGTATTATATTGAACAGAACATGCAAGAACAGAAAATTAATCCCGGTCAAACCTCCTACCTTGGTGTCTGACTTGAAAGCTCAAGAACACTCAAGAACACCTATAGCGACGGTTTTGTCGCTATAGGGCCCCTTTAGCGACATTTAATTACTAAAAATTATTAATTTATTAAATAAATAGTTTTTAATTATTAAAAATACATAATAAATTATTAAAAATTATTTTAAAGCCTGAAAAGTATTTTTTAATTATTTTGAGTATATTTCAAAAATATTTAATATTTTTGGAATATAAAAGGTATTTATTTATTTAATTATAATATGAAATAAATTAGTTAAAAATGATTTTAATATTTGAAAAATTATGAAATATTATATTATGGTGTTAAAAAATATTTTAAGTTATTTTTGATGACTTTTAATATTTTTGATGAATTTCATTAATAATTTATTATTAATGGTAATTAATTTATTTAATAAATATATTAAATAAATTATGGAAAAATGGAATTAATGATTTAAAAATCATATAAAAATGATTTAAGTGTTATAAAAATATTTTAAGTTATAAAATATAACTTTTGATATTTTGTCGTAAAAATATTAATATTTTAATATTAATCTCAATTATCGGATAATGAATTTATTTGTTTTAAAATCATATAAATATGATTTTAAGGTATTAAAATACTTTGTGATATTATAAATATATTATAATATTATGTTATGATTTTCATTAATATTTAATATTAAATAAATATTAATGATAATAGAATAATGTGGTATTTTTATGACTTAAATCTGAGGTTTTATGTCTTTGAATAGTGATATGGTTATGTCTTTATGTGTTTAGGATATTCTATGTATATATATATATATATATAATATATTGTGATGATATTATTCTAATATTGGAGATCTATATTACTAATATTAGGTCTTCGGATAAAGCGATATAGAATGCGTAACCACTACAACAAAAGGCTTATTTCCGACGGAATGTTCTCATTTAAGTTTAAGACTATTTAAATCGAGGTAACCTCATCTCAAAACGAAAAATTCGATTACCGATATATAAGCGCGTCGAAAATAAGTCCGTCGATTCTTTGGTGGGGAATACTTAAAACCGACGGACCTATTGGCGATCAAGAACATTAAAATCGGCGTTAATCTATCCCCCGATGAAATTCGAAATTGATCGATGATAATCATGCCACGTGGCACCCTGACAAAAATGGAAAATCACCTTAAGAGCGACGGAATTCCGTCGACTTTATAACGCGTCCGTCGAGGATAGTCGGTCGAGGATATTCGGTCGAGGCTATGCATGCCACGTGGCACTATCCCTAAAATGGAAAGAAACTTAACCTTGACAATTTTTCGTCGAGAATACCATTATTCCGTCGAGGTTACTGTTTCTTTTTTTAAAATATTTTTTTTTTATTTTTGCAATATCCAGGGATTTAACCCGCATCTTGTACTTGTACCTGTACCTGTACTTGTACCTGTTTTCCCAACATCACATACACAAGCTAAATTAAGCTAAATGTCAAAAACACCCATTACTACGACTAGCATAACCGCAACAAACCAAAGTAATGAAATGTAAAACCGCATTAATCAAAGTAAATTAAACTAATGTAAATTACAAAAGATCCCACATCCCATTAAGCTAAGTGTCAAACCACAACAAAACCAAAGTAATTAATGCTAAGGTACTTTAAACTACAATATGTACGTCAAAAGTTATGAAAAATTAATACAAAAGAATTTATACTACAAAAGAATGTAAACTAAGTCGAAGCTAGTAGAGCCCCGGTGTGAGAAGGATCATCGGTGAGCGTCGTCGCCTGCTACGAGTATGAAAATTGTCATCACTCGTCACCACCAAATCTGTTGATACAATATAATGTAACTCATTAGTCTATATATATGATTCAGTTAAAGATAACTAAATGAAAATTAAATAACATACATAATATATATTTGTATTTAAAACAAAATATACCTGAGCAGTCGAGCGCTGACTCAACATCGGCCCAAACGCGTCCTCGACTAAGGTAACCACCATCCGAACAATCTCGTCACAGATATTGCCCCATTGCTCAGAGAGGAATACCGTACTCTCGGCGGTGGCACCGGTTTGCAACGTTCTGCAGAAGTCGATGGAGGCGAGCACGGTGGCGAGTCTGACGATGGAACATCGGATCGGTCTCAAACCTCTTCGACACATCATGAACCATAACATCATTGGAATAAAGCATTATCTAAGCCGGTACTGCATGCTGTGATGGTCCCACGGGCTCTCTGGGACGCGAGATCATGGCTAGAGCCTACAAAAATAAATATAACATGAATAATATTACAAGTTTACTTTATTCATAAACACGAAATAAGCACAAATATTATACCTCCACAGCGATGTATAAATTTGGTATCCTCGGTAACCCCCCAAAGACTCGATCTGGTACAGTAGTACTAGTGGGAGTATCCTGAGACGCGACCCAAAGAGCCATCTCCTCGTCCTGAGATAAACTAATCTCGGGTGGAGGGACGGTGGAGTCTAAAGTCTCAGCATCTCCCCTAGCAGCCTGCAACTCTTCTATACGCTGGCTGCGAAACTTCTCAAACCGCTCCTGTAATTTGATATACAAGTGAGTTATCTTGGTATCATCATATAAATTACGTAATATTATCCTAATAATATCTATTATAGTAAATGTATTACCCGTATAGCTAGTCTTCTTTGGAGATATCGTCGACCACAAGTAGAGCCCTTGGCGTATGGACTCTATCCCGAACTTCGATCATAGTAGGAGGTCATTGAAGCTACTCTCGCATGGCCTAGATCATATACATTAAATAAGATCACCTTAATTTACTATAGTTTCAATATAAGAATAAACTAAACTAAAGAAAAATACATCTGAAACTTAACCTCTTGAAATGATTGCGAGCCGAGAGTATATACTGACTCATGACTTCAGCGATTCTTCTTCATCTGCTCGACTTGGTCTTGAGCGTAGCATCATCCCGGTCTGCACACATATCGCAACCCATGCAACATCGATCTTCTTATGTAATTGATGATCTCATAAAAGTAGTCCTGGGCATTTCTTTTATCGCCCTGACTGCCCTATGTCGCATCTCATACAACCAGCCGGCATAATTCTTCGAGATGTGGGCAATGATAACGGTGTCACCATATGCCTCAGTGATGCCGGCCTCGTATCTGTAGTATCTCTATCAAATAGACATAACATACGTATAATTTATTATTTGAAAAATATGTAAATAACATGCATGGACCTTTTTAATATATATGTAAGTCGACTTACGTGAAACTCCCGCAACACTGTCACCATGAAGCCTACATCGTAGCGTGCGTACTGACTAAATCGCATGTAGCCAGTAGGGAGATGCGCCAGGCAGATGGCGTGTACGGTCGCCTTAGCAATAGGATCCATAATACTAGAATACAAAATTTATTAATCACATTTTAATTGATTAATCACATGATAATATCATTCTAATTGAACATAAGTGATATATTAGAGTTGAAACCTACACAGACGAGCCGACATCAATCGGGCGTAATAGAACCTTTGCTTGGTGGGCGACCTAATCGATCGAGGTTAGGCCTCATGACAGCAAAGATGTCTAGCATCTGTATGTTAAATATATAGTTATGACATTGTCCAAAAATAGTAAATGAATGTATAATATAGTTATGAAAATAATGTTACTGAGCCAAAAAAGAATGAAACTCACTAGCATCTGAAGACGACCCTCCCTGGGAGCCGTCACCCGATCCGGAGCGGCCGCTACCACGACCACCTCCACCGCTATGTCGAGGCATATATAGCTGTACTACTGAAATAACAGACATAGATACGATGAACGATCAAATGGCCATCCTATGTGTGGGATATATATATATATAATGATTGATTTTAGTTGTATAGTATTTACAAAACACCAATTAGTGAAGAAGTAGTACGTCGCCAAACCCGTCAGAGTCAAAATCATTTTCATCCTCTAATTTTGTCTCTTCCTCTTCTGTATCAATTTCTTCCTCAATATCATCTTTTGCCATCACATACGGACTAACAACCACATCTTCCTCCACTTCGTCAACATTGAGTACATCAACGACATCATCACCCAACACATCGTCATCATATACCACAACGTGGCTGGGATTGCTAACTTGTTCTTGCAACAGGTCATCCGTTCTAGACAAATTAGTACCATCAAATGGCCGAGTCTTCGTTGTCATAACTGTATACCAGGGGGTTCTACTGTGAACGACATTAGGGGCGTAGTACACTTGAGTTGCTTTGCTGGCTAACACAAATACATCATCAGACTGTAAAATAGATTTTATATCTACTGTTACGATTCTATTACGATCAACTTTAACACCCTTTGCAGTATCAAACCAGCGACACTTAAATGTAACGAACTTTTTAGCCCCTGGATAATTGAGCACAACCACTTCCTTTAATCTTCCATAGTAATTGGATTCAAAATCTCCATAACAACTTCCCAACACGACAACGCTTGAAGTTGGTGATGTCGATTCATTCAAGTCATCAACCTTGAATCTATACCCATTCACGATCTGACACGGAAATGAACTAACAAGTTTATGCGGGCCTAAAATGACATCTCTAAAACGATCATACGCGTTCTCTTCTTCGACCCTTCTCTTAAACCACTGGTGAAAATTTGCATTAGTGAATACTTCCACCTGTGATTCTGTCAACCCCGGGTTAGAAGCATGCTATTCCAATTCGAATGAACTGCGTACAATAATATGGCAATTTATTAATTTTTGATTATGGATAGATAAATCATTTTCAACTTGTAATAATATATACTTGATGTACGAGGATACTTCAGGCATATTTAGAAGCACGTATGTAGACACAATCTTTAAATCTTTATCGGTTAGGTAAGTCTTTGTCTCATGTCCAAATGGTTTAGCTGGATAAGTGAATACAACCAACTCATCATCAGCACGACCAGACGGATTCCCGACCTCATTCCAACTTAGACGGTTATGCTTCGTTGCGACTATATCGTCAAAGTACAACGAGCAGAAGTTGACAAGCTCTTCCTCCGTATAGCGTTATCAATAGAACCCTCTACACGCGCTTTGTTTTTAACTTTCTGCTTTAATCAACACATACCTGATAAGTTAAATATAAAGATGACGAATATTGCACAATGTATGTGATATTACCTCTCAAATGGATACATCCATCGATATTGCACCGGTCCTCCAAGCTTAAGTTCATATGGCAGATGAATAGGCAAATGCTCCATCTTTGTCGAAAGAACCCGTGGTAAAATCATTTCGAGCTTGCACATTTCAAACACTATATTTTCTCCATCTGCTCCACATCACTATACCTTATAACGATTGAGCAAATATCCGAAAAGAAATTTGAAAGTCGCGGTAAAAGTATCATTAATATTCCTGGGTAACATCTCACGAAATGCAATTGGCATCAACTTCTGCATGAATATATGACAGTTGTGACTTTTGAAGCCAGTAATTTTCAATTGCTCAACCTTAGTACAACGAGATATGTTAGAAGCATATCCATCAGGAGCTTCGAGCGCGCTAAGCCACTTCTAAATGTTTTCAACTTTGTTGCTTGGTAAGACAAAATGGAGCTTTTGGTTTTGTGTTGTTAGGTCGGAGCCACAATTCCCGCCTGATATTCATTTCCTCCAAGTCTTTACGTGCTTTATCATTTTCTTTTGTTTTACCACTTGTATCTAGTACGGTTTAAAATAAGTTCTTAAATACATTCTTTTCTGTATGCATAACATCTATACAATGACGAAGTGCTAGTGTGACCCAGTATGGAAACTCAAACCAAATTGGCGAGTGAGTCCAGTTATGACTTTTCCCATATCCTATAGCTCTCAACGTACCATGCTCCTTCCCAGGGGGTGGAAATGTTTGATTATTTAGCTTGACTGATATGTCATTTGCCCGAAATGAGCGACCAAAAACCCCTTTCTTCTCTCTCTTTATTTGAATTGTGTTGACATCTTTCTATAAGCGTGCTCGTGAGAAAGAATCTACGAAGGCGATTCAAAAAAAACTAGTTTTAAAACCATGGCGTAGTTGAGTGCCTTGCATCCCCATCTGTTGGACCGGACATGATAACTTGCCATGAGTCGACCAACCACTAATCATCCCAAGTGCGGAAAAGTCGGTGATAGTCCACAACAAGGCTGCCTTCGTCACAAAAATTACGCCCGACAGTTTATCAAAAGTCTGAACACTGTTTCCCACAGCATCTTAAGTTCATCAACTAACGGCCTGAGGTACACGTTAATGTCTTTTGTAGGACTCTTATCCCCCGGTATAAGTAAGGTCAAGAAAAGATATGGATCCCTCATGCACATTGATGGTGGAAGATTATAGCTACCATAATCAACGGCTAAACAAAATAAAAGGTGACTAAAATTATTAAATGGATGAGAATCCATCACAGTAGCTATCCCAAGCTGACATTCCTAACTTCTTGACAAATTGTGGAAAATTGGCATCAAAATTCTTCCATTCATCTCCATCTATTTGGGTGAGTCGGTGACCGAGCACACGACATCCCTTGTTCTATGCCAACTCATATCTTTGAAGCGGTGTGCGCGTGACACATGAATAGCCCTATGACCTCGGCCTGAGAGGAAAATACCATAAAATCTTCTTTGGAACATGTTTCTCCTTCCCTCCACGTTTTGTGATCTTGTACCTTGGCGAGTTACAGATATCACACTGCACCTTATCTTTGTCCTCCCCATAATATAACATGCAATCCTGCTCACAAGCATTGATCTTCTCATACTCGAGATTTAACCCCTTAACCATCTTCTTCACCTCATAGTAATTCGCGGGTAACGTATTATCCCTGGGTAAGAACCCGCTGAGAATATCAAGCAAATCATTGAATCCTCTCTCACTGTAGTCATGCTCATTCTTGAAATGTAAAAGCTTCGTAACTGCAAAAAGCCTGGTGTGCTTGTCATTTGCAGGATATAATGGAACACCCGATTCAGATAGCAACTTATAGAAAGCAGCTGCTGAATCATTTGGCTTTTGCTGAGAACTGCTTGACGCATGCTCGTTTTTAGCCCAGTCAATATTGGTAGGGCCATACGCATCAACTAACATCTGCACGACGTCATAGTTATCTGCTTGCGAATCTCCGTGATCCGACTGGTCTACAGTACTATATGTTCATTCTCTAAACTCAGCTGATTCCCCGTGATGAATCCATACTGAATACCCATCCACAAACCCACGTGAATATAAGTCAAATTTAACTTCATCTGCAGTCTTCCATATCATGTTCTTACACTTGGAACACGGGCATCTCATCTTTCCGTTCGGATCATCAACATGTTCTATTGCTTTGTTCATAAAATTGGACACCCCTTCACGGTACGCATCAACTAATCCCCTACCATCAATTGGTATCCTACGGTACATCCAACTCCGGTCGGCTGACATCTTTAATTGAAGAAAATACCCAATTAGAATATATATGCTTGTATTTAGTTTACCGAGTAAATATCTCCACTCTACAGGGGTTAGGCTTCTATCCCGTTCCTGGATGCCTCTCCTCACTAGTGCCATTCACAAGGTGCGTGTTTATAATATTTTAAGAAAATTTCAGCATCACCTCCCCATGGTCTTCAAGTACACGAAATAGACCAAGACAACTTAGTCTCGAAGAACATATGTAGAGACACCAGCTGAAAAATCCTCAAAAAATTATAAACACGTACGCACCTTGTGAATTAGCACCGACCTAAGTGAGAGACATAACATCCAGTAACAGTCCCAAAATGGGGATTATTCGGCATTCACTCCTACTGAGTGAATGTCAAACGAGTTTCTAAGTTTCAAAGTATATTACATATATATATTTATGAGTGTATTGAAGAGCAAAGGGAGAGTATCATTGAGTTTATTAAAATTGTGGAAAACTAAGCAAATGCTACTTAGTTTATTAGTTACAAATCTAAGTTTCATATTAGTTGTAGTTGCAGCTAATAGTACTCCAACCAGTTCCGTGGCAGAAATCGGACAAAAAAAAAGGGTCGTAGTTCCTGTTTGTGTCCTATACTCTATTAATAAAGTTAATTGAATTACTGCGGACATTCCTCACTATTCCACCATGATGATGACAACATCCAAGAAGGAGTTCCATTAAGTTATGAACAAAGTTCTAAGTTAAGCAACCCTCTAGATGAGCGAGCGATCACTTCTCTACTATGAATGAATCGTTGCACGATATGGGTTCAATCCATGCCACCCAAATACCACTCCAAATACCCATCGAGGAATTTGGAGCGGTGAGAAAAACGCCTATGCCATGGATTGGACCCATATCGTGCAATGCTTCATTCCTAGTGAGAAGTGATCGTCATCATCTGAGGGTCGCTTAACCTATAACTTTGTTCAACAACTTAATGGAACCCTTCCATATGTTGGCATCTCATTATGATGGAAACGATGAATGTCTTCAATAATTCAATTAACTTTATTATTCGAGTATAAGACACAAAACGTAAACTACGACCCTTTTTTTTAATTGTCGAGGCGAGGAACCTATTGAGTACTATTAGTCTAACTACTACGTCGAATCTGCATCTGAGAAGTGCTTCATTTAATCTATATGTTATTATATTTGAAAATTGGGATAAACTAAGCAATTATGGTATTTGGTTTATTTTACCAATGAAAAACTAGGTAAATGTTACCCAGTCAACATGTATTTTATTTTATTTATTGAATATGTAGACAACTTATTATTCAGTTACTTTTAATTGTAGAAAACTAAGCAAATTCTACTTAGTTTATTATTTTATTCAGTTACTTCAGTTTTTTATGTAATGGAAAACTAAGCAAATGCTACTTAATTTAAGATAATTATTGTATTTTATTTTATTTTACTATATTTATTTTATATGTTATTTATTTTTTATTATAATATATTATTTAAGTTAATTAATTTTAATATATTCTAGTTTATTATTAAATTTATTTTAAAATTAATTTATTATTATACTTTTATTTATTTATGTATTTTAATTTAATTTATTTTGTATTATTTTATTTTATTTTATTTTACTATATATGTTTTACTTTAATTTAATTTAGTTAAATTAAATTAAATTAATTTATTTATTTAGATTTATTTTATTTTAAAGTTTATTATAATATATTATTAAATTATAATATAATATAATATATTATATTATATAATATAATATAATTTATTAAAGTTATTTAAAGCTCTAGTATTTTTTTTGTATTAATTTATTAATTTATATAAATATTTATTTATTATATTATAATATATTGTCTTTTATATAGTTAATTAAATATTTATTTATTACCATCTATAATTTCCACGTAAATTAAATGGAAATTTCATTTAAATTAATACTTAACACCAAAATAAGAGAAGTCTTCAATTGATTCACAAACTGGAAAAGGCAGAAATCAGAACACTGCAAATTAAGTTTATCACACTGCATTATAACTACTTAATATACACATTATAACTGGCTGGACACAAATTAAACACCAATACAGTAAACCAATATCAGTCACCGAGCATTAGCAACATCTCAGTCTCAAAATCAGTTTCATACCAAACGGAATTTAGCAAACTATCACAGAAAATCCCAATTTCAACAACACTACGTCAGAAATTTAGGGTTTAAATGTACATTTCAATAGAATATTTTAACACTATCAACAATATTTCAACACTTTCAACAACATTTAAATAGAAAATTTAGGGTTCAAAGTACTTATACCCAAATTCCTGCATAATCATATACATATCTGAAAATTATAGGTTCTAAATTTAAAATTAATTGAAAAAACTAACCTTAAATTGAGAGAGAAGGAGGAGCACAGAGGGACTAGAGAGAGAGAGAGCACCAGAGGGAGCCAGAGGTGAGGTGAGGCCGCCAGGAGAGACGAGGGAGTCTTGGCTGGCCGGAGATGGGGTCAGGTGACGAAGAGAGGTCTGACGACCCATGAGGAGAGGGGGACGAGGGAGGAATGAGAGAGAAAAGTCGCAGAAAGCGAGAGAAAGAGAGAGAAAAGGAAAAAGAAATGAGGAGAAGCTGAAGTGAGGCTCGCGTCTGTTAGTATTTTAAGGACTATTTCCGACGGAACTCAGTCGGTATTACTTCAGTCGATGATAAAGTATCCTCGACGGACACTAAGTCGATATTAATAGTTCTTCCATTGAGGTTGTTTTTGGCATTGGAGGGAAACTTTCACGCCACAGGCATGGTATAGGATTAACTAAATTCAGTCGAAGTAGTATTATTATCGAGGGAATTATGAATGACTGAATATTCTGTCGGCACTAAGTTAATCCCGAGCGAAGCCATTCAGTCGACCTTTATTCCGTCGTAAATAGTCCTATTTCTTGTAGTGAATGATAATCAACGGTTCAAGAAAGTTTTACTTAACTCTATTAAGAGTTGTTTCATTCAGATATACTTATGGTTAATCATTGCTGATTGTCATTATAGAATTGTACTCTGTACATATTGCATGTATAAGTCAGGTATGAAAGGCTGATCACCTTCATTATCGTTCGGTCCAAATATATTTGTTCATGTTTAATACTTGTTCAGTCAAAAGTTTTTTCGCGCTAATTCACAACTATATTGATGAATTATAGCCAACTTATTATTCAGACTCTTTCAATCATGATATATCCTTAAATAAATTTAAACTTGTTGGGCAACTTTCATGCTCACCCTTGCTATATCATGATAAACATTACAGATAAGGCGAATGCATTCAGATACAGGAAAAGGATAATGCCAAGTTCAGCTTGGGATAAATGTGCAGCTAATTTGTAATAGTATAGTTTGATGATAAGGTTATATGTTAGATAGTTTATGAATTGTGTATAAGTTAAGGTTACTCGATTTTGGGGAAATAGTGTGTAAAGTGTATTGTATAAACAATTTATGTTTATATCTTCCGTAATAGTTATAGAATGATTGTACCAGATCCGTGGTGATTTGGGACCCGGATTTGAAGCTCTCACACGTCGAGAGTATGCAGATAAAAGAAAGTTAACTCCTTTGGGTCAACAGATGGAGGAGATCCTACAAATGTTGATCAATCAAAGGAAGATTATAGAACTGTTACCCCCAATCAATCCCAGTTCCAAGAGTTTTGATGCTACCGGAATATGCCAATACCACTCCAACACTCCTGGTCATGACATAGAAAGTTGTTGGGCTCTTCGTCACCTAATACAGAATATGATCGACAACGGTGACATGCAATTAGCAAATAATGGTAATACTTTGCCTGAAAAATAAGAAATATTTTCTCCTGGAACACAAAGATGGAGGGAAGTTATATATTTTATATCCTCTGAAGGAGACTTGCTTGTAACACCTCTGATAATCCAAGGAATGAATCATAGAGGAGGAAAGAGTCCTTTGAAAGTAGTTGCACCAGAACTGTAAGATCCCAACTTTTATGAATAAAGAATAATTTTCTCTAAATATATTTTTGAATATTATTGTGTGGATTTGATATAATGTTATAGTTGTGGGTAATATTTATAAATTTTACAAAGTAAGCAAGTGGTTATATAATATTCGATTGGTCAGGGAATATTCGTTTTAACAGGGAATATTTGTACGACGGCACAATCATTGGTGGACTCCACAACGGAAGTATTGTCGTAGTTAGAAAAGTACATAATTATCTTTTTATAAAAATAACGGCGGAAGTGTTACCGTTAAAACTGTTGAACTACCGGGTAGTAAAAGTACAGTAATATGCGTGGTTGCATAGTAGCACACGGTATTGGTTATTGATGCTTACAAAGATGGAGGGAAGTTATATCAGTCATATCCTCTGAAGGAGACTTGCTTGCAACATCTCTAATAATCCAAGGAATGAATCATAGAGGAGGAAAGAGTCCTTTGAAAGTAGTTGCACCAGAACCCTTGATGTTGCCATGCAGACCGAAATATCCCTTCATCAGCTTGAAAAGAGTCCCATGGAACTATGTGGAAAATGAGGGATTTACATTAAATGACACCGCGACTCTATCAAAGGAAAATCCTCCGTAACTACCTTTGCGAATGATAAAGCCAATCATTAAAACCAAAGGGAAAGTACCCGAGGAGAAAATTGAAGAATTCCTCAGCCAAATGGGGCATAATGAAGCTAAGCTAATGCAGAGATTAAGGGAGGCGCCTCAACAGATATCCATTATGGATTTGATTTTGTCTTCTAATGATTATCGTAAAGTCTTCACACAAGTGTTGGAAGAAGCGAATCTGCCTAAAGTAGTGGATACAGAAAAATTATGTCACTTGATAGATCACATTTTCAATTGCAATGTGATATCTGTCACTGATGACGATATACCGGTGGAAGGAACTAGTCATTGCAAGTCATTGCACATAGCAATGATATCTTTTGGGTATGTGATAGGAGGAGTATTGGTAGATAGAGGATCATCCTTGAACATCTATCCATATAACACTTTGGAATGAATGAAGATCAATTCAAGTCGAATTCATAACAACCACATAGTCATAAGAGCCTTTGACGGGTCTTGACGAAATACTGTAGGAGAAATTAAACTTTCAGTAGAGATCGGTACAAATACTTTCTACATATCCTTCCAACTATTGAACATCACCAGAGGATATAATATGTTATTGGGAAGACTGTGGATTCATATGGCAGGAGCAGTCCCATCCACCTTTCACCAACAAGTCAAGTACATCATCAATGGCAATCAGGTCACTGTTAATGCCGAACCAGAATATCCTGTCTATGTATAGGGTGACATGCCTCTAATCAACCTCAACGAAGGAGTTGAGCTAGTAAGTTTTCAAACCTTTGAAGTAAGCAACACTTATTATCAACCTATTGGGGCTCTAGCCTTAAAAGCATGAATTTCTTCAAAAGTAATGTATGTCGGTAAAGAAATGATGTCTTTGGATTTTTATCCTGGCCAAGGGCCAGGGAAAAATCATTAAGGGATCAAACATTCAATCCAAATACCTAGTCAGACAGGAAAGGCTAGATTAGGCTATGAATTCAATCACATGAACCCGCATAAGCATCAACCGATTCATACATCCACCATTCTACTACCAGATCTCACAGATGCAAGATTCGTGAAGCCAACAAAGAAAATTCATGTGGTTGTATCAGGAATGCTAATTCCTAAAGTTAATCCGGTCAGTGAAAAGGAAACCCAGAATCCTGTCACAAAAAACATGGAATGGAATGAAAGGTTCCTCCAAGAAGTGCAAGATCGATTTGTAAAGATGTATTTTCTGGCACATACTAAGGGTCTAGATGAGGATACCCTAGATGCTGACTATCTAGAAGATCAAATCCTTATCCCTCGCATAAATAGGGCTAAGGATTTCGCCCCTAAATATACTATTCACACCTCCTCAACTAACCTCCTTACTATTCATGAAGTTTCCCTTGGAAGCTTTGTGCTTCCGTTTTGCAGAATTTGTTCGATAGTTCGAAAACTGCGACTCTCGGAATCCAAATATTTTTGGATATTTTGTCTTTCCTTTATAGATTAACTTTTACGTATTCTTCGGTTTTTTGAAAAACTGAAAAACACTTTTCGACATTAAGCATTTTCCTTCACATTTTCCCCTAACATAATTAAACGAATGAAAAGTACATAGCAGTACTTTTCGCCTTTTTATTTTGTCCGATTTCTGCACATTTTTTGAGAAAAACTTTTATCAACTTACTTAACTTTTCACGATATATTATCGTCAAATCTTTCGACGGAATGTCACTTCGACATACCGAACTCTCAAAAAGGCTTAGGTTATTCAAACACTAACCTTTAGGGTTTCGTCAGGTGAAAGTGCCTATTTCGTCTTTTTCCCTAGAAATATTTTATTCCCGAAAAAAATTTATTTTTCGTCTTGAAAATTCTTACTCGTTCAGTCTAGCTCGTAGCCAGAATCATCCCGATTAATAATCATCTTAGGTTCTAGAACGATTAATAAACACATAGCACAAAATAGTATTAATAAAAATTCATTTTATTAATAACTAATTCTTTAAATCTTAAATTCTGGACAATCCAATTTTCCGGGTTGTCACATTCTTCCCTCCTTATAAAAACTCCGTCCTCGGAATTTCTAAAACCACACCCGTTCCCGGGTCATCACAGAAAAACTAGTGGATTGCTGCCCCTAAACAGAAAATTCGGGGTTAGCTAGGGTGGTTTAAAAATTCTGGGCTTTTGTTATGTTGTAGTACACTGAATAAGCATTTCATAGACTCTATAATGGAATAATTCCGACTTCGGAGCAAAGAGTTATGCTATTTTAAAGTAGCCGAGTAAAAATTGGAAAACCAACTCGGGTCAGTCACTTTACACGAAATTCCTCGAATTCTGTGTTTAAAATTTGGAAAAGGTTAAAAAATAAAAGTTTTAGTCCCAGAAGTTAGCTTTGCGTGGGCTTAAGAATCGCTCAAAAATGTTTTGAAATGAAAAAGTTATGACTGTTTTAGCGAAAGAGGGTAAAGTTGGGAAAAAGGGGAAAACTGTTACGCGTGGACATTTTTGGGGCATCTTTTAGGCTACCTATGAGGTACGAAGTGGATGGGTTATATTTTTTAAAAATAGCCTACTATGGTACCTATAACATATCCAAATTTGAGATTTTTTCAATAAGCGACCAAAGCGAGAGAAAACCGCAAAGTGTGGTAGTTGAGAACGAACCAAAGAGCGAAACTACCAATGGATCGTGCGTAATCGCCAGCAAATTGTCTTGCGTCTTTGGCAATTTGCTTGATGTCTCTTTCCCACACTATTTTGATGAGTTTTTGTGATCCATTTTCGCGGTGTAAATTTTTTCAAAAATACTACGCCATAAGGTTTATAACATGCCCAAAATTTCGCTGTTATATGACTTAGGATTTGAAAATTAAAAATAAGCGAACATGCATGTCAGAACTAAAATTTGAGAGAACTCCGAGCGTCGGCGCGTAGAACGACTTTGACGTTCCGAATCGCGTTCCGGCAAAATAATAAGTCATAAAAAATCTAATAAAGTCCTACGGGGCGAGATTTGACTATAAGTGATATTTTATGCCGAGAAACTTCCTTCCGGGCATAAAAAAAGCAATAAAAATATGTAATAAATATAAATTACATATTTAAGTAAAATAAAAAAATATAGTTGCCTGTAAATTTATTTTGTGGTGCAACAAAGAATGTAAAACATTTGAAAATTGTATTAATCATAAAAATTATAATTTGAGGTTTTCAGTGCTCAAAATATGGTTTTTAATTTGAGATTTACGTAATAGATTATATATATATATATATATATATATATATAAAAAATGCGAATAATCGTAAAATGAAAAATAAAGCAAATGTGCTAGTGAGATAAAATATTTATATATGAGGCAACAGTCAGTGTTGACTCATGAACAGACAAACTGATGTAAAAAATTATTTAAATTAAAGAAATAATATAGTTAATTGAGTTTTATTATAAAAGCTATGCATTAGCTGTTTAAACTCTGAATTTGCGAGTAAAGATAAAAGATTTTTCTGAAATGGAATTTAAATGGTTTAAGCTTCAAGATGTAAAATATTTATATATCAAAATGTGTGAGACCTTTATAAGCTATTAAAACATTGAAAAAGTAATAATATTAGCCAAGAGTTTTAAGATGATGATTAAATGATAGAAATATTATTGAGGGATGATAATATTACTAACGAGTTAAAGAATTATTCAATGTTGGATTATATGGCTAAATGTTACCTAATTTATTATTTGAGTAATAGTATTATGAGATAAAATGTATAATGCTAATTGGAGGATCAATCTTATTAATGATAGGTCTTTCATAAGAGATTAAATTAGATTGCTTAGCGGTAATGAACAGTACAGTCAAGTTTTCTAACTCAAACTCAAGTTATTAATTTTTCAGAATGCTCAACTTGGTTCATTGAATCCAAAATAAAAAGGGAAAAGTAAGTAAAGTTATTCACTTTACTTGTCATAATAACCAAGACCATTCTCTCTCTAGAAATTCGGGTATGAGAGTGAAAAGGAGTGAGAAGTTAAGATAAAATCATCTCTTAGCTTAACAAGAACAGAATCTAAGATCAGGGATCATAGATCAAAGCCTAAAAGGTATAAACCCTAATCCTAGAAATCTCATGATTTGATGTTATATGTTTTAATTTGTTGGCTAGATATGTGTTAGAGGGTGTCATTTGATGATCTGGATTGCTAAAACCTAGATCCATATCATTTTGATGCTCGAAATTAAAGATTTCAACAATTTGGAAAAGTAGAAAAAATATGGCCTGACAGCCATATGTCAGTGCCTTTAGATTCTTCTGTGTTAATTATTTGTGGTGTTTTATGTTATAAATGTGTTCTATGTCATGTGGGCTATGATCTGAAACTAGAAACAGTGCCAGATCATGAGTAGATTGAGAGTTATGAGCAGTCAAACTGCGTTGATCAGTCACGAGAATGGGTTTCTGGGAAACCCAGAAACCCAGATCTTATCTGATAATGATATTGCAGGCTCTAGATCTCACTTATTTTAAGTGTTTGTGTTATGTTGTTGGTTGAATATTGTAGTCTGACATGTAATCTACATATTAAAGTCAGTAGAACACATAGATCTATTATAGAATCAAAATAAATGAAGGACAAACCATCGTTGACAAACTGCTTGGGAAGAAATCTGGGAAACCCAGATTTCTCAAGAACACATATCTGACAAGCTTTTGACCGGCATAGATCTTACAGTTTTGATGTTTTTAAGTTGATCTGGTGATTTATATCAGTTCCTTGACATGTTGACTATAGATTTGAACCTTCATAACAATTCATTGATGACCATAACTTAGATTTAAGTGAACTAGAAGGAGCATACTCGAACTATTTTGGGTTTCTAGGTTACCCAGAAAACCCAAAAACGTTCTGACAGATACTTTATAGGCTTGTATCTTGTAGTTGTATTGTTGTATGACATAGATTGTTGTTATATTTTGTAGTGCTACATAAACACTACAAAATCTGGGTATTATATTGAACAAAACATGCAAGAACAGAAAATTAAACCCGGTCAAACCTCCTAACTTGGTGTCTAACTTGAAAGCTCAAGAATACTCAAGAACACCTATAGCGACGGTTTTGTCGCTATAGGGTCCCTTTAGCGACATTTAATTACTAAAAATTATTAATTTATTAAATAAATAGTTTTTAATTATTAAAAATACATAATAAATTATTAAAAATTATTTTAAAGCCTGAAAATTAGTTTTTAATTATTTTGAGTATATTTCAAAAATATTTAATATTTTTGGAATATAAAAGATATTTATTTATTTAATTATAATATTAAAAAAATTAGTTAAAAATGATTTTAATATTTGAAAAATCATGAAATATTATATTATGATGTTAGAAAATATTTTAAGTTATTTTGATGACTTTTAATATTTTGTGATGAATTTCATTAATAATTTATTATTAATTGTAATTAATTTATTTAATAAATATATTAAATAAATTATGGAAACATGGAATTATTGATTTAAAAATCATATAAAAATGATTTAAGTGTAATAAAAATATTTTAAGTTAGATATTAATATTTTAATATTAATATCAATTATCGGATAATGAATTTAATTGTTTTAAAATCATATAAATATGATTTTAAGGTATTAAATATACTTTGTGATATTATAAATATATTATAATATTATGTTATGATTTTTTCATTAATATTTAATATTAAATAAATATTAATGATAATAGAATAATGTGGTATTTGTATGATTTAAATACGATATTAATGATCGAAAAATCATGATAAATGGTAATAATTATCTAAAAATTATTACGAGCTTATGCAAAAATAATTTGTTGATAATAAATTATCTAAGATATTGTTAAGTATTTAGCCAGAGTTTAATTGAACTTAAACTCGAGTATTTGTCCAACTGGGCAATAGTCGAGATGATAAAATTGTGTCGGTTTCAACTCGGACTTAAATAGTCTGACTTGATACTAAGTTTTATGTGCTGAATAGACTGATAGGGTTATGTGCTATGTGTTTAGGATATTCTATGTGTGTATATATATATATATATATATAATATTATATTGTGATGATATTATTCTAATATTGGAGATCTATATTACTAATATTAGGTCTTCAGATAAAGCGATATAGAATGCGTAAATTGATAATCAATCTGTTCGAGGCAAGAGTTTTACTTAACTCTATTAAGAGTTGTTTCATTCAGATATGCTTATGGTTAATCATTGCTGATTGTCATTGTAGAATTGTACTCTGTACATATTGCATGTATAAGTCAGGTATGAAAGGCTGATCACCTTCATTACCGTTCGGTCCAGATATATTTGTTCATGTTTAATACTTGTTCAGTCAAAAGTTTGTTCTCGCTAATTCACAACTATATTGATGAATTATAGCCAGCTTATTATTCAGACTCTTTCAATCATGATATATCATTAAATAAATTTAAACTTGCTGGGCAATTTTCATGCTCACCCTTGCTATATCATGATAAACATTGCAGATAAGGCGAATGCATTCGGATACAGGAAAAGGATAATGCCAAGTTCAACTTGGGATAAAATGTGCAGCTAATTTGTAATAGTATAGTTTGATGATAAGGTTATATGTTAGATAGTTTATGAATTGTGTATAAGTTAAGGTTACTCGATTTTGGGGAAATAGTGTGTAAAGTGTATTGTATAAACAATTTATGTTTATATCTTCCGCAATAGTTATAGAATGATTGTACCAGATCTGTGGTGATTTGGGACCCAGATTTGGGGCTCTCACAGTTGGTTTCAAAGCTGTTGGTTATGAATCTTAGGTAGTAATACCTGAGACCAATAACCGCAGTGATTAGGATAAGATCTAACTCACATAGAGTTAGTTGGTCAGTAAGATTCAAAGACCAATCTAAGCGAGTTGTAAAGATACAGAGTTCCCTAACTCTGATAATAAAGTTGAACAGTAGTGGTGAATAGATAGAGTCTAAAAGACTAAAGGTGCAGTGATAGGAGATCGTAAAATAAAACGATCAAGATATAGAAATAAATCGTAATATATACGATGAGATCACCCCGTGATCTGATAAGGTTATGATATGGGAAAATAATCAATCTAATGATTGGAAAATTTACAGCAAGATTGCTGTGTGTAAGTTGTACTAAGAAGTGGTACAGATTCAGGAAAGGATTATGAATATAGATTAAATGAAATTCGTATTAAGAAGGGAGTTAAGATTAGGTGGGGATTTCAATTGAGGACTCATGTCGGCAGCTGAGTTGTATGATTCCTTGTATGGGCGGGAAATTATACTTGGTGTAACAAACTACTTAGTTTCTGGCACTGATAATCATTGAAATGTTGTGTCGCGCTATTTTCTATATGCATGTTAAGTGGGTGGTTCCTTTCTCGTGTGTATAACAAATAAATAGGTTATAGGTAGAGAATATAAGGTTAAGTACAAATTCTTAAAACTCATACTTATGTGACATTCTTGACTCATAGTTATATGAAATTTTTATGAACCCCTCAGCGAATGGACACCAAAGGTCTGACTAGGGTAAGTTCCTAAACTCGTATGATTGTGGCAAGTTTATGAACTCATTAGTGTGGTTTGACGAACTGGGTATAGTTGTGTGTGAATGGAAAATTGAGGATTATAGGAATAGATAGATTATTAAGCAAATGATTATTAGTGAAGACATAAGTTTTCCAAAACTCCTAGCTATGCTAGACTTCGAAATTTTGACATCAAGCTAAATACGCACTATGTGCTTTTAAAAAAAATGTAGACTAAATAATCATTTTGAAACGGTTTAAATTATAGTCTATGCTACTTATTTCAAATTTAGAAGAAGATGATTTGAAATATCAAAGTTATTTTATTTATCACTCATGTACCACGTATAACTTTGATGCGAGAGATGATAAAAAGGTGATGGAGTTATAAATACTGAGAATACTTAGTATGAATTAGATCTAAAATCGTTATTCCACTATTGTATGATGTGTTATGACGAAGTCATACAATGACGTCATCCTCAAACGGACTGTTAATACAGTACGACATCATGACATCATTCTCAAAAATATTTTCAAAATTTTAATTTGCCAACGGGGTTTGGCTACACCTAAATAATTCGATTGAATTGAATTATTGATATGAGTCTATGCTATTCGATTCAGCAAGACTAATGTTTATGAAAACTCTAAGTATTCATTGAAAGAAATTTCCTGAACTAAATTATTTTGGTGCGGAATCATATGATAAGACTGAGGTGAACTATGTTGTTTGGATAAAATAATCCAATCAGGTAGCGTAAATATTCGCTAGACATGATTAATACGTTATGCATGACGTAAGAGTACGATAGGCTAATCACCTAAAGTACTAGCAACAGTAGTTTACCTTCTTTGTGATTGTAAACATACCAAGTAATGTATTATTTTGCGGTATAAATACCGTTAAAACTATGTGTTCATGGTCTATATGACCCCTCAGCACCATTTGAAAACTTTTACTCTTGTGAGTGGTGTATTGGGTAGCATGTGATGATATGTGTGAATGGTGTAAGCAGTATGGTGTAAGGTGTAAGGTGAATTTCGGGGACGAAATTCTTAGAAGAAGGGGTGAATGTGACAACCCGAGAATTTATAAAAAAATTTTAAAATCTTAATTAATCGATTTAAGGTTCAAAATTAGAACCTAGACAGAAAATAAGTGTATACGTTTGATGTTTTTGGGAAGGAATTTTGAGGATTTCAAAATTTTGTGAAGCATTTAGGTGAATTATACAGGATTAAGTGTATATATGATTATGTTTTGTGAATATGGTATTATATGTGTACAGTATGTGGTTAAGGGTTAAGGGTTGACCAGATAAATTTTATCAGTGTCAAACCCTAAGATTATTGTCGAATATTGACGTTCAGTTAGAAAACCCTAGCAATGTATAAGAAACCCTAGAAATCGGTTCTAAAACCCTAATTTTGGTTCCGAAAATTCGAAACCCTAATTCAAAAATTGAAACCCTAATCTGGGAACTTAAATGATAATTATAATGCTTAAGTGCTATTAATTATCATATTAATTAGGGTAAAGCTTAATTAATTAGTAAACCCTAATTTTAAATTTGTAAACCCTAATTATTTTATCAGAAACCCTAATACACAATTGTGTATTTAATTGCTAAATTATCAATATTAATTAGGGAATAATAATCCTAATTAGCAAGATTGATTTTGATGATTAGAAAATCTTAGTATAATTAGAGAATTCTAATTATAATTTACAAATGTTAATTTTCTATTTTGAAAACCCTAATCTGGAAATTCTAGAAAGGTGAATTGTGGAAAGCTTAGGTTTTAACCCTAAGGGTTAAACCCTAAGGGTTTCATCAAATGACAATTTTAGAATAAAAATTGTATGGAAATGACCATTATGCCTTTTTAGCAATTCTTTAATGAGTTGGTGTATAGGGTTTGACCTTAGGTGAATTGTTCACCAACCCTAAGCCAAGCATGTGACTTATATCTCACAAATCAGCAGCTATATCTATCAACTTGGTTCATTGAATCCAAAATAAAAAGAGAAAAGTAAGTAAAGTTATTCACTTTACTTGTCATAATAACCAAGACCATTCTCTCTCTTGAAATTTGGGTATGAGAGTGAAAAGGAGTGAGAAGTTAAGACAAAATTATCTCTTAGCTTAACAAGAACAGAATCCAAGATCAGGGATCATAGATCAAAGCCTAAAAGGTATAAATCCTAATCCTAGAAATCTCATGATTTGATGTTATATGTTGTAATTTGTTGACTAGATATGTGTTAGAGGGTGTCATTTGATGATCTGGGTTGCTAAAACCTTGATCCATATCATTTTGATGCTCGAAATTAAAGATTTCAACAATCTGGAAAAGTAGAAAAAATATGGCATGACAGCCATATGTCAGTGCCTTTAGATTCTTCTATGTTAATTACTTGTAGTGTTTTATGTTATAAATGTGTTCTATATCATGTGGGCTATGATCTGAAACTAGAAACAGTGCCAGATCATGAGTAGATTGAGAGTTATGAGCAGTCAAACTGCGTTGGCCAATCACGGGAATGGGTTTCTGGGCAACCTAGAAACCCAGATCTTATCTGACAATGATATTGCAGGCTCTAGATCTCGCTTATTTTAAGTGTCTGTGTTATGTTGTTGGTTGAATATTGTATTCTGACATGTAATCTACATACTAAAGTCAGTAGAACACCTAGATCTATTATAGAAGCAAAATTAATCAAGGTCAAACCATCGTTGACCAACTGCCTGGGAAGAAATCTGGGAAACCCAGATTTCTCAAGAACACATCTCTGACAAGCTTTTGATCGGCTTAGATCTTACGGTTTTAATGTTGTTAAGTTGATCTGGTGATTTATATAAGTTCCTTGACATGTTGACTATAGATTTGAACCTTCATAACAATCTATTGCTGACCAAAACTCAGATTTAAGTGAACTAGAATGAGCCTACACGAATCTGCTTTTTTTCATTTTACGGGTTACCTAAAAACCCAAAACGTTCTGACAGATATACTTTATAGGCTTGGATCTTGCGGTTGTGTTGTTTTATGACATAGATTGTTGTTATATTTTGTAGTACTACATAAATGCAAGTACAAAATTTGGGTATTATATCGAATGTAATATGCAAGAACAAAAATTAAACCCCTAATTCGAAACCTTCTACCTTAGTGTTTGACTTGAAAGCTCAAGAACACTCAAGAACACCTATAGCGACGATTTTGTCGCTATAGGGCCCCTTTAATGACATTTAATTACTAAAAATTATTAATTTATTAAATAAATAGAAATAAATAGTTTTTAATTATTAAAAATACATAATAAATTATTAAAAATTATTTTAAAGCACGAAAAAAGTTTTTAATTATTTTGAGTATATTTCAAAAATATTTAATATTTTTGGAATATAAAAGGAATTTATTTATTTAATTATAATATTAAATAAATTAGTTAAAAATGATTTTAATATTTGAAAAATTATGAAATATTATATTATGGTGTTAAAAATATTTTAAGTTATTTTTGATGACTTTTAATATTTTGTGATGAATTTCATTAATAATTTATTATTAATGGTAATTAATTTATTTAATAAATATATTAAATAAATTATGGAAAAATGGAATTAATGATTTAAAAATCATATAAAAATGATTTAAGTGTTATAAAAATATTTGAAGTTATAAAATATAACTTTTGATATTTCCTCATGAAAATATTAATATTTTAATATTAATATCAATTATCGGATAATGAATTTAATTGTTTTAAAATCATATAAATATGATTTTAAGGTATTAAAAATACTTTGAAATTATAAATATATTATAATATTATGTTATAATTTTCATTAATATTTAATATTAAATAAATATTAATGATAATAGAATAATGTTGTATTTGTATGATTTAAATACGATATTAATGATTGAAAAATCATGATAAATGGTATTAATTATCTGAAAATTATTACGAGCTTATGAAAATAAGTTGACTGATAATAAATTATCTAAGATATTGTTAAGTGTTTAGGTAGAGTTTAATTGAACTTAAACTCGAGTATTGTCCGACTAGACCGTCGGGATGATAGAATTGTGTCGGTTTCAACTCGAACTTAAATAGTCTGACTTGATACTAAGTTTTATGTGCGGAATAGACTGATAGGGTTATGTGCTATGTGTTTCGGATATTCTATGTGTGTGTGTGTGTATATATATATATATATAGTAGTATATTGTGATGATATTATTCTAATATTGGAGATCTATATTACTAATATTAGGTCTTCAGATAAAGCGATATAGAATGCATAATTCATGTCAATCTGTTCGAGCAAGTTTTTTACTTCACTCTATTAAGAGTTGTTTCATTCAGATATGCTTATGGTTAATCATTGCTGATTGCCATTGTAGAATTGTACTCTGTACATATTGCATGTATAAGTCAGGTATGAAAGGCTGATCACCTTCATTACCTTTTGGTCCAGATATATTTGTTCATGTTTAATACTTGTTCAATCAAAAGTTTATCCATGCTAATTCACAACTATATTGATGAATTATAGCCAGCTTATTATTCAGACTCTTTCAATCATGATATATCCTTAAATAAATTTAAACTTGCTGGGCAACTTTCATGCTCACCCTTGCTATATCATGATATACATTGCAAATAAGGCGAATGCATTCGGATACAGGAAAAGGATAATGCCAAGTTCAACTTGGGATAAAATGTGCAGCTAATTTGTAATAGTATAGTTTGATGATAAGGTTATATGTTAGATAGTTTATGAATTGTGTATGAGTTAAGGTTACTTGATTTTGGGGAAATAGTGTGTAAAGTGTATTGTATAAACAATTTATGTTTATATCTTCCGTAATAGTTATAGAATGATTGTTCCAGATCCGTGGTGATTTGGGACCCGAATTTGGGGCTCTCACACGTCGAGAGTATTCAGATATAAGAAAGTTCACTCCTTTGGGTCAACAGATGGATGAGATCCTACAAATGTTGATCAATTAAAGGAAGATTATAGAACTGTTACCCCCAATCAATCCCAGTTCCAAAAGATTTGATGCTACCAGAATATGCCAATACCACTCCAACACTCCTGGTCATAACATAGAAAATTGTTGGGCACTTCGTCACCTAATCCAGAATATGATCGACAGCGGTGACACACAATTAGCAAATAATGGTAATACTTTGCCTAAAAAAAGAAATATTTTCTCTTGGAACAAAAAGATGGAGGGAAGTTATATATTTCATATCCTCTGAAGGAGACTTGCTTGCAACACCTCTGATAATCCAAGGAATGAATCATAGAGGAGGAAAGAGTCCTTTGAAAGTAGTTGCACCAGAACTGTAAGATCCCAACTTTTATGAATAAAGAATAATTTTCTCTAAATATATTTTTGAATATTTTTGTGTGGATTTGATATAATGTTATAGTCGTGGGTAATATTTACAAATTTTGCAAAGTAAGCAAGTGATTATATAATATTTGATTGGTCGGGGAATATTCGTTTTAACAGGGAATATTTGTACGACAGCACAATCGTTGGTGGACTCCACAACGGAAGTATTGTCGTAGTTAGAAAACGACATAATTATCTTTTTATAAAAATAATGGCGGAAGTGTTACCGTTAAAACTGTTGAACTACCTGGTAGTAAAAGTACAGTAATATGCGTGGTTGCATAGTAGCACACGGTATTGGTTACTGATGCTTACGTGAAAGTCACTCGCTTATACTCAATTATTGCTACGATAATTCTTTAACATCATATCTCTCATATTATTGATTCGATTATTGTCACGGTATCATCTGCATAATATGTTATATTATTAAATCAATAATTGAGACGACAAAGTTATTTATATTATTAAATTGAAATATTTATAATGTCTAGAAGTTCTGTCAAGGAGAGGTTTGGTCATCTAGTTGTGCGCCAATAAGGAGAAATCCTTATCAGAAAGCCCCCTCTTTCCTGAGAACGACCTGATTGTTAAATATTGTGAGTTATAATATTAATGATGAATAAGTTCGTGTTGATTAAAGATGAAATTGATAGTTCCATTGTGTTGGAATTATTAATGTTAGTGGAAATCGACATTTATTTCGATATTAATTGATGTCTTGAAGTTTTACTGACTAGATGGGTAATTAATTGGATAAATGAGCAATTAATTGCTATTAATTCACATGATTATAACTATTTATTCACATGTATGTACTATTAATTCATATTCTTGTACTATTAGGGGAGTTGGTGCAAGATTGATAATACTTGCATGACTAAGTTAAAAATAGAGGTATAGATGGAGGTACTATACTATAATTCATATTTTCACATGATTATAACTATTGATTCACATTATTTACTATTAGGGGAGGTGGTGCAAGTTTGATAATACATGCAGGACTAAATTAAAAATGAAAGAAAAGTTGAAGGTATTATACTGTAATATTTTGAGCCCCAAAACGTGTAATTATCGAAACTATATTTTCCTATAAATAGAAGCTCATTCTTCCTTCATTTCTCACCAATTCACTAAAGCTCTAGAGCAATTATTATAGAGAGAAAGAAGAAGAGAAATCTTATACCTCACTATTCCAATATCCAATTTCTTCTAAGGTAAGGGGTATTATTCTTTCGTATTCATGAAGAGAGTTATTTTTTTCAATACTCGTAAGAGTTGTTATTCCATTCTTTATTATTATGTTGGAATAACCTATCTATGCGAAGTACTGCATACATGGTGAAATTCTTCTATTATTCCATTCTTTATTATTCTGTTGGAATAACCTCGTATGCAATAAATCTATCATCATACCGGTGAATTTTATTGTTATTCCATTCTTTATTATTCTGTTGGAACATCCTATCTGTGCGGATTACGCATGACCTGGTTCTATTTTTATTATTCTATTGGAACATCCTGTCTGTGCGAATTACGCATGACTTGGTTCCATTCTTTATTATTACATTGGAATATCCCATCTGTCATGGGATTCGCGCATGACACGGTTCCATTCTTTATTATTACATTGAGAATAACTTTTATCTCATGCGGTTTATCGCATGCCTGGTGAATTCTTTCGTTATTCCATTCTTTATTATTCTGTTGGAATAACCCGTCTATGTGGATTACCGCATGCATGGTGAACGATCCTTCGTATTCATTCCTTATTAAATTGTGGAAATGATCTGTCTACATGGATTACCGCATGGCGGGCAAAAATCCATTTGCAGTTTCATATATTCTATTATACTCAATTGGTTAAAGTTTTGGCTTCTATAATCCATGAAATTAGTAGAATATCCTGGATATTTGCACTTCATCCAGTATCTTTTTATGGAAATATTTTTCTGAGCATTCTTGAATTTTACTCCACAAAGCAATATCATGTTGGCAATTTGGACGTAATTGATTACAGGATAAATTAACTTATAAATCTTTAAAATTTATTCTTGAACTTGTTTTATTAAATTATTATGTCATTGTCATCATCCTCATGCTTATATTGCGATGAAAGTCATCTTTGGCTTACATGCATTGATGGACTTGGTATGATTATGACCAGGATCATTCGGTATAATCATGACCTGTAATGTTATAAATGATGTGGTAAAAGTCCTCAGTGGCCAGTAGTGCATTGATGGACAGTTTTTGGTATGATTATGACCAGGGATTATTCGGTATAGTCATGACCATTGATGATTTAATGAATATCCTTGGCCCGTAGTACAGGGATGACTCGTTGATGTGGTTTAATTATTAAGCTGAGTCTCAGCGATAAAAATTGATGAAAATATTTTAAATCATAGAAGATAGTAGATATCATCCTCTACTTGACTTTTCTAATGGATTGCTTATTCCGCTGCAGTTAAACTTCATGTCTATTGTATTTTATCAGTTTAACATTGTTGAAGACTAATGATAATTTATTCTGCATTATCTTAGTCATAATATTTCTTACTGGGCTAGTTGAGCTCACCCTTTTGTTTTCATTGTTCTCTTCATGAAATGAGAATGTAGCCGGGACTAGTCGGGGAACGGAGTGATGGTCCGAGATGGTGTATTAGTAGTCCTCACTATTCTGTAAAATAGTGTGATAATAAATGTAATGAGGACTCTATTTGAGAGTGGATATTGACTAGAAGGCAACATTCCTGTTTAAACTTTCAGCTATGTTTTGTCGTATATTACACGACTGTTGTATAATTAAGTTTGTATTTGTATTCTATACCATGTATTTGGCGACTCAAGATGGGTGATGTATACCTATTTTTGGGGCATCACAGTTGGTATCAAAGCTTAGGGATATGATCCTTAGCTGAGATGTGAGACAAGAACTAGGAGGGGAGAGACGGGGAATTCCTTCGCTAGTATGACCTACCTAAGTTTATTTGGTATTTAATTGGTCGATCAGAGTATAGGGATAATATGTGTTATGATAATTAACCCTTGTTTTGTGGCAGTATTTGAAAATGGCATCCGAAAATGTTGAGATAAGCAATGAAGCACATGAGACCGTTGAGTCACCACAGATTAATATCCAGGATAATGTGCAACAGGAAGACAATAATCCTCAGGTAAACAACAACGATCAAATGATGAACAATGGGATGTTCAGAGGTTTTATGCAATTCATGTAACATCAGGCGAAGGCGGCTCCTGTCCAAAATGCAGGTGGAAACACTGATAACTCTCGAACGGTCACCACTAAGCAGGTCAAGGAGTTGGGACCACCGGAGTTTTTTGGAGAGCCAAAACCACTTAAGGTAGAGTTCATCAAGCTTGAGCAAAACAATATGACCGTGGCACAGTACGAAGCTAAGTTTTCCGAGTTGTTTGCGTCCCACTTGGTTGATAATGAGGAGAGAGTGACGCAGATGTTTCTAAGAGGTTTGAAACCCGAGATACGTTAATACCTTATCTCTCATAAATTGTGTTTGTATTCAGATGTTGTGAATAGGGCTCCATTATTGGAGCGCGATAATGAGTCAACCCAACCAAGAGAGAGCAGCCGGAAAGTCGATAATACCAGTGGTAGCAGGCATCGAAGCGGTGACAACAAATGTGGAGGGAATTAACATGCCAGAAATGGTAATCACTTTGGTGGAAATCATGGCCATGACAATAAGAGTGGACATTTTAAGAAGATGAGATTCAATAATGATGGAAAGACGTCAGCACCAACACCTGTTGTTAAGGAAGGAGAACGACCACCGGTCGTATGTTACAAATGTGGAGGGGAAGAACACATAAGTCCAAACTGCACGATGCAGTCCAAAGCATGTTACAATTATGGAGAAGAAGGTCACCTAGCCCGATTTTGTCGTGCACCAAAGTCAAGTCCAGCTGGGATGAAGGCATCTAAGGGTGTCCCAGATAAGACAAAACTGGTAGTTCAAGGGAGAGCGTTTGTCGTAACCTCCCATAAAGCGAGGAATCCGAACGAGGTGATCACGGGTAAGCTAATCATAAACTCTAGCAAAGTTTATACTTTATTTGATACCGGTTCTACCCATTCCTTTATTTCTCCTACTTGCGCTCAACATTTAAATATGACTCCAGAGAAATTAGGCTTTGACTTATCTGTTAAAACTCCGTTGGGAGAAACCTTCATTACATCCACGGTTTATAAGTCTTGTTTGATTAAAATCGGAACCGCAACGTTACCTGTCGATCTTATTTCCTTGAAAATACTTGCATTTGATGTGATTTTAGGGATTGATTGGTTAACTACTCATCATGCTAAAATCGATTATTTTTGTAAGGTTGTTAGCTTTCATATTCCTAACCAACCTATTATGCGAATTCAAAAAATCAATCAACTAAAATCAATCACTGTCATATCAAGCCATAAAGCTATCATTTATTGAAAAACGGATATCAAACTTTCTTAGCCCATGTCAAGGATTTAAATAAAAATACGTCAGATTTGAATGATATTTCTATTGTTAATTAATTTCCTTACGTATTCCCTGAAGAACTTCCTGGCCTACCCCCAGAGCGTGAAATTAAATTTTGTATCGACCTTGAATCTGGTACAAAACCCATTTCCAAAGCCCTATATCGAATGGCTGCTATTGAACTTTAGGAGTTAAAAACCCCACTACAGGAATTGTTAGACATCAGTTTCATTCGTCCTACTATGTATCCTTGGGGTGCTCCTGTTCTATTCGTGAAGAAGAAAGATGGAAGTATACGACTTTGTATTGATTATCGGGAGTTGAATCATGTCACCATCAAAAATAGGTACCCGTTGCCTCGCATTGATGACCTGTTTGACCAGTTGCAAGGAGCCAAATTCTTTTCAAAGATTGATCTTCGTTCCAGATATCATCAGTTGAAGATTAAAACTGATGACATTCCAAAGTCTGCTTTTAGAACTCGGTACGGGCATTATGAATTCCTTGTCATGTCTTTTGGATTGACTAATGCTCCTGCTGCCTTCATGGACATGATGAATTGAGTATTCAAGGAATATTTGGATCACTTTGTGGTCGTCTTTATTGATGACATCCTCATATAATCCAAAACCCGTGAAGACCATGAGCAACACTTGAGGCTGCTACTTTAAAAGCTTCGTGAAAACAAGCTTTATGCTAAGATAAAGAAATGTGAGTTCTGGCTTGAGGAAGTTGCATTCCTTGGGCGCGTGATATCAAATCATGGAATATCTGTTGACCCGGTAAAGATTGAAGCAATTCAAAGTTGGGAGCAACCTTAGTCAGTGACCGAAGTACGTAGCTTTCTCGGCTTAACTAGTTATTATCAGAGATTCGTGGAAGGATTTTCTCGAATCGCTACTCCATTAACTCAGCTGACTCGAAAAGATACAAATTCGGTTGGAGCGAGGAAAGTGAGAAAAGTTTTCAAGAACTCAAGAGAAGACTCATTTTAGCACCTGTTCTGACAATACCATCTGGCTCGGAGGGATTTGTCATCTATAGTGATGCTTCAGACAAAGGGTTAGGATGTGTTCTCATGAAACATTGGAAAGTTATAGCCTATGCCTCTCGATAACTCAAAGAATATGAGAGGAATTATCCTACTTATGATCTAGAGTTAGCAGCAGTCGTTTTTGCGCCTAAGATTTGGAGTCATTAACTGTATGGAGAGAAGGTGGAGATCTATACGGATCATAAAAGCCTCAAATATTTCTTCATTGAAAAGGAACTCAACATGCGGCAACGTCGATGGCTTGAGTTATTGAAAGATTATGATCATACCATCCTGGAAAAGTGAACGTAGTAGCTGACGCATTGAGTAGAAGATCATATGCGGGTACAAGTGCAATATTGTCAACTCAAAGACCCATTTTGTATGACTTACGAAGGATAGAGATAGAGTTAAAGACTCCAGGGACCCATGTGATGATGGCGAATATACGAGTATAACCAATTTTAATCGATAAAGTTAAAGTTGCTCAAACTACAGACCTGGAGTTGATGCGTATGAAGAAGAAAGTGCAAGAAGGTGCTATTCCGGAAGCAAGAATCGATGAAGAAGGAATACTTCGAGTCAACTCCAGACTTTATATTCCTAACGATTCTGACTTGAAGTATAAAATCATGATGGAGGCGCACAACACACCGTTTGCAATCCATCCTGGGAGTACCAAAATGTATCATGATCTTCGACATATATTTTAGTGGAGCAATATGAAGAGAGAGAGATAGCGGGGTTTATCTCAAGGTGTCTAACTTGTCAATGAGTCAAGGTGGAGCATCAAGTGCCAAAAGGTCCATTGCAACCACTTGAAATTCCAGAATGGAAGTGGGAGCATATTACCATGGATTTCATTACTGGTCTTCCCAAGGTTTCTCAAGGCATAAATGTGATTTGGGTCATTGTTGATAGATTGACCAAGTTTGCTCATTTCTTATCGATACGAGAAACTTATACACTTGAACGTCTTGCTAGTATGTATATAAACGATATTGTAAGATTGCATGGTATGCCAGTACTCATAGTTTCTGATCGAGACCCAAGATTCACTTCAAGATTTAGGGTTAGTTTGCCAAAAGCTTTGGACACGAATTTACGATTTAGTTCGGCATATCATCCTCAAACGGATGGGCAGTCGAAAAGGACTATTCAAACTCTTAAAGATTTATTAAGATTCTGTGTCCTTGACTTCAAGGAAAGTTGGGACAAGTTCTTACCATTGGTGGAGTTTTCCTACAACAACAGTTATCAAGCAAGTATTGGCATGGCTCCATTTGAGGCGTTGTATGGAAGAAAGTGTCATTCTCCAGTATGCTGGGACGAGGTGGGTGAAGCAACGTTGTTTGGACCAAATTTGGTACGTATGACTACGAAAAAGATTCAAACGATCTGACAACGTATAAAAACCTCACAAGATCGACAAAAGAGTTATGCTGATCTTCATTGAAAAGACGTGGAATTCAATATTGGAGATCATGTGTTGTTACGTGTTGCTCCATGGAAAGGAGTTATAAGATTTGGAAAGAGAGGAAAGCTCAATCCTCGATTCATTGGCCCATTTTTAATCCTCAATCGAGTAGGAACTGTGGCCTATAGACTCACCTTACCACCAAGTATGTCTCGTGTTCATAACGTTTTTCACATATCTATGTTACGTAAATATGTGAAAGACCCGAACCACATTATTGAATTAGAACCAGATGAGATAGAGGAAGATTTAATGTATGAAGAGGCACCTGTTAAAATCTTGGATAAGAAGGATCATATTCTACGCTCTAAAGTTATACCTCAAGTCAAAGTTTTGTGGAGAAACCACGATGTTGAGGAAATGACCTGGGAGTTAGAATCTGAAATGAAATTAAGATATCCTCACCTCTTCGACATACCAGGTACGCACCCTAATTTCGAGGACAAAATTTCATAAGAAGGGGAGGTTGTAAGACCCCAACTTTTATGAATAAAGAATAATTTTCTCGAAATATATTTTTGAATATTATGGTGTGGATTTAATATAATGTTATAGTTGTGGGTAACATTTACAAAATTTGCAAAGTAAACAAGTGGTTATATAAAATTCGATTGGTCAGGGAATATTCATTTTAACAGGGAATGTGACGCCCCCAAAAACAGGTATACATCACCCATCTTGGGTCGCCAGAAAATACATGGTACAAAATTCAAATACAACTTAATAATACAACTGTTGTGTAAAATACGACAAAATATAAATTGAGAGTTTTAAAAAGAATATTGTCATCTAGACAATATCCACACTCAAAGGAGTCCTCATTACATTTATTGTCACACTATTTAACAGAATATTGAGGACTACTAATACTATTATCTGGACCATCACTCCGTTCCCCGACTAGTCCCGGCTACGTTCTCATTTCCTGAAGAGAACAGTGAAAGAAAGGGGTGAGCTCAACTAGCCCAGTAAGAAATATTATGACTAAGATAATGTAGAATAAATTATCATTATTCTTTAACAATGTTAAACTGATAAAATATAACTAACATCAAGTTTAACTACAGCGGAACAAGCAATCCATTAAAAGAGTCAAGTAGAGAATAAAATCTACTATCTTTTATGATTTAAAAGGTTTTTTTTATCACTTTTATCGCTGGGACTCAGCTTAATAAATAATCCACATCATCCCTGCACTACGGCCAAGGATATTCATTAGTATCACAATTATAAATTATCCATGCACTACGGGCTAAGGATATTCGTGTATTCATCAATGGTCATGATCATGCCAACAACTGTCCATCAATGCACTACGGGCCAATGAGGACTTTTACCACATCATTTGTAATATTAAGGTCATGATTATACCGATTAATCCCTGGTCATAATCATACCAAGTCCATCTATGCACTACAGGCCACAGATGACTTTTAACATAATATAAACATGGGGATGATGACAATGATATAAGAATTCAATAAAACAAGTTGAAGAATTAATTTATGCAGAAAATAATAACGTCCAAATTGTCAACATGATACTTCTTGTAGAGTAAAATTCAAGAATGCTCAGAAGAATATTTCCATGAAAAGATACTGGATGAAGCGCAAATATCAAGGATATTCCACTAATTTCATGGAGTATAGAAGTTAAAACTTTAACCAACTGAGTATAAGAGAATATATGAAATTGCAATGGATTTTTGTCTGCCATGCGGTAATCCACTTTGACAGATCATTTCCATAATTTAATAAGGAATGAATACAAAGGATCATTCACCATGCATGTAATAATCCACATAGACAGGTTATTCCAACAGAATAATCAAGAATGGAATAACAGAAGAAACCACCATGTATGCGATAGACCGCACAGGCAGGTTATTCCAACAGAATAATAAATAACGGAACCAGGTCTTGCGTAAATGCATAGATAGGATATTCTAATAGAATAATAAATAACAGAACTAGGTCATGCGTAAACGCACAGATAGGATATTCCAACAAAATAATAAACAACGGAACGAAATAATTTCCCAGAAAAAGGGGGCTTCAATAAGAATTTCTCCCTATCATGCGCAATTAGGTGACCAAACCTCTCCTCGCGTAACTTCTGAGACATCGTTAATATTGCAAATAATAATATTAATAACTTTGTTATCTCAATTATTGATTTAATAATATATAAAATATCGACAATAATTGAATCAAATAACGTGAGATATTATGCAACAATTCATCAGTAGCAATAATTGAACAAAACCGAGTGACTTCTCACGTAAGCATCAATAATCAATACCGTGTGCTACTATGCAACCACGCCAGACATCGTATTTTTTACTACTAATGAGTAGTTCAACGGTTTTAACGGTAAAACTTTTGTCATTTATTTTCATAAAAATATTTTTGTCATTTTCTCAATCCGATAATAGTTCCGTTGTGGGGTCCACTAATGATTATACTGTCAAATTTGGATATTCCCCGACAAAAAGAATATTCCCCGACCAATCGAATATTATACACCAACTTGCATACTTTTTTAAATTTATAAATACTACCCACAACTATAACATTATCTCAAATCCACACCATAATATAAAAAATTTTTCGAGAAATTTAAATCTTTATTCATAAAATTTGGGGTCTCACAATCTTCCCTCCTTATGAAATTTTGCCCTCGAAATTTACGTACGTACCTGGTATGCCGAAGAGGTGAGGATACCTTGACTTCATTTCAGATTCTAACTCTTGAGGTATAACCCTTAAGTGTTGAATACGATCCTTCTTATCCAAGATTTTAACACGTATCTCCTCATACGTTAAATCTTCTGTTATCTCGTCTAGTTCTAATTTAATAACGTGGTTTGGGTCATCCACATATTTACGTAACATCGATACGTGAAAAACGTTATGAACACGCAACATACTTGGCGGTAAAATGAGTTTATATGCCACAGTTCCTATTCGATCAAGGATTTCAAATGGGCCAATTAAATCGAGGGTTGAGATTTTGTCTCTTCATCGATTCTTGCTTCTAGATAACGTCCTCTTGAACCTTCTTCTTCACATTCATCAGCTCTGAGTATGTAGCTTGAGCGGCTTTAACTTTATCGATTAAAGTCGATTCTAATCGTATATTTGTTATCTTCACGTGGGTCCCTAGAGTCTTTAACTCTATCTTCATCATTTGTTATCTTTGTGTTAACAACATCGCACTCATAAATGCATACGATCTTCTACTCAACGCGTCAGCTACTACGTTCGCTCTTCCATGTTGATATTGAATGGTCGTAACCTTTAACAGCTTGAGTCATCATCTTCGGCGCATTATACGTTCATTTTGGGTGAAGAAATACTTGAGGGATTTAGAAATGGGTTTTGTACTGGGGTCAATACAAAATTCGATTTCACGCTCTGGGGTAGGCCAAGAAGTCTTCAAGAATACGTCAAGAAATTTATTAACGATAGAAATATCATTCAAAACTGTGACCCTCATCCAAGACTTGGATAGCACGTCACATTGATACCTATCAATTTGCCACCGTTATTCATGACGTCCCCTATGGAAAGTCTAGCTTAGGTGCATTCCACACAAGGAAGTCACCAACGAAAGGTTCGGGGATCTTTACTTTTGGCTTGATATGACAATAATTGAATTTAGTGGTTTGGTTGCTTGAATTTGAAAGTAATATGCATACAAGCCAATCATGTTTGATGATAAAGCATATATTTTGTAACAATCTTATTCATTTATTAATAAAAAGTATTATTTATTAAAGGCTTTTAATTATCTACATGATGCTGTTTTATAATATGTGATAAACCCATAGTTTTAAGCAATGCTTTTAGAATAATGATGATGATCATTCTAATGAGATCTAAATTCATAGAAAGCTTAAAACTAAAATAATTCCCAATCGTTGGATTACTAAATTGGGGATTAGTGAATCCGGATAGATTGGTACATACGTTGCTTGCTCATTGGATGAGGATGATTGATCTCATAATCATTTGTGTGGAGACACTAAAGCAAGTATGTAGGTGCTTATTAGAGAATAAGTTCACTGAACGTGACTCGCTAAGGAATACCTAATGGAGTTTTACTTTTTTGTCAATAGGAATTCTCAGAAGTGATAGTAGTATAGTGATCCTTGGACTTGAGATCATTATAGTATCTTGTGTATGATGAGTTATACTTTGACTTATTCCTTAAGACCCTTAGGGTATATCAAAGGGTATGCTTGGGTATAATAAGTTGTACATGAAGATAATGTATGATCAATAAAGAATCTACCACTTCTAGTAAAAGAAGAGAAATGTTCTATGTGATTCGATAAATGACAACTCAGTAGTCCTTGGCTAAGGCAGAATGAAATTAGAAAGGAGTTTCTAATTTGCATTATTTGGAGTTGTGCATTTAAGAGTCGAAATATATATAATTAAATAAAATAAGACTTGACAGTAATTCCATGTCTTATATTTAATTGGGACATTGTATGGTGGAAGGATTGAATTATGCATTAACTATTTACTCAAAGGTTCTTTTATGATTAATGTTGAAATCTATATTATCTGGAAAGTCGTTGATCGTTAGGGAGGCTTATCCCTATTGTAGAATAAATATTATTTATTTAAATAAATTATTAGTTTAATTTATTTATTTAAATAAGATTAGAATTGTTCTAATTGATTTATTCACAACCGGTTTAATATGGAGAACTTAAAGGGTCATACCATCAAAGGAAGAATAATTATTTAAGAAGTTAATGACATAATCGTAATAATAAGTTAAGTATATTTAATTTAATCTATGGTGATAGAATAAATTAAATAGCTTAATATTTATTATTTAATATTTTAGAAATATTAAATATAAATTAATAAGAGGAGTCTTATTATTATTATTACTATTATTATTATTTAATTCCTAAAGGAGTTTGGGAATTAATTAATAAAAGTACTCTCAAATATCCTAATAGGATTAGGAGGCAAATTAATTAAAAGAGTTTAATTAATTATCCCTAATAAGATTAGGGAGCTTAATTAATTAAAAGAATTTAATTAATTAAATAAAATCCAATTCCTTAAATGTTAAGGAGGGTTGCCCACATCTATAAATAAGAGGAGTCTTATTATGGATGATAGGGTTGTTGACTTTTACAACATACGTAATTTCAATAGTTGGGAGAGTATGCCTTTTTCTATAGAGATAGAAAAACTAGGGTTTAGCCAACCACCCATCTTCTTGAATTCTTTTTCTTCCTTGGTGGATCACCTCTAGAGGCCAAACACTTGGGTGGCTAACGTTGATCAAAGGAAGGGACCAAACCCGATGGATTCAAGTTGAACGCGAAAAGGATTGGAGGTGAACTTGTACCTGAGGAAGCTCGGATCTTCAAGGGTATGATTCTTGTTCTTTCTTTTTCGTTTAATTAATAATTGTGCATAAAGGGTGATCCGGGTATATGGTTTGTAAATTTTAAAACTCGATTTTACACGCTTAAAACTTATTTTTGCAATTTGATTGCGTTCATGAATATTACAAACCTAACAGTGGTATCAAAGCCAAACCTTTATGCAAATTATTAATTGTTTTAATTTGATATGTATATTGATATGTGTTTAGAACAATTTAATTGGGCATAATTTTGTTGTATATAATTTATTTTAAAATAAATAAATAAATAAATTCGGTAATCCTTGTTTTTTTTTTGATTTCGCTGGTACAGAATGTATATTTTATATATGATTACCACGTGAATTCTATGATAGAAGCATACTGCTATGTTAAGTTCCTGAAACTTATTACTTTATATCATATATATATATATATATATATATATATATATATATATATATATATATATATATATTCATCTTTCAAAATCAAAGAAGAAAAACAGATTCATTGAAGCAAAGATTGGTTACATTTACTTATTTAATATGAATATGTATTGAAAATATATAATATATTACCTAAATATATATTATGTATATGTAATATATATATTTTAATAATTTTATTATTAAAAAAAAAGTTTATTTTAATCTTAAAATAAAAGGTTTATTTTAATATTAAAATAAAAAGGTTTATTTTAATTTTAAAATTAAATTTCATGCTAACTAATTAGAGTTGGAATTGGATTCCATGATAACTAATTGGAGTTGAAATTAAATTCCATGTTTTCTTAAATAAAGGAGTTTATTTAGATATGAAATAAGATTTCATGTTATTCAAAATAAAAGAGTTTATTTGTGAATAGAAAGAGAAATCGTATTTCCTTAAATAAAGGAGTTTATTTAGATATGGAATAAGATTTCATATTATTCAAAATAAAGGAGTTTATTTGTGAATAGAAAATAGAATCCGTGTTTTCTTTAATAAAGGAATTTTTTTACATGGAATTGGATTCCATAATTAATTAAAATAAAGAAGTTTATTTTGATTAAAATAAAATAGTTTATTTTGATTTAAATTTGGATTAAAATAAAGGAGTTTATTTTGATTCAAAAAATTAGATTTTATACTAACTAAATTTGCCCATTAAATGATATCAATATATATATTGAATGTTTATTATTCATGAGATGAATGCTATTTATTGATGCATATGGTGATGTGTATGATAATAAATGGGATTGATTATGGACTATTGACCAATGTGATTGGATTTTATTTTAGTTGGATGCATGAATGTATGGGTTTTATTAAATGGGGTCTGCGTACCTCATCTTATCTAATTTTTCTTAATGTAAATTCTATCTCCCTCCTATGTACTTCCCCTTGACTGCTGATCAAGGTTTCTATTTATTTTAAATAGTTTTGTAATAAGAATAGTTAGAATTAATTTTGAAGAATTGGAGATCAAGGAGCAAGGAGCGCAAGAAAGACCCGTTTGTAATGGTGCCCGGGTTTAAATGTAATAGTTATATTTAAATATTAATTCTTGCACCCCTAGGGTTTGATCTTTTGGTTCACTTGGTGACTCTAGTGAACCAAACTAGAATAAAATTCCATAATCAATCCAGGTAGAATATAGTATTCTATATGTGCATGCTTATACTATGTATATTATATATTATGCAAACATGCTTCGCATGTTAATTAATATGACGCGTATTTTATATATATATATATATATATATATATATATATATATATGTGTGCATGCGCGCTAAACAAGATGAGACAAATTAATAACAAACCCCTCAAATATGTTATATTAAGTCCTAAACGTTCAAAGATATTTGGAATATCGAACGTCGCCTTCTAGCATGATAAAATTAATAGAGTATTAAATATTTAATATGAGTTTGTTGTGTCACCACAAGGCAAGTATTAAGTATTTAAGATGTTAATTTATCACATTTGATGCTTATAAAGAAAATTGAACAGTATTGTTTTGTTGTGTCACCACAAGGACGATATTTTTCTTTTTTGAATATATGAAGTGCTAGGTTGGACTTAACTTGGATCATTTTAGTTCGGATGTGCACACACTTGACCATTATGATCTAAGAGGCAAAATACAAGGAGTTGCATAGTTGATGTAATTGGCAAGAGTTGTCTACCTATTTATTTATATATAGTTTGTTGTGTCACCACAAGGCTATATACATTTGAAATGGGATCCTTATTCTCACTAGCAAATCTTTAATTAGATTTTGCCGAACTATATAAGTGAGGGTAATATAGTTTGATGAAAATAGTGGGAGATACCAATTTAAAACAAGACCTAAATTATTTAGGTAATTAATAAAATAATGTATGCTAAAATGTTGTTAATTACAAATTCATTTATAGAATTTTACAATGTCTAAATTACTATCATCACAGTAGCATATTAGATGCTATTTAACCGGACCAAATTAAATGGTTTGGTTAAGGAATTTGAGAATAGTTCTCATGGCTGAAAAGTTATCTTATGTCCTTAAGAAGCCTATCCCTGCAATGGTTGCAGACAATGCCTCTGAGGAAGATATTGCTACTTCTAGAAAGTGGCAAGATGATGCACAGTTGGCTCAATGCATCATGCTCGCATCCACGAGTAACGAGCTTCAAATACAAGATGAAACTATGGATGCTCCTACTATATTCCTGCACATCAAGTAGTTGATGGTTAAGAAAGTAGGACTGATAGATATCAGATATCTAAGGAGCTCTTCCGTTCAAGAATGTCCGATGACACTACAGTACAGACACATGTCCTTAACATAATCAATTTGATTGATCAATTAGGACAACGGGTTTTGTCATGGATAGAGAGTTGAGCCAAGATTTGATCTTGCACTCACTCCCGGACTCCTTTCACAATTGTTGTGAATTTTTCATATGAACAAGCTAGATATCAGCCTCGCTGATTTGCTTAACATGTTGAAAAATGTTGAGAGTCACTTTTCAACCAAGAAAGACCATGTCTTACTAGTAGGGGTTAAAGGATCTTCTGAAAAGAAGAACGATTCTAAGAAGGTAAATATAAAAGGCCAAAACAAAGGATAATAAGAACAAAACTGATACGGATAGCAAATGAGTTTGCTTCCACTGCAATAAGCTTGGACACTGAAAGGAAACTGCAAGAAGCATCTTGCAGAGGCTAACCAAAGAAGCTTAGTGAAGTTTCGGTTATAAATACAAATCTGTTCATGATTTAAAATAAATTTTTCTTTAAGTCAAGGTTCTACTTGGGTATTGGATACCGACTTTGGTTATCATAAATATAGATTTATGAAGGGACCAAGCAGAAGTAGAAAGCTAAACAAAGATAAGCAATCCTATTTGTGGGAAATGAAGCAAAGGTTGCTACATTAGCCATAGGAACTTATAGTTTAGCAATCCCTACGGGCAAATCTATTAAGTCAATAAGTTGTTATTGTATTCCAGTTCTTGTTAGAAACATTATTTTCATTTTATAGTTGGACAATAAAATTTGGTATTATATTTAAGAATAATTGTTATTCTATTTATAATAATAATGTTTTGTATAGAACTGGAATATTACTTAATGAATTTTGTATACTTGACTTACGTGAAAATAATTTTACAAATTGAACAAATTAGTATATGAAAAGGAGATGATCATTCAAAGAGTTGAATCTATGTATTTACTGAAATACAAGTGTGAATTATTTGAAAGGTTCAAAGAATTCAGAAGTGAAACAAATTGGCAAAGTATTAAGATTCTTTGATTAGATCAAGGAATAAATATTTGTGCAATAAGTTTCTAGATCATCTCAAATGGTTTTCTCATAATGGACGCCTCTTGATACGTAATAATTGATTGATGTATCTGAAAGGAAAAATCGTACCTTATTGGAGATGGTACGGTCCATAATGATTTTACCGACATTCCAGTATCCTTCTGGGGTCATGCCCTAGAAATGGCTGCATATCTACGAAAAAGGTAACCTCAAAATCCGGCCCCAAAACTCCATAAAAGTTATGGACAGGGAGGATTCCTAATCTTAAGTATATTAAGATAAGGGGTTGTCCAACTTATATGAAAAGGTTTCTAAGGATAAGTTTGGGACAAAATTTGACAAGTACATATTTGTGGGACATCCTAAAGTAAGTTTAGGGTATATGTTCTATAATCCTACTTAGCAAAAGGTGTTTGTTTCAAAACATGCTGCCTTCTAAGATAAAGGTGTTTATCAATCAAGGGGCTAGTGGGAGGATAATAGATCTTGAAGAGTTCAAGAACCATAAAACACTATAGATTAAATAAGAGGAACCTGTAGATAGACCTATTGTACCACAACTGAATCGTAAATCTAGAATAGTACCGAAGATACCTAGGAGGTATGGATTCATCATGGATGATGATGATGAGGTACGCATCATAGAAGATGATGATCCAGAGTTACATACGACGAGGTAAGAGTTCTAGTGTACAAAAGGGTCAGTGGGAGCGTCGTGAAATTTCTAGTATTATATGTTGATATACTACAGATGAGGAATTACATATCAATGCTACAATTAGTAAAGATAAAGTTATCTAAACATTCCTCCATGAATGTTTTGGGAAGAGTATCGTTATTTGGGATACAAATCTATATAGATAGATTTAATAGGATATTGGACTTAACCCAAGGAATGTATATTCATTTGATGCTAAAGTTGTTTAGCATAACAAACTCCAAGAGATGTCTCATGTTGATGAGCCCTGGAGTGTATCTCTCTTAATAGTTCCCATAGACTCCTGAAAAGAGAGATCGCATGAATAACTATCATGTATGCAATGAAATATACGAAACCTGATGTTGATCGGTCATATTCTAGAGAAGATCACTGTCAGACAGTGAAAAACATCTTAAAGTACTTTATTGGCACTAAAGATGTGATCATATTTATGGTGGGTCTAAATTAAAACTAGAGGGCTTAACAAACTCAAGTTTTTCAGATCGACTAAGATGACAAAAAATCCACTTTAAGGTAAATCGTTACCTTGAACGGTGGTGCAGTGAATTAGAAAGGTTCCAAACAGCAAAGAGTTGCTGGTTTAGTGATAAAGACAAAGTATATAGCTATAAATGAAGCTGCAAGTTGATTGTTTGGATGAAAAGTTCATTACAGAACTAGGAATAGTTCCTAAGTCTCATCTTGGATCTAAACATGTGTTGTGGCACTTTTATTTGATTATAAGAATCATTGAAAGATGGGAAATCACTATAGAGATAGTGGACTCTCAAGAACAACATTACATATCCATTTACTGAAGCTTATCCAACCGCAGGATAATCGTCACTTAGAGAAGAAGAGTATGAGATACAATGACGATTGACTTTAGTGCAAGTGGGAGATTGAAAGTAGTATGCATATAAGCCAATCATGTTTGATGATAAAGCATATATTTTGTAACAATCTTATTCATTTATTAATAAAAAGTATTATTTATTAAAGGCTTTTAATTATCTACATGATGCTGTTTTATAATATGTGATAAACCCATAGTTTTAAGCAATGCTTTTAGAATAATGATGATGATCATTCTAATGAGATCCAAATTCATAGAAAGCTTAAAACTAAAATAGTTCCCAATCGTTGGATTACTAAATTGGGGATTAGTGAATCAAGATAGATTGGTACATACGTTGTGCTCATTGGATGAGGATGATTGATCTCATGATCATTTATGTGGAGACACTAAAGCAAGTATGTAGGTGCTTATTAGAGAATAAGTTCACTGAACGTAACTCGCTAAGGAATACCTAATGGAGTTTTACTTGCCTGTCAATAGGAATTCCTGTAGTGATAGTATTACAAGTGATCCTTGGACTTGAGATCATCATAGTATCTTGTGTATGATGAGTTATACTTTGACTTATTCCTTAAGACCCTTAGGGTATATCAAAGGGTATGCTTGGGTATAATAAGTTGTACATGAAGATAATGTATGATCAATAAAGAATCTACCACTTCTAGTAAAAGAAGAGAAATGTCCTATATGATTCGATAAATGACAACTCAGTAGTCCTTGGCCAAGGGAGAATGAAATTAGAAAGGAGTTTCTAATTTGCATTATTTGGAGTTGTGCATTTAAGAGTCGAAATACATATAATTAAATAAAATAAGACTTGACAATGAATTCCATGTCTTATATTTAATTGGGACATTGTATGGTGGAAGGATTGAATTGATAAAGAATTATTTACTCAAAGGTTCTTTTATGATTAATGTTGAAATCTATATTATCCGGAAAGTCGCTGATCGCTTGGGAGGCTTATCCTATTGTAGAATAAATATTATTTATTTAAATAAATTATTAGTTTAATTTATTTATTTAAATTAGATTAGAATTGTTCTAATTGATTTATTCACAACCTAGGTTTAATATGGAGAACCTAAAGGGTCATACCATAAAAGGAAGAATAATTATTTAAGAAGTTAATGACATAATCGTAATAATAAGTTAACTATATTTAATTTAATCTATGGTGATAAAATAAATTAAATAGCTTAATATTTATTATTTAATATTTTGGAAATATTATATATAAATTAATAAGATGAGTCTAATTATTATTATTACTATTATTATTATTCAATTCCTAAAGGAGTTTGAGAATTAATTAATAAAAGTACTCTCAAATATCCTAATAGGATTAGGAGGCAAATTAATTATTCCTAATAAGATTAGGGAGCTTAATTAATTAAAAGAATTTAATTAATTAAATAAAACCCAATTCCTTAATTGTTAAGGTGGGTTGCCCACATCTATAAAAAGAGGAGTCTTATTATGGGTGATAGAGTTGTTGACTTTTACAACATACGTAATTCCAATAGTTGGGAGAGTACGCCTTTTTCTATAGAGATAGAAAAACTAGGGTTTAGCCAACCACCCATCTTCTTGAATTCTTCTTCTTCCTTGGTGGATCACCTCTAGAGGCCAAACACTTGGCTGGCTAACGTTGATCAAAGGAAGGGACCAAACCTGGTGGATTCAAGTTGAACGCGAAAAGGATTGGAGGTGAACTTGTACCTGAGGAAGCTCGGATCTTCAAGGGTATGATTCTCGTTCTTTCTTTTTCGCTTAATTAATAATTGTGCATAAAGGGTGATTCGGGTATATGGTTTGTAAATTTTTAAAACTCTGATTTTACACGTTTCCTCTTATTTTTGCAATTTGATTGCGTTCATGAATATTAAAAATCTAACAGAATTCGTATAACAGGTTGGTTAGAAATATAAAAGCTAACAACCTTACGAAAAATAATCAATTTTAGCATGATGAGTAGTTAACCAATCGATTCCTCAAATCACATCAAGGGCAAGTATTTTCAAAGAGATAAGATCGACAGGTAACGTGAGGGTATCGATATGAATTAAACAAGATTTATAAATAGTGGGTGTAATGAAGGTTTCTCCTAACGAAGTTTCAACCGATAAGTCAAAGTTCAATTTCTCTAGAGTCAAATTTAAACGTTGAGCGCAAGCAAGAGAGATAAAAGAATGGGTAGAACCGGTATCTAATAAGGTATAGACTTCACAAAAATTTATGATTAACTTACCCGTAATAACCTTGTTCGGGTTCCTCAATAAACGCTCTCACTTAAACTACCGACTTTGTCTTGTCTGGGATGGCCTTAGATGCCTCCATCCCAGCTGGACTTGACTTTGGTGCATGACAAAATTGGGCTAGGTGACCTTCTTTTCCACAATTGTAACATACTTTGGACTGCATCACGCAATTTGGACTGATATGTCCCTCCCCTCTGCATTTATAACATACGACCGGTGGTCGTTCTCCTTCCTTAACAACAGGTGCTGATGCTGATGTCTTTCCATTATTGTTGAATCTCCTCTTTCTTAAAATGTCCATTCTTATTGTTTTGGCCATGATTCTCACCGAAGTGGCTACCATTTCTGGCATGATGATTCCCTCCACGTTTATTGTCACCGCTTCGATGACTGCTATCACTGGTATTATCATTTTGTCGGTTGCTCTCTTTTGGTTGGGTTGACTCATTATTGCACTCTAATAACTGAGCCCTATTAACGACATCTGAATATAAACATAGTTTATGAGAGATAAGATATTGACGTATATCAGGTTTCAAACCTTTTAGAAACATTCACGTCATTCTCTCCTCATTATCAACCAAATGGGACGGAAATCGGGACAACTCGGCAAACTTGACTTCGTACTGCGACACGGTCATGTTTTTTTGCTCTAGCTTGATGAACTCTACCTCTTGCATGTGACGAATACTTTCGGGAAAGTACTTATCGTTGAACAATTCTTGGAACTTCTCCCAAGTCATCTTCATCAGCAAAGAAGTTGAGTACGCTTTACGATTTCCCACCGAGAATCGCCTCTGCTTTCATATACATGAAGGTGGCAAAGGAAACCATTTGCTCCTCAGAGCATCCCAAGACATCAAATATCTTGCAGATCTGCTTTATCCACGTCTCCGCCTTAAGGGGTTTTGGTTCTCTAAAAAACTCCGGTGGTCCCAGTTCCTTAAACTGCTTAGCGGTGACCGTCCGAGAGTTGCCAGTGTTTCCACTTGCATTTTGGACAAGAGCCGCTCTTGCTTATTGTTACATGAATTGCATAAAGCCTCTGAAGATTCCATCGTTCATTATTTGGTCAGTGTTGTTGTTTTCATGAGGATTGTCACCTTCCTAATGCACATTATCCTGATTATTGATCTGTAGAGACTCAACGATCTCCTGTGCTCCATTGCTATTCTCAACATTCTTGGATGTCATTTTCAAATGCTGCCACAAAACAAGGGTTAATTAACATATCACATATTATCCCTATACTCTGACCGACCAATTAAATACCAAATAAACTTAGGTAGGTCATACTAGCGAAGGAATTCCCCGTCTCTCCCCTCCCGGTTCTTGTCTCACATCTCAGCCAGGGATCATATCCCTAAGTTTTGATACCAACTGTGACACCCCCAAAAACAGGTATACATCACCCATCTTGGGTCGCCAGAAAATACATGGTACAAAATTCAAATACAACTTAATAATGCAGATGTCGTGTAAAATACGACAAAACATAAATTGAGAGTTTTAAAAAGAATATTGTCATCTAGACAATATCCACACTCAAAGGAGTCCTCAATACAGTTATTGTCACACTATTTAAGAGAATAGTGAGGGCTACTAATACTATCATCTCGGACCCGTCACTCCGCTTCCCGACTAGTCCCGCCCGTTCTCATTTCTCAAGAGAACAAAGGAAAGAAAGGGGTGAGTTCAACTAGCCCAGTAAGAAATATTATGACTACGATAATGTAGAATAAATTATCATTAGTCTTCAACAATGTTAAACAGATAAAATATAACAAACATCAAGTTTAACTACAACGGAACAAGCAATCCATTAAAAGAGTCAAGTAGAGAATAAAATCTACTATCTTTTATGATTTAAAAGGTTTTTCATCACTTTTATCACTGGGACTCAGCTTAATAAATAATCCACATCATCCCTGCACTACGACCAAGGATATTCATTAGTATCACAACCACAAATTATCCATGCACTACGGGCCAAGGATATTCGTGTACTCATCAATGGTCATGATCATGCCAACAACTGTCCATCAATGCACTACGGGCCCAATGAGGACTTTTACCACATTATTTGTAACATTACGGTCATGATTATACCGATTAATCCCTGATCATAATCATACCAAGTCCATCTATGCACTACAGGCCACAGATGACTTTCAACATAATATAAACATGAGGATGATGATAATGATATAAGAATTCAATAAAAACAAGTTCAAGAATTAATTTATCTAGGAACTAATAACGTCCAAATTGTCAACATGATACTTCTTGTAGAGTAAAATTCAAGAATGCTCAGAAGAATATTTCCATGAAAAGATACTGGATGAAGCGCAAATATCAAGGATATTCCACTAATTTCATGGAGTATAGAAGTCAAAGCTTTAACCAACTGAGTATAAGAGAATATATGAAACTGCAATGGATTTTTGTCCGCTATGCGGTAATCCACTTAGACAGATCATTTCCACAATTTAATAAGGAATGAATACAAAGGATCATTCACCATTCATGTGATAATCCACATAGACAGGTTATTCTAAAAGAATAATAATGAATGGAATAACAAAAGAAATCACCATGCATGCGATAGACCGCACAGACAGGTTATTCCAACAGAATAATAAATAATGGAGCCAGGTCATGCGTAAACGCACAGACAAGATATTCCAACAGAATAATAAATAATGGAACCAGGTCATGCGTAAACGCACAGACATGATATTCCAACAGAATAATAAATAACAGAACCAGATCATTCATAAGAAAGAGGGGGCTTTCCAATAAGGATTTCTCCCTATTGGCGCGCAATTAGGTGAGCAAACCTCTCATTGGCAGAATTTCTAGACATCGTTAATATTGCAAATAATAATACTAATAACTTTGTTATCTCAATTATTGATTTAATAATATATAAAATATCGACAATAATTGAATCAAATAACATGAGATACTTGCAACAATTCATCAGAGCAATAATTGAACAAAATGAGTGACTTCTCACGTAAACATCAATAATCAATATCGTAAAGTGCTACTATGCAACCACAGCATCATTCTTTTACTTTTACTACCGAAAGTAGTTTAACAGCTTTAACGGTAAAACTTCCGTTGTTATTTTCATAAAAATATTTTTGTCGCTTTTCTCGATCCGGCTAATAATTACATTATGGGTCCACTAATGATTGTCTGTCAATGCGGATATTCCCCGACAAAAAGAATATTCCCTGACCAATCGAATATTATACAACAACTTGCATACTTTTCAAAATTTATAAATACTACCCACAACTATAACATTATCTCAAATCCACACCATAATATAAAAAAAATATTTCAAGAAATTTAAATTCATAAAATTTGGGGTCTTATAGGGAATATTCGTACGATGGCACAATCATTGGTAGACCCCACAACGGAAGTATTATCGTAGTTAGAAAACGACATAATTACCTTTTTATAAAAATAACGACGGAAGTGTTACCGTTAAAACTGTTGAACTACCCAGTAGTAAAAGTACAATAATACGCGTGGTTGCGCATAAGTAGCACACAAAGATTAGTTATTGATGCTTACGTGAGAAGTCACTCGCTTATACTCAATTATTGCTACGAGAATTCTTTGCATCATATCTCTCATATTATTGATTCAATTATTGTCACGATATCATCTGCATAATAAGTTATATTATTAAATCAATAATTGAGACGACAAAGTTATTTATATTATTAAATTGCAATATTTACAATGTCTAGAAGTTCTCAAGGAGGAGAGGTTTGGTCATCTAATCATGCCGTCAATAAGGAAAAATCCTTATCGGAAAGCCCCCTCTTTTCCTGGGAACGACCTGATTGTTAAATATTGTGAGTTATAATATTAATGATGAATAAGTTCGTGTTGATTAAAGATGAAATTGATAGTTCCATTGTGTAAGAATTATTAGTGTTAGTGGAAATCGATATTTATTCCGATATTAATTGATGTCTGGAAGTTTTACTGACCAACCGGGTAATTAATTGGATAAATGAGCAATTAATTTCTATTAATTCACATGATTATACCTATTTGTTCACATGTGTGTACTATTGATTCACATTTTTGTACTATTACGGGAGTTGGTGTAAGATTGATAATACTTGTATGACTAAGTTAAAAATGGAGGTATAGATGGAGGTATTATACTGTAATTCGTATTTTCACATGATTATAACTATTGATTCACATGATTGAACTATTGATTCGTATTATTTACTATTAGGGGTGGTGGTGCAAGTTTGATAATACTTGCAGGACTAAATTAAAAATGAAAGAAAAGTTGAAGGTATTATACTGTAATATTTTGAGCCCCAAAACGTGCAATTATCAAAACTATATTTTCTTATCAATAGAAGCTCATTCTTCCTTCATTTCTCACCAATTCACTAAAGCTTTAGAGAAATTATTATAGAGAGAAATTTTAGAGAGAAAGAAGAAGAGAAGTCTACTACCTCACTATTCCAATATCCAGTTTCTTCTAAGGTAAGGGGTATTATTCTTTTGTAATCATGAAGAGAGCTATTTTTTTTCAATACTCGTAAGAGTTGTTATTCCATTCTTTATTATTATGTTGGAATAACCTGTCTATGCGAAGTACCGCATACATGGTGAAATTCTTCTGTTATTCCATTCTTTATTATTCTATTGGAATAACCTATCTATGTGGTCAATCGCTTGCCTGGTGAATTATATTGTTATTCCATTCTTTATTATTCTGTTGGAACATCCTGTCTGTGCGGATTATGCATGACCTAGTTCCATTCTTTATTATTCTGTTGGAACATCCTGTCTGTGCGGATTACGCATGACCTGGTTCAATTCTTTATTATTCTGTTGGAATATCCCGTCTGTGCAGATTACGCATGACCTGGTTCAATTCTTTATTATTCTGTTGAGAATAACTCCGTCTGTTTACCTATTGCATGCCTCGTGAATTCTTACATTATTCCATTCTTTATTATTCTCATTGGAATAACTTTTATGCATGTGGATTACCACATGCATGGTGAATGATCCTTCGTATTTATTCCTTATTAAATTATGGAAATGATCTGTGTACGTGGATTACTGCATGGCGGGCAAAAATCCATTTGCAGTTTCATATATTCTATTATAATCAGTTGGTTAAAGTTTTGGCTTCTATACTCCATGAAATTAGTAGAATATCTTGGATATTTGCGCTTCATCCAGTATCTTTTCATGGAAATATTCTTCTGAGCATTCTTGAATTTTACTCCACAAAGCATTATCATGTTGACAATTTGGACGTAATTGATTTCAGGATAAAATAAGTTATAAATCTTTAAAATTTATTCTTGAACTTGTTTTATTGAATTATTATGTCATTGTCATCATCCTCATGCTTATATTGTGATGAAAGTCATCTTTGGCTTACGTGCATAGATGGACTTGGTATGATTATGACCAGGGATCATTAAGTATAATCATGACCAGTAATGTTATAAACGATGTGGTAAAAGTCCTCAGTGGCCTGTAGTGCATTGATGGATAGTTTTTGGTATGATTATGACCAGGGATTATTCTGTATAGTCATGACCATTAATTATTTAATTAATATCCTTGTCCCAGAGTGCGTGGATGACTTCGATGATGTGGTTTATTTATTAAAATCGAGTCTCAAATGATAAAAATTGATGAAAACATTTTAAATCATAGAAGATAGTAGATATCATGCTCTACTTGACTCTTCTAATGGATTGCTTATTCCACCGCAGCTTAAACTTGATGTCTATCAGTATTTTATCGCTTTAACATTGTTGAAGACTAATGATAATTTATTCGCATTATCTTAGTCATAATATTTCTTCTTCGGGCTAGTTGAGCTCACCCTTTTGCTTTCATTGTTCTCTTCAAGAAATGAGAACATAGCCGGGACTAGTCGGGGAACAGAGTGATGGTTCGAGATGGTGTATTAGTAGTCCTCACTATTCTATAAAATAGTGTGACAATAAATGTAATGAGGACTCTATTTGAGAGTGGATATTGTCTAGAAGGCAACATTCATGTTTAAACTCTCAGTTATGTTTTGTTGTATATTACACGATTGTTGTATAATTAAGTTTGTATTTGTATTCTTTACCATGTATTTGGCGACTCAAGATGGGTGATGTATACCTATTTTGGGGGCGTCACAAGAACCCTTGATGTTCCCATTCAGACCGCAATATCCCTTCATCAGCTTGAAAAGAGTCCCATGGAACTATGTGGAAAACGAGGGATTAACATTAAATGACACCGCAACTCTATCAAAGGAAAACCTGTCGTAACTACCTCTGCAAGTGATAAAGCCAATCATTAAAACCAAAGGGAAAGTACCCGAGGAGAAAATTGAAGAATTCCTCAGCCAAATGGGGCATAATGAAGCTAAGATAATGCAGAGATTAAGGGAGGCGCCTCAACAGATATCCATTTTGGATTTGATCTTGTCTTCTAAAGATTATCGTAAAGTCTTCACACAAGTGTTGGAAGAAGCGAATCTGCCTAAAGTAGTAGATACAGAAAAATTATGTCACTTGATAGATCACATTTTCAATAATAATGTGATATCTTTCACTGATGACGATATATCGGTGGAAGGAACTGGTCATTGCAAGTCATTGCACATAGCAATGATATCCTCTGGGTATGTGAAAGGAGGAGTATTGGTAGATAGATGATCATCCTTGAACATCTATCCATATAACACTTTTGGAACGAATGAAGATCAATTCAAGTCAAATTCTGAACAACCACATAGTCATAAGAGCCTTTGACGGGTCTTGACGAAATGCTATAGGAGAAATTAAACTTTCAGTAAAGATCGATCCAAATACTTTCTACATATCCTTCCAACTATTGAACATCACCAGAGGATATAATATGTTGTTGGGAAGACCGTGGATTCATATGGCAGGAGCAGTCCCATCCACCCATCACCAACAAGTCAAGTACATCATCAATGACAATCAGGTCACTGTTAATGCCGAACCAGAATATCTTGTCTATGTATAAGGTGACATGCCTCTAATCAACCTCAACGAATGAGTTGAGCTAGCAAGTTTTCAAACCTTTGAAGTAAGCAACACTTATTATCAACCTATTGGGGCTCTAGCCTTAAAAGCAAGAATTTCTTCAGAAGTAATGTCTGTCGGTAAAGAAATTATGTCTTTGGATTTCTGTCCTGGCCAAGGGCTAGGGAAAAATCATTAAGGGATCAAACATTCAATCTAAATACCTAGTCAGACAGGAATGGCTGGATTAGGCTATGAATTCAATCACATGAACCCGTACAAGTCTCAGTCAATTCACACATCCACCATTCTACTACCAGATCTCACCGATCCAGGATTCGTGAAGCCAACAAAGAAAATTCATGTGGTTGTATCAGGAATGCTAATTCCCAAGGTTAATCCAGTCAGTGAAAAGGAAACTCAGAATCCTGTCACGAAAAACATGGAATGGAATGAAAGGTTCCTGCAAGAAATGCAAGATCAATTTGCAAAGATGTATTTTCTGGCACATACTGAGGGTCTGGATGAGGATACCCTAGATGATGACTATCTAGAAGATCAAATCTTTATCCCTCGTATAAATAGGGCTAAGGAGAGTAGTTCAAAGTAAAGTACTGACACTGATGTGAATTCAGTCATGGTCATCATCAAAGAGGAAGAGGATGTCAACCATCCCTTCATCACAGCTGTCAACAAAGACTTGACCATGGACAATTGGAGCACTACTCCTTGCATCTGTTAAAAAGGGTAAAAGGGCAGAAAGTTCATCTGCCCTGAAGTATAGATATTATATGTTGCTTACTTTTGTTGCGCAGAACTAGCACTTACTTTTGTCATGCTTTCATTAATGCTTTGTATTATTAAGAAGTTTTATACATAAGTGAAAGCATTTTGTTTTAAAGACTCCAAAATTGGATTTGTTTAGCCTTTTTGATGAAATGTCATGTTTCAACAGTGATTATAACTTTGATGTGGAGCTGGAACTGGACTTTGACTTGATGGGGATCAATCAAGAGTAGATAGATGACTATGAGGTACCTGAAGAGATCAAAAAATGGGTTGAAGACATACCCAAACCAAAATTTGATCAAACCACCACCGTTAATATCGTAACCTTAAAAAATCCTAAAAAAATATAAATAGGCAACGACCTTACCCCAAACCTAAGAACAGTCTTGATTTAACTCCTAACTTAGTTTCAGTATGTATTTGCATGGTCACATGAAGACATGGTCGGCCTGTCTACTGACATTGTCATTCATTGACTGCCCATTAAAGAGGGTTCCAAGCTTGTCAAACAAAAACTCAGGAGACTAAAACCTGAATGGAGTCTAAAGGTTAAAGAAGAAATTGTCAAGTAATTTAAAGTAGGCATTATCATGGTATCAACCTACCCTGAATGGCTATCCAACATAGTTTATGTGCCTAAGCCTGGAGGGAAGATGCGAGTATGCTTGGACTAACGAGATTTGAACAAAGTTTATCTCAAAGAAACTTCCAGGTACCTTTCATTCACATACCGATAGACAAAACAGTGCAGTATGACATGTACTTTTCTGTCAACTATTTCGCCGGGTACCACTAAATTATGGTTGCGAGAGAAGATAAAGAGAAAAACACCTTTATCACCCCCTAGGGAACCTTCAGCTATAAGCGATTGTCTTTCAGCCTTATTGTAAGACCCCAACTTATTATAAATGAAATTGAATTTCCTCTATTTATTGTTTTAAAATAGTAAGGGTTGATTTGATTAATGTGGTTAGTTATGGGTAACATGCGCAAATATTTTAAATAAGCAAGTGGTTATAAAATATTCATTGTTGTCGGGGAATATTCGTTTGGTCGTGGAATATTCTTGCTGTCGGGGAATATTCGTACGACGGTAGCGAAATTTCAAGTGGGCCCATAATGAAAGCGATTGGATGAAGAAAACGATAAGTATAAGTTATTTATAAATAACTGGCGTAGTTATTCTGAATTATCTTCGTTAAAATACTCACCGGTTAAAACACAAGAAGCATTACGATATTGCACCAATTATTGATTCTTATGTAAGAAGGCACTACTCAATAATTGTTACGATGATTTACTTGCTCAATATTTTATTTTATTGATTCAATAATTTCTACGTTGATATTTTATATTATTGTTGTTTTATTAATTGTCACTATACAGTATTTTCCATTATCGGAGCAATAATTCATATTATTTGAATAATATTATTAGATAACATTTTTGGCAATGTCTAGAATGTTCTGTCTAAGGAGAGGTTTGGTCACCTAATTGCGCGTCAGTAAGGAGAAATCCTTATTGGAAAACCCCTTCTTTTTTAGGAACGACCTAGTTGTCGATATTGTGATTCTGTAATATTATTTGTGAATAATTAATTATTGATTTATATGATAAGGAAAATATTCATTTTATGTGGATATAGATGGAGAAAATTTTTAATGTGACAATTGTTGAAAATTGATATTTTATCTTTTCTCATAAAATAATTCATTTAAATATATTATTATATTTTAATAATATAATAATGGTGATATTTTTACAATGAATGTGGGATATATGAATAAATGAGGAGGAAGAGTATTTTTATTACTAAAAATATTTAAAACATGTTTTTCATGTTTGTGGACCCCATTTCTTGACTGAAATTTGATTATAGCTTGTAAAATCGACTGTATGTGGATTTCGGTCAACTTCAGCTTGGAATTTAGAAAAACATTCTTCTGTAAAGTTGTAGATAATTAAATTTCCTATGGAATGGACATAAGATTCAAAATTTTCTGATAAAATGGCTATTTATTATGAATTATTGAAGTTCCGAAGTTTCAGAATAATTGATTTTTGAAGTTTTAATTGTTTTATTTAAGAAAAACGTTTTTCTTATTTATTGTGGGTGGCTGATGTTGTGGGCTAGTGGTGTGCGTAGGAAGTTAAGAAAAATTATATTATTATTATATTAAATTTTCTACTTTGGTGTTCTAATCATTTTCCTATAAATAGGGTTGTTAGGTTAGAATTAAAAATCACACCAGAAACTAAAGATTTTTCTCTCTATATTATCGAGCATATTCTTGTGAGTATTTTGATACTTTGAGTGTTGCTATACGGTACAAGTTCCTTCAGCATTATATCCAGTATTCCAGTCAGAAGTACTGTCTTTTCGAGGTAAGGGATGTTATTTTTTTAAAAAAATGATATTATTTCTTATAATATCATTATCTTTAATATTGGTAAGATTTTTCTTGTGAAATTCTTGTCTTTTAGTGTTTAGGGTTACTATTCACGATATCGACACTATTCACGATATCTACACTATTCACGAATACGGCACTATTCACAAAAAAATTAAAATTTTATTTTTTATCCAAAATATCTATTATGGATACTAGCTTTAATTGTATCCATGTTTTGATCATTCTTGAATTTTACTTCACTATGGTTATTTATGAAGTATTTTTGAACTTGGACTATTTAAAGTACAAATCCTTATTATTTGTTCTTTTGTTTCACTGTATTCGTTTTCTTTAAAATATTTTTCATCATCATCAGTCCTAAATGATGATATTACTGAATATCTTTTGCTTGTAGTGCAAAGATGGTTGATTTTCTTATGAATATCTTTGGCCCGTAGTGCAAAGATGTACATGTGTTGAGATGAACATGACCAACTGAGGAATATCTTTGGTCTGTAATATAAAGATGAATATTTGGTTCAAGATGTATATTGATTGATGTTACAGGGATAAAATATTGATGATGGACTTTTAAAATCATAGATAATAGTAGATTTTCATTCTCTACGTAACTCTTCTATGAATTATTATTTCCGCTACGAATATTGATCTAAAACTTGTTGTCTATTATATTCTCTCAGATTTTTCTCTGTTGAAGATTAACGATAATTTGTTCTATATTATCTTAGTCATAATATTCTTCATTGGGCTAGTTGAGCTCAACCTTTTCCTTTTTGTTCCATTGTTCTTCTTAGGAGGCGAGAATGTAGCGAGAACTAGTCGGGGGATGGAATGATGGTTCTAGAATTTGTCTTAGTAGTCCTCACTATTTTGTAAAATAGTGAATCAATAATTGTAATGAGGACTTATTTGAGTGTGGATATTGTCTAGATGACAATATTTATATTTAAACTCATAGTTTATGTGTTGTCATATTTTGCACGACAATTGTATTAATAAAGTTGTAGTTGTTTCTGTACCATGTATTTTGGCGACTCAGACTATTTTGGGGGCGTCACAGTTGGTATCAGAGCTTAGGGATATGGTCTCTGGCGGAGATCGAGGAATAGAACTAGGAGGGGAGAGATAAGTAAATCCTTCGCTAGTGTGTCCTACCTAAGCTTATTTGTTGGTTGGTCAAAATATAGGGATATTATGTGATATGTTGATTTCTTTAATTAACCCTTGTTTTATGGCAGTATTTGAGAATGTAAACCAAGAATGTTAACAGTGGAGTAAATTAGACCGTGGAGACTCCTTTACCCACCAATGAGGAAAACGTGCAACAGGCCGGTAATTTGCCTCCTGTAAACAACACCACTGATCAGACGATGAACGATGGAATGTTTAGAAGCTTTTTGCAGTTCATGCAAAATCAGACGAAGGAGACTCGTGTACAAAATACAGTTGGAAATGATAGCAACGCACGGTTTGTCACAGCCAAGCAGTTCAAAGAGTTGGGACCACCAGAATTCTGGGGAAAGTCGGATCCGATTAAGAAGGAGACGTTGGTCAAGCAAATTACCAAGATATTCGACGTCTTGGGATGCACGGAGGAGCAGAGGGTTCCATTCGCCACTTTTATGTTCCGTAATGAGGTAGATTACTGGTGGAAATCTATGAAGCATACCCATCCAGCCGCACTCAGCATGTCTTGGGAGACATTTCAGAAACTGTTCAATGACAAATACTTTCCTGAAAGTATTCGTCATATGATGGAGATGGAGTTAATTAGACTAGAGCAAAACAACATGATGGTGTCCCAGTACGAGGCGAAGTTCACAGAGTTATCCAGGTTTGCACCTCATTTGGTGGAGAATGAGGAATGTATGACACATGTTTCTGAGAGGTTTGAAATCCAACATACGTCAATATCTCATTTCTCATAAGTTTTCTCTATATTCAGATGTTGTCAACATGGCTCAATTATTAGAGCGAGATAATGAGTACATTCAAATGAGGACCCACAACTGTGGTCATACTATGTGATGATGAGTCATCGAACAACGATAACCAGCGGGGAAAGAAAAATACGGACAAAAGCGGTAACCACTCTGGTGGTAATCATGGCTATGATAATAGAAGAAGCGAGTCGGGAGGAGATTTTAAAAAGAGAAGGTATAATAATGACAATGCGAAGGCGTCAACATCAGCAGCAATTGGTTCTAAGGGAGGAGAATGACCACCGATCGTATGCTATAAATGAGGAAAAGAGGAACATATCAGCCCAAACTATCCACAACAGTTCAAGGTATGCTATAATTGTGGAAAGGAAGGACATATCGCTCGCGATTGTGCGGTAGCCAAACCAAGTCCAGTGGGGATGGTGACTCAAAAGGCTGTCCCAGAAAATTTAAAGTCAACGGTTCCTAGAAGAGCGTTTGTTGTTACTGGTCAAAATGCAAGGAACCCAAACGAGGTGATCACGGGTAAGCTAATAATAAATTCTTACGAAGTTTATACATTACTAGATATTGGTGCTACCCATTCATTTATCTCTCCTGCTTGTGCTCAACGTTTAAACTTGACTCTGGAGAAATTAGACTTTGACTTATCTGTGGAGACTCCGTTAGGAGAAACTTTCATCACATCCACTGTTTATAAATCTTGTTTGATCCAAGTTGACAACATCATATTACCTGTTGATCTTATCTCTTTAAAGATACTTACATTTGACGTGATTTTAGGGATTGATTGGTTAACTACTCATTATACCAAAATTGATTGTTTTCGTAAGGTTGTTAGTTTTCATATTCCTAACTAACCTGTTATGCGAATTCAAGTGACTAAACCACTGAAATCAATCACTGCCATATCAAGCCATAAAGCCATTCGTTTATTGAAATACGGATGTCAAGCTTTCTTAGCCCATGTTATGGATTTGAATAAAGACACATCAGATTTGAATAATATTTCTGTTGTTAGTGAATTTCCTAATGTGTTTCCTGAAGAACTTCCCGGTCTACCCCAAGAACATGAAGTTGAATTCTTTATTGACCTTGAACCTGGTACAAAGCCCATTTCTAAAACCCCATATCGAATGGCTCCTATTGAACTTCAGGAGTTAAAGGTCCAACTACAGGAGTTATTGGATATCGGTTTCATTTGTCCTAGTACATCTCCTTGGGGTGCTCATGTTTTATTCCTAAAGAAGAAAGACGGGAGTATGCGACTTTGTATTGACTACCATGAATTAAACCATGTCACTATCAAGAATAGGTATCCGCTACCTCGTATTGATGACCTATTTGACCAGTTATAAAGAGCACAATTCTTTTCAAAGATCGATCTTCGTTCTAGATATCATCAGTAGAAGACTAGAACTGAGGATATTCCAAAGACTGCCTTCAGAACTCGGTATGGGTATTATGAATTCTTAGTCATGTCTTTTGGATTGACTAATGCTCCTGTGGCTTTCATGGATATGATAAATTGAGTATTCAAGGAATATTTGGATCAATTCGTTGTTGTCTTTATTGATGACATCTTCATATATTCCAAAAGTCATGAAGATCATGAGCACCATTTGAAGCTGGTACTCCAAAGGCTTCGTGAAAACAACCTTTATGCCAAGTTGAAGAAATGCGAGTTCTGGCTTGAGGAAGTAGCATTCCTTGGGCACGTGGTGTCAAAGCATGGAGTATCTGTTGACCCGACGAAGATTGAAGCAATACAAAGTTGGGAGCAACCAAAGTCCGTGATCGAAGTACGTAGCTTTCTGGGCTTAGTTGGTTATTATCGAAGATTCGTGGAAGGGTTTTCTCGAATCTCTACTCCATTAACTCAACTAATTCAGAAGGATACAAAATTTGTATGGAGCGAGGAATGCAAAAAGATTTTTCAAGAGTTCAAGAGGAGACTCATTTCGGCACCTGTTCTGATAATACCATCTGGTTCGGATGGATTTGTTATTTACAGCGATGCTTCGGGCAAAGGGTTAGGATGTGTTCTCATGAAACATGGTAAAGTCACAGCCTATGCCTCGCGATAACTTAAAGAATATGAGATGAATTATCCTACTCATGATCTAGAGTTGGCAGCAGTCGTTTTCGCGCTAAAAATCTGGAGGCACTATCTATATGGGGAGAAAGTGGAGATATATTCAAACCATAAAAGCTTCAAATATTTCTTCACCCAAAAGGAACTCAACATGCGGCAACGACGTTGGCTCGAGATGTTGAAAGATTACGACCACACCATTCAATACCATCCTGGAAAAGCGAATGTGGTAGCTGACGCGTTGAGTAGAAGATCATATGCGGGAATGAGTGCGATGTTGTCAACACAAAGGCCCATTTTGTGTGATTTACAAAAGATGAATATAGAATTCAAGACTCCGGGGACCCATGCGATGATGTCAAGTATACGCATAGAACTGACTTTAATTGAAAAAGTTAAAGTTACTCAAGCCACAGACCCGGAGATGATGCATATGAAGAAGAAAGTACAAGAAGGTGTTATTTCAGAAGCAAGAATCGATGAAGAAGTAATACTTCGAGTCCAATCTAGACTTTGTGTTCCTAACGACTCTAATTTGAAATACAAAATCATGATATAGGCACACAATACACCGTTTGCAATCCATCCCAGACGTACCAAAATGTATCATGATCTTCGACATACATTTTGGTGGAACAATATGAAGAGAGAGATTGCAAAGTTTATCTCGAGGTATTTAATTTGTCAACGTGTAAAGGCGGAGCATCAAGTGCCTAAGGGTCCATTGCAACCACTTGAGATTCTGAAATGGAAGTGGGAACACATTACCATGGATTTTGTTACGGGTCTGCCCATGATTTCTCAAGGCATAAATGCTATTTGGGTTATTGTTGATAGATTAACCAAGTCTGCTCATTTCTTACCGATACGGGAGACTTATTCCCTTGAACGTCTTGCTCGTATCTATGTAAATGAGATTGTGAGATTGCATGGCATGCCAGTATCCATAGTTTCAGATCGTGACCCAAGATTCACTTCACGATTTTGGGTTAGCTTGCAAAAAGCTATGGGCACGGATTTACGTTTCAGTTCGGCATACCATCTTTAAACGGACGGACAATCAGAGAGGACTATTCAAACTCTTGAAGATCTATTAAGACTCTGTGTCCTAGACTTCAAAGGGAGTTGGGATAAGTATTTACCATTTGTAGAATTCTCCTACAACAACAGTTATCAGGCAAGTATAGGTGTGGTTCCATTTGAAGCATTATATGGATGAAAGTGTCACTCTCTAGTATGTTGGGATGAGGTGGGTGAAGCAACATTGTTGGGACTAGAGTTGGTACATATGACTACAAAAAAGATCCAAATGATTCGACAACGTATACAAACGGCACAGGATCGACAAAAGAGTTATGCGGATCTTCATCGAAAGGACGTGGAATTTAGTATTGAGCATCGTGTATTATTACGAGTTGCCCCATGGAAGGGAGTTACAAGATTTGGGAAGAGAGGAAAACTCAATCAACGATTTATTGGTCCATTTCAGATTCTTGACCGAGTAGGAAATGTGGCCTATAGACTCGCGTTACCTCCAAGTATGTCTCATGTTCATAATGTTTTTCACATATCTGTGCTTCGTAAATATGTGAAAGACCCGAACCATGTTATTGAGTTAGAACCGGACGAAATAGCCGAAAACTTAACGTATGAAGAGGTACATGTCAAGATCTTGGATAGAAAGGAGCATGCCCTACGCACAAAGGTCATACCACAAGTTAAAGTTTTGTGGAGGAATCATGCTGTAGAGGAAATGACTTGGGAGTTGGAAACGAAAAATGAAAGCGAGGTATACTTACCTTTTCGAAACACTAGGTACGTACGTCAATTTCGAGGACGAAATTTCATAAGGAGGGGAGGTTGTAAGACCCCGACTTATTATAAATGAAATTTAATTTCCTCTATTTATTATTTTGAAATAGTAAGGGTTGATTTGATTAATGTGGTTAGTTATGGGTAACATGCGTAAATATTTTAAATAAGCAAGTGGTTATAAAATATTCATTGTTGTTGGGGAATATTCGTTTGGTCGTGGAATATTCTTTAGCGTCGGGAATATTCGTATTTACTGAGTGCGACCTTTGTGTGGGCCCCATAATGTAAAGCGATTGGATGAAGAAAACTACAAGTATAAGTTGTTTATAAATAACGGCGTAGTTATTCAAGCTATTATCTTGTTAAAATACTCGATTGTTAAAACACAGTAGCACACGGTATTGCATCATTTATTGATTCTTACGTAAGAAGGCACTACTCAATAATTGTTACAGTAATTACTGTTAAATATTTTATTTTATTGATTCAATAATTGCTACGTTGATATTTTATATTATTGTTATTTTATTAATTGTCACTACACGGTATTTTCCATTATCGGAGAAATAATTCATATTATTTGAATAATATTATTAGATAACATTATTGGTAATGTCTAGAAAGTTATGTCTAAAGAGAGGTTTGGCCACCTAATTGCGCGCCAATAAGGAGAAATCCTTATTGAAAAGCCCCCTCTTTCCCTGGAACGACTTGGTTGTCGATATTGTGATTCTGTAATATTATTTGTGAATAATTAATTATTGATTTATATGATAAGGAATATATTCATTTTATGTGGATATAGATGGAGAAAATTTTTAATGCGACAATTGTTGAAAATTGATATTTTATCTTTTTCTGATAATATAATTCATTTAAATATATTATTATATTTTAATAACATAATAATGGTGATATTTTTACAATGAATGTGGGATATATGAATAAATGAGGAGGAAAAGTATTTTTGTTACTACAAATATTTAAAACATGTTTTTTCACATTTCTTGACTGAAATTGGATTATAGCATGTAAAATCTTCCGTATGTGGATTTCGGTCAACTTCGGCTTGGAATTTGGAAAAATTTTCTTCTGCAAAGTTGTAGATTATTAAATTTCCTATGGAATAGACATAAGATTCGATTTTTTCTGATAAAAGAGCTATTTATTATGAATTATTGAAGTTCCAAAGTTTCAGAATAATTGATTTTTGAAGTTTTAATTATTTTATTTAAGAAAAACATTTTTCTTATTTATTGTGGGTGGGTGGCTGATGTTGTGGGCTGGTGGTGTGTGTAAGAAGTTAAGAAAAATTATATTATTATTATATTAAATTTTCTGTTTTGGTGTTCTAAATATTTTCCTATAAATAGGGTGCTTAGGTTCGAATTGAAAATCACACCAGAAACTAAAGATTTTTCTCTCTATATTATCGAGCGTATTCTTGTGAGTATTTTGATACTTTGAGTGTTGCTATATACTGGTATAAGTTCCTTCAAAGACTATATCCAAAGATTCTAGTCGAAGCACCGTCTTTTCGAGGTAAGGGTTGTTATTTTTTTTAAAAATTATATTATTTCTTCTAATATCATTATGCCGGAATATTGGTAAGATTTTTCTTGTGAAATTCTTGTCTTTTATTGTCGGGGTTACTATTCACTAATACGACACTATTCATAGAAAAATTAAATTTTTGTTGTTTGTCCGAAATATCTATTATGGATACTAGCTTTGATTGTATCCATGTTTTGATCATTCTTGAATTTTACTTCACTATGGTTATTTATGAAGTATTTTTGAACTTGGACTGTTTAAAGTACGAATCCTTATTATTTGTTCTTTTGTTTCACTGAACTCGTTTTCTTTAAAATATTTTTCATCATCCTCAGTCCTAAATGATGATATTACTGAATATCTTTGGCCTGTAGTGCAAAGATGGTTGATTTTCTTATGAATATCTTTGGCCCGTAGTGCAAAGATGTACAGGTGTTGAGATGAACATGACCAACTGATGAATATCTTTGGTCTGTAGTGTAAAGATGAATATTTGGTTCAAGATGTATATTGATTGATGTTACAGGGATAAAATATTGATGATGGACTTTTAAATTCATAGATAGTAGTAGATTTTCATTCTCTACGTAACTCTTCTATGAATTATTATTTCAACTGCGAATATTGATCTGAAACTTGTTGTCTATTATATTCTCTTAGATTTTTCCCTGTTGAAGACTAACGATAATTTGTTCTATATTATCTTAGTCATAATATTCTTTACTGGGCTAGTTGAGCTCACCCTTTTCCTTTTTGTTCCATTGTTCTTCTCAGGAGGCGAGAATGTAGCGAGTACTAGTCGGGGGATGGAATGATGGTTCTAGAATTTGTCTTAGTAGTCCTCACTATTTTATAAAATAGTGTATCAATAATTGTAATGAGGACTTATTTGAGTGTGGATATTGTCTAGATGACAATATTTGTATTTAAACTCAAAGTTTATGTGTTTTTCGTATTTTGCACGACAATTGTATTAATAAAGTTGTAGTTATTTCTATACCATGTATTTTGGCGACTCAGAATGGGTGTTTTATACCTGGGGGCGTCACACTTATCAATGTTGGGGCTACATATTAACGAGCCATGATGACCCTCTTTCATAACATGATGAACAAATAGATAGAGGTTTATGTGGATGACATCATTGTAAAGTTCAAAAAGGAAGATGACCACGCCGACTATCTCAGAATGCTATTCAATCGGCTTTGAAAATATAACTTGAAGCTAAATCCAGCCAAGTGTGCCTTCAGTGTCAAGTTCGACAAATTATTGGGATTCCTAGTAAGCAACAGAGGTATTGAGCTGGATCCTGCCAAGATTAAAGCCATTACTAAGATGCATGTACCCCAAATAGAAAAAGAGATACGGGGATTCCTTGGGAGAATCAATTTGATAAGCAGATTCATCTCCCAACTCACTACAACTTGTGAGCTCATCTTCAAGCTATTAAGGAAAAATTCTTCCAAAAAATAGAATGAGGACTGTCAAAAGCCTTCTTCTCTATCAAGAAGCAATTGTGGAAGCTCCTTTTTGGTGCCACCAAGAGATAAGAGTCCTCTATTCATGTACATATCAATCAATCCTAATGTTATGGGATGCATGCTGGGGCAGAAAGATGATAAAAGTATGGAAAAAGCCATTTATTACCTCAGCAAGAAATTAAGCAGCAGTGAACAAAAGTAAATGTTGATTGAAAAGACTTACTATGCTTTAGCGTGGGCCGCTATGAGGTTACAACATTATCTCCATGCTTACACAACCTATCTCATCTCCCGCATGGATCCTCTGAAATACATATTCAGCAAGCCCATGTTGAATTATCGATTATCCAAATGGCAATTAATCCTTCAATAATTCGATATCATCTACACAAAAGTCAATCAAAGGTTAAGGAATTGCAGATCAATTGGATGAAGCACCATCAGGGAATTTCAAACCCTTGGAAACTTATTTTCCAGATGATGTAAAAATGACAATTCAAAAAAACCCCCAAGAAGATACTGGCCAATTTTGGAAACTGTAATTTGACAAGGCTGTAACCATTGAAGGTTCAGGAGCAAGGGCAGTTCTTGTATCTATTTTGGGAGAACAATATCACATAGCCATCAAATTGCAGTTTGTCAACACCAACAACATAGTCGAGTATGAAGGTTGTATAATGGGACTGAAACTGGCCCAATCCATAGGTATACAACGTTTAGTAGTCTTCAGAGATTTTGAGCTGGTCATTAAGCAAACAACCGGGGCATATCACACCAAAGAGTTGCATCTACTACCCTATCATTGACAGGTCATCAAAATGGCTATGGAGTTCAAAGAAATAGCCTTTATCCACATCCCTCGAAATAGAAATGATTTTGTGGATGCATTGATAACATTGGCTTCCTTGATCCACCTATCTGGTAGGACAAGAATTCCTGACATCAAATTTGCAAGCTAGAAGGCACTAGCCTATGGAAATTAGATTGGAGAAGTATCAGATGAACTGCCTCCTATCAAACAGCCCTAGTATTAGGATATAAAAGAATATCTCCGAGATAGATCTACACCTGCTGGGGCAAGTCCAGCTGAAAGAAAGCGGATTCATAAAATGGCTATGAAATTCTATCTAAGCGGAGATGCACTCTACAAAAGAGATGTTGGAGTAGGTCTTTTAAGATACCTATATAAAGATCAATCCCAAAGGCTTATGGATGAAATTCATGGTGGAGTTTGTGGTCCACACATAAGCGGTCCTTTACTTGCTAAAAATATACTAAAAATATGGTATTTCTGGATATCTCTTAAAGCTAACTATAATGAACACATTAGGAGATGTTATCAATGCCAAGTTCATGGAAATGTCATCCATGCTCCTCCAAACGAACTACACTATATGAGTTTGCCATGGCCCTTTGTTATGTTGGGAATAGATGTGATCGGGCCAATAGAACCCAAAGCCAGTAATGGTCAACAATTTATTTTCACCATGATTCACTACTTCACCAAGTGGATATGAGCGACCTCTTTTCCCAACGTCACAAAGGAGGTAATTATCAATTTTATCAAAAACAATGTGATCTGTAGATACGGACAACCAGAGGTGAAAAAATTTGAACAACTAAGAAGGAATTGTGCAGAAAATTCCATATCAAACATCTTAATTTCGTCATTTATCATCCCAAGATGAATGGTGCTATTGAAGCGGCCAACAAGAATATCAAAAAGATTATGCAAAAAATGTTCACTAATCACAAAGGATGGCCATACTTATTTCCTCTGACTCAGTTAGCATACAGAACATCAATGCATACTTCCATTGGGACTACCCCCTACTCATTGGTCTTTGGCAGGGAAGCAACACTCCCCATAGAAGTGGAAATGGAATCATTAAGATTGTCGATAGATGCTCAGATGAAAGAAGACCAATAGATGGAAGAGCGGTACCACTAGCTATCTCTGATAGACAAGAAAAGGGCGGCAACTATTTTCCATGGTCGATTGTATCAATAAAGGATGGTTCGGTCCTACAATAAGATGGTCCAGATTCAACAATTTAAAGAAAATGATCTAGTATTGAAAAAGGTCATCTCCAATCAAGAAGTAGTTAAAGGAAAATTCACCCCAAATTAGGAAGGCCTTTTTGTTGTAAAAGAGGTGTTGTCGGGAGGAGCCCTCAGACTACAAGAGATAGATGGGGAAGAATTTCCCCAACTTATCAATGCAGACACCATGAAAAGGTACTATGTTTGAAATGCCTACAAACCACCATCCTAGTCCTGAAAAAAACATAGTCAAGTCTGATTAAGCTAAGCCTGAACTACGAAAGACCTGATCTCCCCCCCATCAGTGGGAGTGCGTAGGTAGCCATTGATGTTGCGGTCAAACCAGACAACAATTCTACAAAATCCTTTAAATCAAAACCAAAAATTCCAAAAACCCTTCAAACCAAACACCTTTTAAATTCCCAGAATGTTTCTCTATCTGTATAGAGTACCAGCTTCAAACCATTCAAGCTAAGCCTAAACTATGTAAGACGTGATCTCCCTCCCTCAAGGGGAGTATGTAAGCAACCAACTATGGTACGGTCGAACCCTCGAAAGAAAGCCAAACACTTTGTCTAAACCTCAACAATATCAAAAGACCAGTCCCAAGACACCAAAAGTAAAACATGAAAGTTGGTACACCAGAAAAGCCTAAAGATCAATGACCCATTCTGAGAGATCCTATGACATCTCAAGGTCAATCTATCAAGGAAAAGTATGGGACACATCAAGATGGAAAGACATGGAGAAATATGGCAATCATCAAACAAAGTCAAAACATATCCAAAAGGGAAGTGAGATAAAATATATTTCCTTATTATATGTATTGTTTGATATATACAAAATGCCATGTACATGACAAAAGTGGCTAAACTAGTCTATGCAGGAAAATGAAAGCTACTATATAAGCCCCCAGTCAAGCGGGATAACAAATCAAGCATAGAATCCCTCTTTGAGGATGGAGGGGAATCTTTAATCTCCTGACCCGTAGTCTTAAGGCGAGTCATAAGCTCCACTGCCATACGTAAAGTACTACCAGATCATCCATGAATACAATCTTTGATGCATCGACATCCTCTGTATAGGATCTAAGAGTGGCATTATTAGTCATAACAGTATCTCTGGCCACCTGGGCCTCGTCCCACGCCAAATAAGCAGCATCTCTACTAGATGAGACCCTCAACAACAGTGCCCTAGCCTGGTCTCGCTCGAAATTCAAAAGTTGTAATCGTTGCTCCAGTACCTCTTTAGGTAATAAAGGGATAAATCCTTCATGGGCTCCTAACCATCTGAATCAAAAGGATGCTCTGGGTGAACAACATGAAAATCTTGAAACTGCTCAAACTATCCCTGGATAGCCAATGGATGATAGGTAGTCAGAGCTCTCAAACCCGCCAATAGAGGGAAATCCATACAGGTAACATGTGTGATGAACCTCAATGGGGAGCAGAATCTTGAATAAAGAAAAATAGAGATAGGGTCCTCAATAGCATCCAGAAAAGCTAGCCATGAGTGTGACGCCCCCAAAATTAGGTATACGTCACCCATCTTGGGTCGCCACTTACATGGTACATAAATTCAAATACAACTTACTAATATAAGCGCCGTACACAATCGACATAAACTCGAGTTTGAATACAAATATTGTCTACTAGATATTATACAAACTCAAAAGGAGTCCTCATTACAACTATTATCACACTATTTCACGCGAATGGTGAGGACTACTAATGCTTATCCTCTGACCATTACTCAGCTCCCCGACTCATCCCAAATATGTTCTCATTTCACAAGAAAGCGGTGAAAGAAAGGGTAAGCTCAACTAGCCCAAAGAAAAATATAATGACTAAGATAATGCGAAATAAATTATCATTAGCCTTCAACAATGTTAAACCGATAAAATACAATAGACAACAAGTTTAAGCTGCGGTGAATAAGCAATCCATTAAAGAGTCAAGTAGAAAATAAAATCTACTATCTTTTATGATTTAAAAGGTTTTTCATCATTATTATAGTGAGACTAGGCTTTAATGAATAAACCACAATATCTAATCATCCACATACCCACGGTCCAAGGATTTTCATCAAATTATCAATGGTCATGACTATCTTAGAATCACCCCGGTCATAATCATACCAAAAACTATCCACCACCGTGCATGCATTACAAGAATCGAGGACTTTTGTCACATCATTTATATCAAGCCATGATTATACCGAATGAACCACGATCATAATCATACTAAGTTCATCTATGCACGTAAGCCAAAGATAACTTTTAACATAATATAAACATGAGGATGATGACAATGATATAAGAATTCAATAAAACAAGTTCAAGAATTAATTTATCTAGGAATTATTAACGTCAAATTATCAACAAGATACTTTGTTTTGTAGAGTAAAATTCAAGAATGATCGAGAAGAATATTTCCATGAAAAGATCTTTGGATGAAGCGCAAAATATCAAGGATATTCCACTAATTTCATGGAGTATAGAAGTCAAAGATTTAACCAACCGGGTATAATAAAGAATGGAATAACATAAGAAATCACCATGCATGCGGTACTTGGCATGAGGCAGTTATTCAACGTAATAATAATAACGGAACCGGTCGTGTGAAATTCACAAGCAGGATGATCCAACGAGAATAATAAATCTTGAATAATAAACAATGGAACCAGGTCCAGGTATAAAACACACGAGATGTGATATTCCAACGAGAATAATAAATGCGAAATAATAAACAATGGAACCAGTCCGGTGTAAAACACACGCATGGATATTCCAATGAAATAATAAAGAATGGAATAACAGAAGAAGATCACCAAGTATAGGGGATTCCGCGTATACAGGTTATTCCAACAGAATAAATAAGAATGGAATAATATAAGGATTTCATCAAGTATAGGGTATGCCGCGTATACAGGTTATGTATAGGGTATACCACTTTTACAGGTTATTCCAACAGAATAATAAACAATGGAATAACAATAGAAGTTCTCTTCATGAATACAAAAGAATAACACCCTTTACGGGTACAACAAATAATATTCCCTACCTTAGAAGAACCCGAATATTGGCAAGGTGAAGTAGCGAATACTTTTCTTCTTTCTCTCTATAGATTTTCTCTCTAGAGTTTCGATGAATTAAGTAAGAAAATAATGAAGGAATGAGCTTTTATTTATAGGAAAATAGAATGCATAGTAATTAATCCATGAACGGTCCAGTTGATTTACTTTAATCGGCGGTCCATATTTAAAAGCAAAATCTTTTAAATAAAATATAATATATTCTATTTATATAAAAACATTTTACTATGCAAACACTATGCAACACTATGCAAAAACACTATGCAAAACACTATGCAACACTATGCATAATAAAATATAATATATTCTATTTATATAATAACTTTAATAAAGTATTACATTTTATATAAAAAAAGATGTTTACATTTTATTACGTTAATAATACTGAATAAAACAAAAGCGTCATTATCGCTATAATAATTCATATTATTAATCGACATAATGGAATCAAACCGAATGACTTCTCACATAAGCATCGATAATCAATCTGTAGTGTCTTTATGCAACCACACGTATTCTTTATTACTTTTACTACTGGGAGTAGTTCAACGATGTCAACGGTAAAACTTCCGCCGTTATTTCAATAAAATATTTTTGTCATTTTCTCGATCCGATAATAATTACATTGTGGGGTCCACCAATGATTGAGCCGTTAGTCACGAATATTCCTGCTAAACCGAATATTCCCCAGACCAATCAAATATAATATAACCACTTGCATACTTTGCAAAATTTATAAATACTACCCACAACTATAATATTATCTCAAATTCACACCATAATATTAAAAATTATTTCGACAAAATTTAAATCTTTATTGATAAAATATGGGGTCTCACAATCTCCCCTCCTTATGGAATTTAAGCCCTCGAAATTAGGGTGCGATACTGGTATGATAAAGAGGTGAGGATACCTTGAATACCTTTATCGTTGAAAACATTAAATTCATCTTTGCAATCCTAGGCGAAGATATTCATTAACAATTCATCTTTGCACTACTGGGCCGAAGATGTTTATTAACAATTCATCTTTGCACTACATGCTAAAGATATACAATTATAAAACCAATAATCTTTGAGGCAGCGACTTAATAGTATCACGACCACGAATTATCCATGCACTTCTTGGCGAGGATATTCGTGTTTTCAATCTGATCATGATTATACCGAATAATCCGTGGTCATAATCATACCAAGTCTATCAATACACTACGACCAAAGATGACTTTTACCACATCCATGAATTAATATTTCATTCTTTGAGACTCATTTCGATAATTAATCCATATCATCGAATCATCCACGCACTACTGAGGCGAGGATATTCATTAGTATCACGACCACGAATTATCCATGCACTACTGCCGAAGATAATCGTGTATTCATTAGTATCACGACCACAAATTATCCATGTACTACTACGGCCAAAGATAATCATGTATTCATTAGTATCACGACCACAAATTATCCATGCACTACGTACAAATGATAATCGTGTATTCATTAGTATTACGACCACAAATTATCCATGCACTACGTGCAAAGATAATCGTGTTTTCAATTATGGTCATGATTATACCAACAATCCACGGTCATAATCATACCAAGTCCATCTATGCTGCGTGAGCCACGGATGACTTTCAACATAATATAAGCATGAGGATCATGTCGATGATATAAAGAATCAATCAAATGAGATAAAGGATAAATATTAAATATTTATAATATAATTTATCCAGATTCAAGAATATCCCCATGTTACCAATCACTTAATAATCTTATAATCTAATATCATTAATATTATAACAATTTTTAATCACTTCTTAAATTTATAAACAATTTATTTCAATTGTTTACGCTTTACCATATAATGCATTTAATCATTCAAAATGCCATACTCATAAGATATCATCACCAATTATCAAATCCTCATCAAAAAAAAATATGCATATACTCTATATAGGATTCTCTAGCCATAAAATCCTATTTTCAACTTTATTACTTCACATAACATATTTAACTCATATGTTCAGTAACTAAACTATTTTCATGAAAAATACAAAATCAGTCCCAAAATTATTTCTTTTATGGGATTTAGCATAATATAGTCCTATAATGAAAATATATTTTTCTCGAATTTTTAAAATTCATTTACTATTTTTCAAAATCAATTTCTAATTAATTCCTTAAGAAATTAGCTACCTCAAGTTTAACTCCAAAAATTCCCAAATCTTGGCAGGACCTTACACATGTTAACGTGAGCTTCGGTTTAAATTTCATGGTCATCGGAGTTATAGAACTCCTATTATAGCGTTTTTTAATCGGAAAAACCTAAATATTGAAATAGTCATAACTTGCTCATTTTAAGTCAGAATGAGCTCATTTTTGGACAGGAGGTACTTTATACCATATACCTTCATGTCCCAAAAGGCCAAAATTTTTCACATAAAAATTAGTGGCCGAAACAGCCCCTCTAAAATCATGGCAGCAGCTTTTTTGGTTTTTTTGCAGCTTTGCACTCCTTTGCTAAAATCTGTCCACACAAAAATCTACAACACCTTTTCCAGTAATTCCACTTGGATTAGTTAGGTAACTCATAGATCTAACTCTAGGACTTGACCACACTCAAAAATTCAAAATATAATAAGAGATTTGGTCAATTGAATTTCATATTACGTTTTTCACCAAAATCTGATTTTCAACTCTTTGTGATTTCTAAGAAACTTTCATGTTTTCACATACTAACCAACATAACTCATCATAACACTTACTAATACCACGAATACCCATGATTTTCATTAGTCCAATGCTTTTATTATGACTTTCATCATAAACCACGTAAAAGCAGATCATTTTAGTTGAAGAAATATTTGAGGGTTTAAGAAATGGGTTTTATCTTTGGGGTCAATACAAAATTCGATTTCACGCTCTAGGGTAGGCTAGGAAGTCTTCAAGAATACGCCAAGAAATTTATTAATGATAGAAATATCATTCAAAATCATTACTCTCGTCCAAGACTTGGATAGTCGTCACATTAATACCAATTGTGACTTCTATCCCTTAACTGGATAACACCTCACAATGATACCTATCAACTTGCCATCTTGATCCGCGGCGTGACGCCTCTTACGAAAAGTCCGGCGGTTTGCATTCCACACAAGGAAGTCAACAACGAAAGGATCGGGGCTCTTTACTTATGGCTTGATATAACGATGATTAACTTTAGGGTTTGGTTACTTTGAATTAAATATAACAGGTTGGTTAGGAATATGAAAGCTAACAACCTTACAAAAAGAATAATGAGTAGTTAATCAATCATTTTCAAAAATTACCTCAAAGGCAAGTATTTTCAAAGAGATAAGATCGTGAAAGTGTTTATTTGAAACAACAAGATTAATAAACAGTGGAGGTAACGAAGGTTTCTCCCAACGAAGTTTCAATAGATAAATCAAAGTCTAATTTTTCCGGAGTCAAATTTAAACATTGAACACAACTAGGTAGAATAAAAGAGTGGGTAGAACTTGTATTGAATAAAGTATAGACTTAGTAATAATTTATAATTAATTTACCCGTAATAACCCGTTCGGGTTTCTCGACAAACGCTTTCTCGCTTAAATTCACCGAGTTTGACTTTACTATAGGTACATTCCACCCTTAAGTGCTTCTTCACATTCGATCCATGATTTGAATCATTATTCTCCGATCCATATCGAATTCGGGTTGTACTTTATGCATGTGGTAATTACAATTCGATGTTGGGTTCTCCCAATTCTTTGTCCAAAAGCAAAGTCCATTTCATCTATTTTGGCTTTATTGGATCGGACGTCTTTTCTACACTATCAACGCGTTGTGCGACTTTTACCCATGCATCGCCTATTCTCCTTCGTTCGATTGTTTCTTCTTTCGGTGATCTTTGATTTTAAATTCTCGATTCCAACTTTAATATCTTACACCCCGCCAAAGCGTGATTTTGTTCGAGCATCACATATCGGGTAACCCAATTTTGAATTGTTGTATCCCTTTGTTCCACGACCGTTTTCGCTTTCTTCAACTTTGTTCTTCTAGCTCACGAACACGATTTTGTAATTCTAAGTTTTGATCATAAACTTCTTCTAACCAATTCTCCTCAGGTTCCTCTTCTTCCTCTTCTTCCTCACTCTCAGCTGCTACCTCTGCAACTAGCTCGAAAGCAACAATTAGTTCATCATTCACTACGTGGATATCTCTAATTTGTTCCTCGTCGACCCTTTGCATTAACTCGATTAGTGATTAAAGGTGTCTAACGGTCACATTCACTCCATTGTGAATATTTTCAATTTGCCATTTCAAACGCCGCCACAACACAAGGGTTAATTAATATATCAAATATTATCCCTATACTCTTGAGCGACCAATTAAATAACAAATAAACTTAGGTAGATCATACTAGCGAAGGAATTCCCCGTCTCTCCCCTCCTAGTTCTTATCTAGCATCTTAGCCAGGGATCATATCCCTAAGCTCTGATACCAACTGTGACGCCCCCAAAATTAGGTATACGTCACCCATCTTGGGTCGCCACTTACATGGTACATAAATTCAAATACAACTTACTAATATAAGCGTAGGTATACAATCGACATAAAGCGTGAGTTTGAATACAAATATTGTCTACTAGATTTTATACAAACTCAAAAGGAGTCCTCATTACAACTATTATCACACTATTTCACGAATAGTGAGGACTACTAATGCTATCCTCTGGACCATTACTCCGCTCCCGACTCGTCCCATTATGTTCTCATTTCACAAGAGAACGGTGAAAGAAAGGGTGAGCTCAACTAGCCCAAAGATGAAATATTATGACTAAGATAATGTAGAATAAATTATCATTAGCCTTCAAAGTGTTAAGCGATAAAATACAATAGACAACAAGTTTAATCTGCGGTAAGGAATAAGCAATCCATTAAAAGAGTCAAGTAGAAAATAAAATCTACTATCTTTTATGATTTAAAAGGTTTTTCATCAACAATTATAAATTTGAGACTCGGCTTTAATGAATAAACCACAATATCTAATCATCCACATACCACGGTCGAGGATTTTCATCAAATTATCAATGGTCATGACTATCTTACCGAATCACCCACGGTCATAATCATACCAAAAACTATCCACCTTTGCATTACAAACCCATTGAGGACTTTTGTCACATCATTTATATCAAGCCATGATTATCTTAATGAACCACAGTCATAATCATACTAAGTTCATCTATGCACGTAAGCCAAAGATAACTTTTAACATAATATAAACATGAGGATGATGACAATGATATAAGAATTCAATAAAACAAGTTCAAGAATTAATTTATCTAGGAATTATTAACGTCCAAATTGTCAACAAGATACTGTTTTGTAGAGTAAAATTCAAGAATGATCAGAAGAATATTTCCATGAAAAGATACTGGATGAAGCGCAAATATCAAGGATATTCCACTAATTTCATGGAGTATAGAAGTCAAAGATTTAACCAACTGGGTATAATAAAGAATGGAATAACAAAAGAAATCACCATGCATGCGGTACTTCGCATAGACAGGTTATTCAAACAGAATAATAATAACGGAACCAGGTCAGGTGAAATTCACACCGACAGGATGATCCAACAGAATAATAAATGTTTGAATAATAAACAATGGAACCGGTCCTGTAAAACACGCACGTGATATTCCAACGAGAATAATAAATGCGAATAATAAACAATGGAACCGGATCCGTGTAAAACACACGACGAGGATATTCCAAATGAATAATAAAGAATGGAATAACGAAGAAGATTACCAAGTATAGGGATTCCGCATATACAAAAGTTATTCCAATGAGAATAAATAAGAATGGAATAATATAAGGATTTCATCAATTATAGGGTATGCCGCGTATACAGGTTATGTATAGGGTATACCACTTTTACAGGTTATTCCAACAGAATAATAAACAATGGAATAACAACAGAAGTTCTCTTCATGAATACAAAGAATAACACCCCTTACGAATTACAACAAATAATATTCCCTACCTTAGAAGAACTGAATATTGGCGAGGTGAAGTAGCGAATACTTTTCTTCTTTCTCTATAGTTTCTCTCTCTGAGTTTCAGTGAATTCGTAAGAAAATAATGAAGGAATGAGCTTTTATTTATAGGAAAATAGAATGCATAGTAATTAATCCAGGAACGGTCCAGATTGATTTACTTTAATCTGACGGTCCATATTTAAAGCAAAATCTTTTAAATAAAATATAATATATTCTATTTATATAAAAACATTTTACTATGCAAACACTATGCAACACTATGCAAAACATTATGCAAAACACTATGCAACACTATGCATAATAAAATATAATATATTCTATTTATATAATAACTTTAATAAAGTATTACATTTTATATAAAAAGATGTTTACATTTTATTACGTTAATAATACGAATAAAACAAAACGTCATTATCGCTATAATAATTCATATTATTAATCGACAATAATGGAATCAAACCGAGTGACTTCTCACATAAGCATCGATAATCAATACCGTGTACTACTATATCGACCACATGATTCTTTACTTTTACTCTTAGAGTAGTTCAACAATATCAACGGTAAAACTTCCGCCCTTATTTCAATAAAATATTTTTGTCGCTTTCTCAATCCGACAATAATTTACATTGTGGGGTCCACCAATGATTGAGTAGTTGTCTGAATAATATTCCCTGCTAAACCGAATATTCCCCGACCAATCGAATATAATATAACCACTTACATACTTTGCAAAATTTATAAATACTACCCACAACTATAATATTATCTCAAATTCACACCATAATATTAAAAATTATTTCGACAAAATTTAAATCTTTATTGATAAAATATGGGGTCTCACAATGAGGCTGCATCTATACACTCTGTATGGCAAAAAGAAAAGGACATCACTCTATCATTCCCAAAAAAATATCCAAGACTTCTCAGAGTGCCTATCGGCCGAAGATGTGTCCTGAACCATACATACAGTAAAACCACACTACCTCAGAAATATCCATCATCATGAGTATGGCAGTAGGTAGCTGAAATGAAAGTCTCTACAAGATTCATGGGAAAAATGGCGCAACCCTCCCGTAAAGCTCTGACTACAGTGACTAAGACAATGTTTAAATGGTCCAAGTAAAGTGACATATATAAGAAGGCCACAACACACATCAATAAAGTGTCCACCTTGGCTATCCTTCACTCATCCTCTAATATGAAGAAGTCCCCCTGATAATGTGAGAAGCTATCCAAGATCTAAAGTGGTCAATCAGGAACTCCATGGATACAATATGACCTGAGGTGACCTCAGCAAAAAAAAAGGCCGTTGTATACCTGTCATATCCATAAATTAGTGGCGCATCTAACCGACTTTTGTCTGGGCACATGGAGCATATAAAAACAACTTGGTGATACAGAAATACTCCTTTAAGGTAGGAGTCAACTCATCAGAACTGAAACGAAAAACCAATCTAGAGGGGATCTAATGAGATAACATTTCCTCTACAAAACTGTCAAGGACTTTAAAGGTCAACAAAGACATAGAGTGGCACAACATGCCACCTGCTAATATGCAATCTAACTCTAGAAGACTATCAAACTAAGACCGTAAATCCGTAGCTATATGGCTGGCAAGAAGTCGATCAATGCGTGATACTGATAAAGAAGGCATTTGTACAACTGTATCATGAGACCATCCAAGGGTCAATTCTAAACTCATAAAATACATATCCATGACATATAATGCATGCATAATGATAAATGATAATATAACAAGTATAGGAAGTAAAAGCATTATATAATGTAAACCTACATACATCATAAATAAATTATCTCTATTCTAAAAATAAAAATAAAAATTATAGGGAAGTGGGGTACAATAGCCTTATGTATAACGAAAGCCTATCGGAAGAAGTCATGGATATCTATATCCCCTAGGCAATCAACACGATCCATCTTTTCCTGAGTCACTGTATCTCTGCTAAAGGGGATATATGGGTGGCACAGAGGAGGTCTGATCCAGTAAAATCAACAGTGCGTGGGCCACTAGATGTACCAACACCTGAGTCCAAGAAATCAAAAGTATCCACCTCTGAGGGATCTCTGCTTAAGTGGCAAATGAAAAGATGTGCCCTATCCAACCGATGGGTCAAAACTGCTATCTGGTCCAGATGGGTAGGCTCTCGAAAGCAGGCAATCCAATCTGTCATCATAACTGATCCAGGTACCAGGTCCGCCATGAACTGAGCAGCCCGGGTCTAAGCCCCTATGGTACGGGGAATCCACCATGAGTGAAATGCGTCTGGTGTATAGAGTCCATCAAACAAGGTGAAACCATCCAAACCCATAAAGGGAATGTCTGTAACAGGCAGAGATAATGTCCAATGTTACCAAGTAGGAGGAAAATAGGGAATCTGAATCTTCCCTATGATACACCTAATCGCCCACTCTCCCAAATAGAGCTCCTATCCTCCCTTGGTCAAGAAGGTAATTCGATGAATAGATAAAGCATACTCTAACCCTGTCGGTTAAACCATCCTCAAAGCTAACTGTCAGATAATCAGGGGTGTAATGAACTCAGGTGATGACATTTACATTCAATAGCTCCAGCTGTAAGCGACTGTGTGTAAAACCATCCACTGTGGGGACCTCTATCAAAGTTGAGTGATGCCAATTCCGTCCTCGCGGATATGTCTCCAAGCCCAAAGTGGTAACTGGCCGAAGGCAAGGAAGCCTCTCGTAAGCCCAAAATTGAAACAGGCAAAGACCAATTATGTCAATCTATCTATCAAAAATACTCGAAGATGGGGAATGGAAGATCGATTGTCAGTATTTACCAACAGAAAATAGTAGAAATCTAACAAAGCCTCTGTAACGCCTTCAAATCATAGGCACATTCCCCAAAGGAAATATGTAAATATGAAAGAGCCCAAATCAAAATCTCTGATAGCGATCTACATCTTGGAGAGCATCAATAAGGGCAAATGAGACACTCGATGAGTTATCTACAATGAAGTAGCCCCTCATTGTAAGACCCCAACTTTTATGAATAAATATTATTTTTTCTCAAAATATATTTTTGAATATTATGGTGTGGATTTGATATAATGTTATAGTTATGGGTAATATTTATAAATTTTGCAAAGTAAGCAAGTTATTATAAAATATTCGATTTGTCGGAGATTATTCATTTTAACAGGAAATATTCGTACGACGGCACAATCATTGGTGGACCCCTCAACGGAATTATTATCAGAGTTAGAAAATGACAGAAATATCTTTTTATAAAAATAACGCCGAAAGTTTTACCGTTAAACTGTTGAAATACCCTGTGGTAAAAGTACAGTAATATGTGTGGTTGCATAGTAGCACACGATATTGATTATTGATGCTTATGTGAGAAGTAACTTAGTTATACTCAATTATTGCTACATAATATCTATCATATTATTGATTCAATTATTGTCATAGTAACATCTGCATAATATTTTATATTATTAAATCAATAATTGAGACGACAAAGTTATTCATATTATTATTTTGAGCCCCTAGTCGTGCAATTATCGAAGCTATGTTTTCCTATAAATAGAAGCTTATTCTTCTTTCACTCTCACCAATTCACTAAGACTCATAAGAGCAATTATAGAGAGAGAAACTATAGAGAGAAAAAAGAAGAATATTCTGCTACTACACTATTATAGTATCCAGTCTTCTACTAAGGTAAGAGATATTATTTTTGTTCAATACTCATATGAAATAATATTTTCTTCTATACTTTGTAGTATGTGAGTAATATTATTTCATTTCAGATTCTAAATTCTACACTCATTTTGTTAAAGTATTGCTTATATACTCCATAAAATTAGTAGAATATCCTTGAAATTTGTGCTTCATCTAGTATCGTTTCACAAGGATATTTTTCTGAACAATCTTGATAATTTATAATCTTTTCATTCCAGAGTACTATTCACGGGGTACTATTCACGAGATACTATTCACGATATACTATTTATGGGGTACTATTCACAAAGTACTATCCTCAAAGTACTATTCATGAAGTACTATTCAGAAAGTACTATTCTCTAAGTACTATTCACCCGGGGTATTATTTATGACAAAAAATGATTTCTTTTCAGCTCAAATCATTTTTAATACAATATTATTCTTGAATTTTACTCCACAAAGCAGTATCATATTGATAATTTGGACATTATTGAATTCTAGATAAATTAAATTATAAATATTTAAAAATTTATCCTTTACTTTCTTTTAATTGAATTCTTATATCAGTGTCATCATCCTCATGCTTATATTGTGATGAAAGTCATCTATCGCTGTAGTGCATAGATGGACTGGTTATTGGTATGATTATGACCATGGATTTCTCAGTATAATCATGACCCGTAATGTTACAAATGATGTGGTAAAAGTCCTCATTGGCCCGTAGTGCATTGATGGACAGTTGTTGGCATGATCATGATTATTGGTGATTACACTGTGCATGGATAATTCGTGGACGTGATACTAATGAATATCTTTGGCCCGTAGTGCATAGATAATTCAGTGATGTGGATTATTTATTGAGTTGAGTCTCAGCGATAAAATTGATGATAAATTTTTTAAATCATAGAAGATAGTAGATATCATGCTCTACTTGACTCTTCTAATGGATTGCTTGTGTCGCTGCAGTTAAACTGGTTGGTTATTAGTTTAACAATGTTGAAGGCTAACGATAATTTATTTTGCATTATCTTAGTCATAATATTTCTTACTGGGCTAGTTGAGCTCACCCTTTTGCGTTTATTGTTCTCTTCAGGAAATGAGAACGTAGCCGAAAATAGTCAGGGAACGGAGTGATGGTCCGAGATGGTGGCTATAGTAGTCCTCACTATTCTATGAAATAGTGTGATAATAAATGTAATGAGGACTCCATTTGAGTTTGGATATTGTCTAGAAGATAATATTCATGTAAAAATTCTCAGCTATGCTTTTGTCGTATTATATAAAAGAAGCTTGTATTTGATTTTTGTACCAAGTATTTGGCGACTCAGAATAGGTGATGTATACCTATTTTGGGGGTGTCACAGTTGGTATTAAAGCTTAGGGATATGATTCTTGGCTGAAATGTGAGACTAGAACTAGGAGGGGAGAGACGGGTTAATCCTTCGCTAGTATGACCTACCTAAGTTATTTTTTACTTAATTGGTCGATCAGAGTATAGGGATAATATGTGGCATGTCAATTAACACTTGTTTTGTGGTAGTGTTTGAAAATGGCATCTGAATGTTGAGATAAGCAATGAAGCACATGAGACCGTTGAGTCACTAACGATCAATACCCAGGATAATGTGCATCAAGTAGGCAATAATCCTCAGGTAAACAACAACATCGACCAAATGATGAATGATGGGATGTTCAGAGGCTTTATGTAATTCATGCAACATCAGGCGAGAGAGACTTGTAAGACCCCGAATTTTAAGAAATTAAAGTATTTAATTTTTCTTATAATTACTATTCAATAAATGGTTAAATTGATAAAAGGTTAAAGTTAAGGGTAATATATGTAAATATTTTAAATAAGCAAATGATTATAAAATACTCATTGTTGTCAAAAAATATTCGTTTGGTCATGGAATATTATTCTTTGTTTGAGAATATTCGCATGCGACAAATAAGCAATGATGAGCTTAGGGGCCCATAATGTAATAACCGTGGGATGAAGAAAACGACAAGTTTGAGTTTTTATAAATAATGGCGTAATCGTTCATCAAGAATTATCTTGTTGGAATACCCGTGGTTAAAATACGATTACTACGCGCGTGGTTTGCCGCGATGCACACATATTACGTACGATATTTTGAATTATTTATTCTTACGTAAGAAGGCACTACTCAATAATTATTGCCGTAATTACTGTTCAATATTTTATTTTATTGATTCAATAATTGCAGCATTGATATTTTATATTATTGTTGTTTTAATAATTGTCACGACACAGTATTTTCCATTATCAGATCAATAATTCATATTATTTGAATAATATTATTAGATAACATTATTGGTAATGTCTAGAAAGTTCTGTCAAGGAGAGGTTTGGTCACCTAATTGCGTGCCAGTAAGGAGAAATCTTTATCGGAGAGCCCCCTCTTTCTTGAGAATTGTCTGGTTGTCATTATTGTGATTCTGTAATATTATTTGTGAATAATTAATTATTGATTTATATGATAAGGAAATATTTATTTGATGTGCATATAAATGATGGATTTATTTATTTTATATGGTTATAAATGAAGGAATTAATGTTGAGGTGTTTTATCAGTATTTTGTCGGATTGGAGGTATTAAAAAATCAAATTGGTGTTCTTAAAGCTCTATTGCGTGAGTTATAATTTTAATCCGATCGCTAGATCGTTGTGATTTTTGGATATGTTATACATATATAAGTTGAGTATATGTCCACAAATTTTGAACCGTTTAAAATTAATGTATGATTTGGTATGAATTTTAAGAGGTGTTGAAAATCGTCCGTATGTGGATTTCAGACATTTTCTGTTTGGAATTTGGAAAAACTTTCTTCTGCAAAGTTGTACAAAATTCGATTTCCTATGGAATCGACATAGAATTATTATTTTTCTGATAAAAGTGCTATTTATTATGAATTGTTGAAGTTTCAAAAATTAAATATTTTTATTAAAATTTTGGGTGAGACCCATTTTTGTTTTTTAACATGTGGGTTGAAAAGTATTCCAAGATGGCATGCTGATGGCTTTCCAAAATGATGGGCGTAGAAAGAAAAAAAAATAATATTATTTTATTATTTAGTCTCCTTTGGCATTCTAGTATTTTCCTATAAATAAGCGCTTAGGTTAGAATTGAAAATCACACCAGAAACATAAGTTTTCTCTCTCTATATTATCGAGCGTATTTTTTTGAGTATTTAGGTATTTTGAGAATTGTTATTCAGTGCAAGTTTCCTTCGGCATTATATCCGATATTCCAGTCATAAGTACTATTCTTTTGAGGTAAGAGATTGTAAGGGATGGTAAGGGATGTTATTTTCTTCGTAAATGATATTATTTCTTTCAATATCATTATGCTGAAATATTGGTATGAATTTTATTGTAAAATTTCTACCTTTTTGTGTCGGGGTTACTATTCACATATACGATACTATTCACGTATATGGCACTATTCATGTATATGGCACTATTTACGTATATGACATTATTTATGTATACGGTACTATATATGAATACGGAGTACTATTCGTGAGTTACTATTTATAAGTTATTAATCATGAGTTACTATTCACGGGGTACTATTCACGACAAAATTGGTTTCTTTTTCTTACCAAATTATCGTTGATTTATGAATATTGCTTTTGAAATTAAATTCATGTTTTGATCATATTGTTTTTATTATCATATATAACATTTTTATAACCCTGGTGATGGAAATTCTCTTTCACTTGAGTGTAAAGATGGGTAGATTATTAGTATGATCGTGACTATGGGTTCTCTTTGGCCAGTAGTGTAAAGATGAATTGTTGACTAGTATGATCATGACCATTGAATTTATAAACGATTATCTTTAGCTTAAGTGCAAAGGTGAATTGATCAACATGGTTATAATTATTGTTTATATAAATTCTGAAATGATTATATATTTCTTTGAGATATTAATATCTTTGGCCCGTAGTGCAAAGATGACCTGTTGTTGTTTATCTTTGGCCCGTAGTGCAAAGATGACCTGTTGTTGAATATCTTTGGCCTGTAGTGCAAAGATGAGCTGTTGTTGAATATCTTTGCCCTGTAGTGCAAAAATGAACTGTTAATGAATATCTTTGGCCCGTAGTGCAAATATGAATTTATTAGTATGATTATGAACAGGAACTGTGATTTGGTATAACTCTGATCTTTGATGTTTCAGGTAAAGGCAGGTGATGAAAATTATCGTCGTCCTGGATGAGAAGAGGAATTTAGAATCACGATTATGATTATGAGTTATTCACATAATTGTGGATAGGAACTGTTGATTGGTGTTCAAAGGATAAAACATTGTTGGTGGACTTTTAACATGGAGAAGATAATAGACTTTATGGTCTATTTGACTCTTCTAATGGATTGCTCATTCCGCTGCAACTATGGTTGAAAAGTTTTATCATCTACCATATGTTCTAAATCTCTGATTTATTACTGACGAAGGCTATTGATAAGTTAATTATCTTTAGTCTTGATATTCTTTACTAGGCTATTTGTGCTCACCCTTTTGCTTCACAAACAGTATGGAAATAATTTTATTGAGAACTTTAGATAAGTGTGTTGTATTTTATATGTCATTTAATAGTTATATTTGGTGAATCAAATAGGGTGTGGCGAACCTAACGTTGGAGGGATGTTTTGCCACTACCATACAAGATGTCTAATGACATACAACTTCATGTTATCATAAGATAAGGTAGTGCACATCCACTTGCTGAGTATATCTACAAGCACTACCTATATAACCTTGGAGTTTGGTTGAAATATAATTCACAATTGGAGACAATGGAGAAAATTATATATCAAGAGAAGACTCACCATTGGAAAGAACATGATAGTAATCTTCTCATTTTTCTTTGGGGTCTATTGGGTTAACCAAGGATAATTCTGTGGACATATGATATCTATCATAACCTAGACGCATGGCCTCCCATGTACGAAGGTTTCTTTGAGCACTTCCCAAAGATTTTAATTTCTAAAACAGTTATTGACTGTACTTTAATGTAAGGTGCCATTGTGACGTGCTATCTGTGACGCCCCCAAAATAGGTATACATCACCTATTCTGAGTAGCCAAATACATGGTACAGAATTCAAATACAACCTTAAATATTCAATATGAGCTGTGAGTTTTAATACAAATATTATCTTCTAGACAGTATTCAAACTCAAAATAAGTCCTCAATACATTTATTATCACACTATTTCATAGAATAGTGAGGACTACTACGTTCCCCGACCAATCCCTGTTACGTTCTCATTTCCTGAATAGAACAATGAAAGCAAAAGGGTGAGCTCAACTAGCCCAGTAAGAAATATTATGACTAAGATAATGCAGAATAAATTATCATTAGCCTTTAATAGTGTTAAACGATACAATATAACAAACATCAAGTTTAATCTGCGATAAACAAGCAATCCATTAAAAGAGTCAAGTAGAGAATAAAATCTACTATCTTCTATGATTTAAAAGGTTTTCATCACTTTTATTACCGAGACTCGACAATAAATAAACCACATCATCCACACTACTACGGCGAGGATATTCATTAGTATCACAACCACAAATTATCCATGCACTACGGGCCAAGGATATTCATGTATTCATCAATGGTCATGATCATGCCAACAACTGTCCCATCAATGCACTACGGCCAATGAGGACTTTTACCACATCATTTGTAACATTACGATCATGATTATACCGAATAATCCATGGTCATAATCATACCAAGTCCATTTATGCACTACAAGCCACAGATGACTTTCAACATAATATAAACATGAGAATGATGACAAGGATATAAGAATTCAATAAAACAAGTTCAAGAATTAATTTATCCAGGAACCAAAAACGTCCAAATTGTCAACATGATACTGCTTTGTGGGGTAAAATTCAAGAATGCTCAGAAGAATATTTTCATGAAAAGATACTGGATGAAGCGCAAATATCAAAGATATTCCACTAATTTCATGGTGTGTAAAAGCCAAAACTTTAACCAACTAAGTATAATAAAGAATGGAATAACAAAAGAAATCACCAGGCATGCGATAGAATAGCATGCATGACGAGTTATTCCAATGAATAATAAATAATGAAACCAGGTCATGCGTAAACGCACAGACAGGATATTCCAACAGAATAATAAATAATAGAACAAGGTCATGCGTAAACGTACAGACAGGATTTTCCAACCGAATAATAAATAATGGAACCAGGTCATGCGTAAACGCACAGACAAGATGTTCCAATAGAATAATAAAGAATGGAATAACAGAAGAATTTCACCATGTATGCGGTACTTCGCATAGACAAGTTGTTCCAACATAATAATAAAGAATGGAATAACAGAAGAATTTCACCATGTATGCGGTACTTCGCATGGACAGGTTATTCCAACATAATAATAAAGAATGGAATAACAGAAGAATTTCACCAAGTATAGGGTAGTCCGCGTATACAGGTTATTCTAACAGAATAATAAAGAATGGAATAACAAAAGTTTTCTTCATGAATACAAAAGAAATAATACCCCTTATGTGACGCCCCCAAAATAGGTATACATCACCCATTCTGAGTTATCAATATATGGTACAGAAATAACTACAACTTTATTATTATAACAGTAAAACTGTGAGTTTGAATACAAATATTATCTTCTAAACAATATCTATACTCAAATAAATCCTCATCACATTTATTGATACATTATTTTACAAAAATGGTGAGGACTACTAAACAACTCTCTCTAGAACCTTCATTCCATACCCCAGATTGCATACTCGCTATATTCTCTCGCCTCACGAGAAGAAAAAAATGGAACAAAAAGGAAAAGGGTGAGCTCAACTAGCCTAGTAAAGAATATTATGACTAAGATAATATATAACAAATTATCATTAGTCTTCAAACAGGGAAAAATCTAATAGAATACAATAGACAATAAATTTTAAATCAATATTCGCAATGAAATAATAATTCATTAGAAGAGTTAAGTAGAGAATGCAAACTACTATCTTCTATGTATGAATTTAAAAGTTCATCGCCTATCTTTTATCCCCGTAACATCAATCAATATATATCTCGAATCAAATATTCATCTTTGCACTACTGAAAGCCAAAGATATTCATCACCGGGTCATGTTCATCTAAACACTGCTCATCTTTGCACTACGGGGCCAAAGATATTCTTCAGAAATCATTCATCTTTGCACTACAGCCAAAGATATTCTTCAAAATCATTCATCTTTTGCACTACAGCCAAAGATATTCAATAATATCATCATTTAAGACCGAGGATGATGAAAATATTTTTAAAGAAACGAATCCAAAGGAAACAAAATGACAAGGATTAAGGATTAAGGATTCGTACTTTGTTTTATCCATGTTTAAAAATACCTCAAAAATAATCTTAGTGGTGTAAAATTCAAGAATGATCAAAACATGGATACAATCAAAGCTAGTATCCGTAATAGATATTTTGGACAAAAGAAGAAATTTCATTTTTGGTGAATAGTCATATCGTGAATAGTAACTCCGACACCAAAAGATAGAAATTTCCCAAAAAAACATCTTCACGCTTCATGAATAGTACTCGTGAATAGTAACTCGTGAATAGTAACTCATGAATAGTAACTTGTGAATAGTAACTCATGAATAGTAACCCCAACATGAAAAAGTTCCAAATTTGATAAAAAGTTCCAACCAATATTTCAGCATAATGATATTGAAGAAATAATATCATTTGAGAAGAAAATAACATCCCTTACCTCGAAAGATTAGTACTTCTAGCTGGAATACCGGGTATAGTGCTGAAGGAAACTTGCACCATCTAACAATACTCAAAGTATACTCAAAATACTCACAAGAATACGCTCGATAATATAGAGAGAGAAAACTTCAGTTTCTGGTGTGATTTTCAATTCTAACCTAAGCACCCTATTTATAGGAAAATGCTTAGAACACCAAAGCAGAAAATTTAATATAATAATAATATATATAATCAAATTTCCTACGCCAACCTTCCAAGAACTGAATTCAGCTCATTCAACCCACATGTGTAACACACCATAATGAAAAAAACGTTTTTCTAATTTTAAATATTTTAAACTTCCAAAAATCAATTATTTCGGAGCTTCAGAACTTCAATAATTCATAATAAATAGCCCTTTCATCAGAAAATTCGAATCTCGCGAGTTTTTATAGGAAATTCAATTCTCTACAACTTTCCAGAAGAAAGTTTTTCCGAATTCCAAACAGATTTTTACCGAAATTCACAAACGGGCGATTTTACAGACTATAATCAAATTTCAGTCAATAAATGGGGTCCACCGACATGTTTAACATGTTTTAAACATTTATTGCAACAAAAATACTCTTCCTCCTCGTATACTCATATATCCCACATTCGTTGTAAAAATATCACCATTATTATATTATTAAAATATAATAATATATTTAAATGAATTATTTTATCGGAAAAAGATAAAATTTCAATTTTCAACAATTGTCACATTAAAAATTTTCTCCATCTATATCCACATAAAATCAATATTTTCCTCATCATATGAATCAATAATTAATTATTCACAAATAATATTACTGTAATCACAATATCGACAACCGCATAGCCCCAGAAAGAGGGGGCTTTTCAATAAGAATTTCTCCTTCTTGGGCGCAATTATTAGGTGACCAAACCTCTCCTTAGACGTAACTTTCTAGACATTGCCAATAATGTTATCTAATAATATTATTCGATAATATGAATTATTGCTTCGATAATGAAAAATACCGTGTAATGACAATTATCAAAACAACAACAATATAAAATATCAACGCAAAGAATCAATAAAATCTTTAAGAATTATCGTAACCATTATTGAGTAGTGCCTTCACGTAAGAATCAATAATTGGTGCAATACCGTAATATCGTGTTTTAACCACCGGGTTTTTAACAAGATATAACTGGTAACAACTACGCCGTTATTATTTTTAAACCACTTATATTTGTCGCTTTCTTCATCCAATCGCTTTCCGTTATAGGGCCCACAAAAAGATCGCACCGTCGCATTTAATATTCCCAAACAAAGAAGAATATTCCACGACCAAACGAATATTCCCTAACAACAACAATGAATATTTTATAACCACTTGCTTATTTTGAAATATTTATGATTTTACCCCTAACTATCCACATTAATCAAATCAACCCTTACTATTTCAAAATAATAAATAGAGAAAATTGAATTTCATTAATAATAAGTTGGGGTCTTACAACCTCCCTCCTTATGAAATTTCGTCCTCGAAATTGACGTGACGTACTGGTGTTTCAAAAGGTGAGGATACCTCGCTTTCATTTCTCGCTTTCCAATTCCCGTGTCATTTCCTATATAGCATGATTCCTCCACAAAACTTTAACTTGTGGTATGACCTTTGCGCGTAGGACATGCTCCTTCCTATCCAAGATCTTGACAGGTACCTCCTCATACGTTAAGTCTTCGACTATCTCGTCCGGTTCTAACTTTATAACGTGGTTCGGGTCTTTCACATATTTACGAAGTACAGATATGTGAAACACATTATGAACACGAGACATACTCGGAGGTAACGCGAGTCTATAGGCTACATTTCCTACTCGGTCAAGAATTTGAAATGGACCAATAAATCATGGATTGAGCTTTCCTCTCTTCCCAAATCTTGTAACTCCCTTCCATGGAGCAACTCGCAACAATACATGATCCTCTACACTAAATTCCACGTCCTTTCGATGAAGATCCGCATAACTCTTTTGTCGATCTTGTGCCGTTTGTATACGTTGTCGAATCATTTTGATCTTTTCCATAGTCATACGTACTCAACTTCGGGTCCCAACAAAGGTTGCTTCACCCACCTCGTCCCCAACATACCGGAGAGCGACACTTTCGTCCCATATAATGCTTCAAATGGAGCCACACCTATACTTGCCTCGATAATCATTGTTGTTGTAGAGAATTCCACCAATGGTAAATACTTATCCCAACGCCCTTGAAGTCTAGGACACGTAGTCTTAATAAATCTTCAAGAGTTTGAATAGTCCTTTTGATTGTCCGTCTGGTTTGAGGATGGTATGCCGAATCAATCAGAACTGCGCTCCATAGCTTTTTGCAAGCTAACCCAAAATCTTGAAGTGAATCTTGGGTCACGATCCAAACTATGGATACAGGCATGCCATGCAACCTCACAATCTCATTCACGTATATGCTAAAGAAGACGCTCAAGGGAATAAGTCTCCGTATGGGCAAGAAATGAGCGAGACTTGGTTAATCAATCAACAATAACCCAAATAGCATTGATGCCTTGAGAAACCGTAGGAAGACCCGTAACGAAATCCATGGTAATGTGTTCCCACTTCTATTTCGAATCTCAAGTGGTTGCAACGGACCCTTAGGTACTAGATGCTCCGCCTTTACACGCCGACAAGTTAAACTCATTGAGATAAACTTTGCAATCCCTCTCTTCATATTGTTCCACCAAAATATATGTCAAGATCACGATACATTTTGGTACTTCCGTGGATGGATTGCAAATGGTGTATTGTGTGCCTCCATCATAATCTTGTACTTCAAATCGTAGTCGTTAGGAACACAAAGTCTAGAGTGGACTCAAGTATTCCTTCTTCATCAATTCTCGCTCCTAATAGCTCCTTCTTGTACTTTCTTCTTCATACGCATCGCCTCCGGTCCGTGGCTTGAGCAACCTTAACTTTTTCTATTAAAGTTGGCTCTATACGTATACTTGACATCATCGCACTCATTCCCCGCATATGATCTTCTACTCAACGCGCCACCTACCACGCTCGCTTTACCGTGATGGTATTGAATAGTGTGGTCGTAGTCTTTCAATAGCTCGAGCCAACGTGGGTCGCCGCATGTTGAGTTCTTTTTGAGTGAAGAAATATTTAAGGCTTTTATGGTCCAAATATATCTCCACTTTCTCCCCATATAGATAGTGCCTCCATATCTTTAACAAGCAAAACGATCACGCCAACTCTAGATCATGAGTAGGATAATTCCTCTTATACTCTTTAAGTTGTCGCGAGGCATAAGCTATGACTTTCCCATGTTGCATGAGAACACATCCTAACCCTTTGCCTCAAGCATCGTCAGAGATAACAAATCCATCCAAACCAGATGGTATTGTTAGAACAGTCCAAATAAGTCTCCTCTTAAGCTCTTGGAAACTTTTCTCGCATTCTTCGCTCCAAAGCGAATTTTGTATCCTAGCCGAAGAATGGAGTAGCGATTCGAGAAAACCCTTCCACGAATCTCCGATAATAACCAAATTAAGCCCAAAAAACTACGTGACTTCATCCACCGACTTTGGTTGCTCCCAACTTTGTATTGCTTCAATCTTCGCCGGATTAACAGATACTCCATGTTTTGACACCACGCGCCAAGAAATGCTACTTCCTCAAGCCGTAACTCGCATTTCTTCAATTTGGCATATAGTTTGTTTTCACGAAGCCTTTGGAGTACCAACTTTCAAATGGTGCTCATGATCTTCACTACTTTTGGAATATATGAGGATGTCATCAATAAAGACAACAACAAACCGATCCAAATATTCCTTGAATACTCGGTTAATCATATCCATGAAAGTCATAGAGCATTAGTCGATCCGAAAGACATGACTAAGAATTCATAATGCCCGTCTTAGAGTTCTAAAGACGCCTTTTGAATATCCTCGCCTAATCTTCACCGATGATATCCGAATCGAAGATCGATTTTTGAAAAGAATTGTGCCCTTTGCAATCGGTCAAACAAGTCATCAATACGAGGTAGAGGATACCTATTCTTGATGGTGACATGGTTCAATTCCCGATAGTCAATACAAAAGTCGCATACTCCCGCTTTCTTCTTCTACGAATAAAAAACAGAGCACCCCAAGGAGATGTACTAGAACGAATGAAACCGATGTCCAACAATTCCTCGTAGTTGGACCTTTAACTCTGAAGTTCAATAGGAGCCATTCGATATGGGGTTTTAGAAATGGGCTTTGTACCGTGTTCAAGATTAATAAAGAATTCAACTTCACGCTCGGGGTGGACTGTGAAGTTCTTTAGAAATACGTCAGAAAGTCAATAACAACGGAATATTATTCAAATTTGACGTGTCTTTATTCAAATCCATAACATGGGCTAAGAAAGCTTGACATCCGCTTTTCAATAAACGAATAGCTTTATGATTAGATATGATGTTGATTGATTTTAATGGTTTAGTTGCTTTGAATTGCATAACAAAGTTGGTTAGAATATGAAAACTAACAACCTTACGAAAACAATCAATTTTGGCATGATGAGTAGTTAACCAATCAATCCCTAAAATCACATCAAAAACAAGTATCTTAAAAGAGATAAGGTCAATGGTAAGGTGATGGTGCCAACTTGAATCAAACAAGATTTATAAACAAATGGATGTGATGTAAGTTTCTCCTAATGGAGTTTCCACAGATAGGTCAAAGTCTAATTTCTCCATAGTCAAGTTTAAACGCTGAGCACAAGTAGAGAGATAAATGAATGGGTAGCACCCCAGATCAAGTAAGGTATAAACTTCGCAAAAATTTATAAATAGCTTACCCGTGATCACCTCGTTTGGGTTCCTCGATTATGACCAAATACAACAAACGCTCTTCCAAGAACCGTTGACTTTGACTTTTCCGGGACGATGTTTTTGAGTCACCGTCCCTCATTGAACTAGGTTTCGCCACCGTATAATCTCGAGCGATATGTCCTTCCTTTCCATAATTATAGCATACCTTGAACTGTTAGGGCGCTTTGACCGATATGTCCTCTTTTCCGCATTTGTAGCATATGACCGGTGGTCGTTTCTCCTCCTTAGAACCAAGCATCACTGCAAGACTGCTGCGTCTTCACATGGTCGTTGTTAAATCTCCTCTTTTAAAATCTCCTCCCACTCGCTTCTTATATTTTCATGGCCATGATTACCACCAGAGTGGTTACCATTTTTGTTTTTTCTGCTTTTTCTCCACCGGTTATCATTATTCATGCTGATCGCTATCTCCGGTACGATCCTAGTTGTGGTCCCTCAGTTGACCGTGCTCGTTATCTCGCTTTCTAATAATTGAGCCCTGCTTACAACATCCGAATAGAGAGAAAATTTATGAGAAATGAGATACTTGACGTATGCCCGTTTCAAACCTCTAAGAAACATCCGCCATCATCGCTCCTCATTCTCCACCAAATGAGGTGCAAACCGGATAACTCGCAAACTTTGCCTCGTCTCGAGACACCGCCATGTTGTTCTCGCTTCTAGTCTAATAAACTCCACTTCCTTCATATAACGAACACTTTCGTGAAAGTATTTGTCATTAAATAGTTTTTAAAACGCTCCCAAGACATGCCGAAAAGCTACCGGATGGGTACGCTTCACAGCACTCCCACCAAGTAGTCCCTTTCGCCACTAACATAAGGGTGGCGAATGGAACCTTCTGTCCTCCGCATCCCAAGACATCGAATATCTTGGTAATTTACTTGACCCATGTTTCCGCCGGTGATGATCGATCCGCTTTCCCTTAAATTCGTGGTCCCAACTCTTTGAACTCGCTTGCATGTGTGACAACCCGTGAATTGCTATCATTTCCTCCTCAGATTTTGAACACGAGTCTCCTCGTCTCGATTTTGCATGAAACGCAAAAACTTCTAAACATCCCATCGTTCATCATCTCGCTTTCGATTGGTGTTGTTCACAGGAGGAACATTGCCACTGTTGCACGCTCTCCTCGTTGGTGAGTACAAAGGCGTCTCCATGGTCTCATTTACTCCATCATTAATATTCTCAATCGACATTCTCAAATCATCATCATAAAACATGGGTTAATTAAGGAAATCAATATATCACATAATATCCTTATATACTCGACCAATTAACAAATAAGCTTAGTAGGACACACTAGCGATGGATTTACTCGCCTCTCCCTCCTAGTTCTATTCCCCGATCTCCGCCAGAGATCATATCCCTAAGCTCGATACCAACCGCGACGCCCCCAAAATAGGTATACATCACCCATTCCGAAAGTTGTCAATATATGGTACAGTAAACAACTACAACTTTATTATTACAACAAGAAAACTCAGTAAGTTTGAATACAAATATTATCTTCTAGACAATATCTATACTCAAATAAATCCTCATCACATTTATTGATACATTATTTTACAAAATGGTGAGGACTACTAAACAACTCTCTCTAGAACCTTCATTCCATACCCCGACTCGTACTCGCTTATATTCTCGCCTCCCGAGAAGAAAAATGGAACAAAAAGGAAAAGGGTGAGCTCAACTAGCCCAAGAAAGAATATTATGACTAAGATAATATACAACAAATTATCATTAGTCTTCAAACAGGAAAAATCTAATAGAATACAATAGACAACAAATTTTAAATCAATATTCGCAGTGAAATAATAATAATTCATTAGAAGAGTTAAGTAGATAATGCAAACTACTATCTTCTATATATAATTTAAAAAAAGTTCATCGCTCATCTTTTATCCTCGTAACATCAATCAATATATATCTGGAATCAAATATTCATCTTTGCACTACAGCCAAAGATATTCATCACTAATCATGTTCATCTAAACACTGCTCATCTTTGCACTACGGCCAAAGATATTCTTCAAAATCATTCATCTTTGCACTACAGTGCCAAAGATATTCTTCAGAAATCATTCATCTTTGCACTACAGTGCCAAAGATATTCAATAATATCATCATTTAAGACCGAGGATGATGAAAATATTTTTAAAGAAACGAATCCAAAGGAAACAAAATGACAAGGATTAAGGATTAAGGATTCAGATTTTGTTTTTATCCATGTTCAAAAATACCTCAAAAATAATCATAGTGGTGTAAAATTCAAGAATGATCAAAACATGGATACAATCAAAGCTAGTATCCAGAATAGATATTTTGGACAAAAAGAAGAAATTTCATTTTTCGGTGAATAGTGCCGTATATGTGAATAGTAACTCCGACACCAAAAGATAGAAATTTCCGAAAAAACATCTTCACGCTTCATGAATAGTAATCGTGAATAGTAACTCGTGAATAGTAACTCATGATTAGTAACTCGTGAATAGTAACTCATGAATAGTAACCCCGACATGAAAAAGTTCCAAATTTGATAAAAAGTTCCAACCAATATTTCAAAGATAATGATATTGAAGAAATAATATCATTTGAGAAGAAAATAACATCCCTTACCTCGAAAGATTAGTACTTCTACCGAATACCGTATAGTAGGTCAAGGAAACTTGCACCGCCTAACAATACTCAAAGTATACTCAAAATACTCACAAGAATACGCTAATATATAGAGAGAAAACTTCAGCTTTACGTGTGATTTTCAATTCTAACCTAAGCACCCTATTTATAGAAAATGCTTAAAACACCAAAGCGTAAAATTTAATATAATAATAATATATATAATCAAATTTCCTACGCCAACCTTCCAAGAACTGAATTCAGCTCATTCAACCCACATGTAACACACCATAATGAAAAAAACATTTTCTAATTTTAAATATTTTAAACTTCCAAAATCAATTATTTTGAGCTTCTAACTTCAATAATTCATAATAAATAGCCCTTTCATCAGAAAATTCAATCTCGCTGCGTTTTATAGGAAATTCAATTCTCTACAACTTTGCGTAAGAAAGTTTTTCCAATTCCAAATGTAATTTTACCAAAATCCATAAACCAAGCGATTTTACAAATATAATCAAATTTCACCAATAAATGGGGTCCACCGACATGTTTAACATGTTTTAAACATTTATTGCAACAAAATACTCTTCCTCCTCAGATACTCATATATCCCACATTCGTTGTAAAATATCACCATTATTATATTAATAAAATATAATAATATATTGAAATGAATTATTTTATCGTAAAAGATAAAATTTCAATTTTCAAAAATTGTTACATTAAAATTTTCTCCATCTATATCCACATAAAATCAATATTTTCCTCATCATATGAATCAATAATTAATTATTCACAAATAATATTACGTAATCACAATATTAACAACCAGTGCGCCCTCCTGTGAAAGAGGGGCTTTCCAATAAGAATTTCTCCTTCTTCGGCGCCGCAATTAGGTGACCAAACCTCTCCTTAGATGTAACTTTCTAGACATTGCCAATAATGTTATCTAATAATATTATTCAGATAATATGAATTATTGCTTCGATAATGAAAATACCGTAAATGACAATTATCAAAACAACAACAATATAAAATATCAACACAATGTCAATAAAATACCGAATAAGAATTATCAGAACCATTATCGAGTAGTGCCTTCTTATGTAAGAATCAATAATTGGTGCAATACCAGCTACATCGTGTTTTAAACCAATCGGGTATTTTAACAAAGATAATCTGTGAATAACTACGCCGTTATTTTTAAACCACTTATATTTGTCGCTTTCTTCATCCAATCGCTCACATGGGGCCCACAAAAGATCGCGGCCATTGCATTTAATATTCCTCGACAAAGAAGAATATTCCACGACCAAACGAATATTCCCCGACAACAATGAATATTTTATAACCACTTGCTTATTTTGAAATATTTGCGTATTTTACCCCTAACTATCCACATTAATCAAATCAACCCTTACTATTTCAAAATAATAAATAGAGAAAATTGAATTTCATTAATAATAAGTTGGGGTCTTACACCTTACCTTAGAAGAAACTGGATATAGGAGTAGTGAAGTAGCATAATACTTTTCTTCTTTCTCTCTATAGTTTCTCTCTCTAGAGTTTTAGTGAATTCGTAAGAAATAATGAAGGAATGCGCTTCTATTTATAGGAGAATGGACGGAATAGTAACTAATTCATGAACAGTCCAGATTCATTTACTTTTACACGGACGGTCCATATTAATTTACAATGCAGTATTAATAAAATATTCTAATAAAACAAAATCTTTTAAATAAAATTTAATATATTCTATTTATAATCTAATAAAACGAAGAACTTTATAAAAGTATTCTATTTTTATATAAAAATATTTTACTATACAAACACTATGCAGGTACTATGCAAACACTATGCATAATAGAATATTATATATTCTATTTATAGTCTAATAAAACGAATAACTTTATAAAAGTATTCTGTTTTATATAAAAAGATTTTACTATGCAAATACTATGCATGCACTATGCAAACACTATGCATAATAGAATATTATATATTTTATTTATAGTCTAATAAAATGAATAACTTTATAAAAGTATTCTGTTTTATATAAAAAGTTTTCTATTTTATTACATTTATAATAATAATAAAACAAAACTTATCACCTTTATTATAATTCACAATATTAATCGACCGTGTCGCTCTAGAAAGAGGGGCTTTCCAATAAGGATTTTTCCTATCGCGCAATTAATTAGGTGACCAAACCTCTCCTCGCGTAACTTCTAGACATCGTTAATATTGCAAATAATAATATTAATAACTTCGTCGCCTCAATTATTGATTTAATAATATATAAAATATTGACAATAATTGAATCGAATAACGTGAGATACTATCGTGCAATTATCGTAGCAATAATTGAACAAAACTGAGTGACTTTTCATGTAAGCATCAATAATAAATACCGTGTGCTACTATGCAACCACGCGTTTTACTGTACTTTTACAACTGAGTAGTTCAACAGTTTTAACGGTAAAACTTCTGCCTTTATTTTTATAAAAATATTTTTGTCGTTCTCTCAATCCGACAATAATTCTGTTGTGGGGTCCACCAATGATTGTACCATCGTACGGATATTCCCCGACAAAAAGAATATTCCCTTACCAATCGAATATTATACAACAACTTGCATACCTTTCAAAATTTATAAATATTACCCACAACTATAACATTATCTCAAATCCACACCATAATTTTGAAAAAAAATATTTCAAGAAAATTACATCTTTATTCATAAAATTTAAGATGTTATAATCTCCCCTCTTTATGAAATTTCGCCCTCAAAATTTACATACATACCTGGTATGCCGAACAAATGAGGACACTTCATCAGATTCTAATTCTTGAGGTATAACCTTTGAGTATTGAATACGATCCTTCTTATCCAAGATTTTAACACGTATCTTCTCATACGTTAAATCTTCTGCTATCTCATCTAGTTCTAATTTAATAACGTGGTTCGGGTCATCCATCGATACGTAAAAAATATGTTATGAACACGCAACATACTTGGCGGTAAAACGAGTCTATAGGCCACAGTTCCTACTCGATCAAGGATTTCAAATGGGTCAATAAAATCGAGGGTTGAGATTTCCTCTCTTCATCGATTCTTGCTTCTAGAATAACGCCCTCTTGAATCTTCTTCTGCACATTCATTAGCTCTGAGTATGTAGCTTGAGCGGCTTTAACTTTATCGATTAAAGTCGATTCTACTCGTATATTCGCTATCTTCACGTGGGTTTCTAGAGTCTTTAACTCTATCTTCATCATTTGTAAGTTATACGAAATGGGTTTTTGTGTTAACAATATGGCACTTGTAAACGTATATGATCTTCTACTCAACGCGTCAGTTACCACGTTCGCTCTTCCACGATGATATTAAATGGTATAGTCGTAATCTTCAATAGCTCGAGCCAACGACCTTGGCGCATGATACGTTCGTTTTAGTTGAAGAAATATTTGAGGGTTTCAGAAATGGGTTTTGTATTGGGGTCAATACAAAATTCGATTTCACACTCTAGGGGTAGGCCAAGAAGTCTTCAGGAATACGTCAAGAAATTTATTAACGATAGAAATATCATTAAAAACTGTGACCCTCATCCAAGACTTGGATAGCACGTCACATTGATACCTATCAACTTGCCACCGTTATCCACGACGTCCCCTACAGAAAGTCTGGCTTAGGTGCATTCCACACAAGGAAGTTACCAGCGAAAGGCTCGGGGCTCTTTACTTATGGCTTGATATGACAATGATTAACTTTAGTGGTTTGGTTGCTTGAATTCACGTAACAGGTTGGTTAGGAATATGAAAGCTAACAACCTTACGAAAAGCATGATGAGTAGTTAACCAATCGATTCCTAAAATCACATCAAAGGAAAGTATTTTCAAAGGGATAAGATTAACAGGTAACGTGAAAGTGTCGATTTGAATCAACAAGATTTATAAACAGTGGAGGTAACGAAGGTTTCTCCTAACGGAGTTTCAAAAGATAAGTCAAAGTCTAATTTCTCAGGAGTCAAATTTAAACGTTGAGCGCAAGCAAGAGAGATAAAAGAATGGGTATAACCGGTATCTAATAAGGTATAGACTTCACAAGAATTTATAATTAACTAACCCGTGCTAACTTTATTCGGGTTACTTTCTTTTTGAGAAGTCATGAAAAATTCTTTTCCTGAAACCACCGACTTTATTTTGTCCGTATCCGCCTTTGGTGCCACCGTTCCAGCTGGACTTGACTTCGGTCCATGACAAAATTGAGTTAGGTGACCTTCTTTTCCACAATTGTAACATGTTTTGGACTGCTGCGCACAGTTTGGACTGATATGTCCCTCCCCTCCGCATTTGAAGCATATGATAGGTGGTCGTTCTCCTTCCTTAACAACGGGTGCTGATGCTGACGTCTTTCCATTATTGTTGAATTTCCTCTCCTTGAAATGTCCATTCTTATTATTTTGGACATGATTACCACCGAAGTGGTTACCATTTCTGGCATGTTGATTTCCCCCCATGATGGTTATCATTGTTCCGATGACCATTGCCACCGGTACGATTATTATCGTATTGTTGGTCGTTGGCTTTTGGTTGTGCTGACTCATTATCGCGCTCCAATAATTGAGCCCTATTCACAACATCTGAATATAAACAAAGTTTGTGAGAAATGAGGTATTGACGTATATCGGGTTTCAAACCTCGCAGAAACATTCGCGTCATTCTCTCCTCACTATTTACCAAATGGGATGCAAAACGGGATAACTCCGTAAACTTAGCCTCGTACTGTAACATTGTCATATTATTTTGCTCCAGCTTGATGAATTCCACCTCCTTCATGTGACGAATACTTTGAGGAAAGTACTTTTTGTTGAACAATTCTTGAAACTTCTCCCAAGACATCTTAAGTGCGTTAGGCTGGGTACATTTTACAGATTCCCACCAATGATCTGCTTCTTCACGCAATATAAAGGTGGCGAATGGAACCTTTGGCTCCTCAGAGCATCCCAAGACATCAAATATCTTGGTGATCTACTTTAACCACATCTCTGCCTTAAGTGGTTCTGGCTTTCCCAAAAACTCCGGTGGTCCCAGCTCCCTGAACTGCTTAGCGGTGACCGACCGTGGGTTTCCATTATTTCTACCTATATTTTGAACAGGAGTCTCTCTTACCTGATGTTGCATGAATTTCATAAAGCCTCTGAACATTCCATCGTTCATCATTTGGTCAGTGTTGTTATTTGAACGAGGATTGTCGCCTTCCTGATGCACATTATCCTGATTATTGATCTATGGAGACTCAACGGTCTCCTGTGCTCCATTGCTATTCTCAACATTCTCGGATGTCATTTTCAAATACTGCCACAAAATAAGGGTTAATTAACATATCACATATTATCCCCATACTCTGACCGACCAATTAAATATCAAATAAACTTAAGTAGGTCATACAAATGAAGGAATTTCCCGTCTCTCCCCTCCTAGTTCTTGTCTCACATCTCAGCCAGGGATCATATCCCTAAGCTTTGATACCAACTGTGACGCCCCCAAAATAGGTATACATCACCTATTCTGTGTCGCCAAATACATGGTACATAATTCAAATACAACCTTAAATATACAACATGAGCTGTGAGTTTTAATACATATATTGTCTTCTAGACAGTATTCAAAATCAAAATAAGTCCTCAATACATTTATTATCACATTATTTCATAGAATAGTGAGGACTACTAATGCTATCATCTGGACCGTCACTCCGTTCCCCGGCTAGTCCCTGCTGTGTTCTCATTTCTTGAAGAGAACAATGAAAACAAAAGGGTGAGGTCAACTAGCCCAATAAGAAATATTATGACTAAGATAATGCAGAATAAATTATCATTAGCCTTTAACAGTGTTAAACTGATACAATATAACAAACATCAAGTTTAACTGCAGCGGAACAAGCAATCAATTAAAAGAGTTAAGTAGAGGATAAAATCTACTATCTTCTATGATTTAATAGGTTTTTCATCACTTTTATTGCCGAGACTCAGCTTAATAAATAAACCACATCATCCCTACACTACGACCAATGATATTCATTAGTATCACAACCACAAATTATCCATGCACTACGGGCTAAAGATATTCGTGTATTCATCAATGGTCATGATCATGCCAACAACTGTCCATCAATGCACTACGGGCCAATGAGGACTTTTACCACATCATTTGTAACATTACAGTCATGAATATACCGAATAATCCCTGGTCATAATCATACCAAGTACATCTATGCACTACAGGCCACAGATGACTTTCAACATAATATAAACATGAGAATGATGACAATGATATAAGATTTCAATAGAAAATTTCAAGAATTAATTTATTCAGGAACCAAAAACGTCCAATTTGTCAACATGATACTACTTTGTGGAGTAAAATTCAAGAATACTCAGAAGAATATTTCCATGAAAAGATACTGGATGAAGCACAAATATCAAAGATATTTCACTAATTTCATGGAGTGTAAAAGCCAAAACTTTAACCAACTGAGTATAATAAAGAATGGAATAACAAAAGAAATTACCGTGCATCGATAGATAGACCACGCATAAAAGTTATTCCAATGTAATAATAAATAACGTAACCAGTGTCATGCGTAGAACGCATCGGACGTGATATTCCAAATGTAATAATAAATAATGGAATTAGGTCATACGTAAACGCACAGACAGGATATTCCAACAGAATAATTAATAATGGAACCAGGTCATGCGTAAATGCACAAACAGGATGGTCCAACTGAATAATAAAGAATGGAATAACAGAAGAATTTCACCATATATGCGGTAATTTGCATAGACAAGTTATTCCAACATAATAATAAAGAATGGAATAACAGAAGAATTTCACCATGTGTGCAGTACTTCGCATAGACAGGTTATTCCAACATAATAATAAATAATGGAATAACAGAAGAATTTCACCAAGTATAGGGTAGTCCGCGTATACAGGTTATTCCAACAAAATAATAAAGAATGGAATAACAGAAGTTCTCTTCATGAATATAAAAGAAATAATACCCCTTACTTTAGAAGAAACTGGATATAGGAGTAGTGAAGTAGAAGAATACTTTTCTTCTTTCTCTCTATAGTTTCTCTCTCTAGAGTTTCAGTGAATTCGAAAGAAATAATGAAGGAATGAGCTTCTATTTATAGGAGAATGGACTGAATAGTAACTAATTCATGAACGGTCCAGATTGATTTAATATTGCAAATAATAATATTAATAACTTCGTCGTCTCAATTATTGATTTAATAATATATAAAATATTGACAAAAATTGAATCGAATAACGTGAGATACTATACAACAATTACTATAGCAATAATTGAACAAAACTGAGTGACTTCTCACGTAAGCATCAATAATCAATACCGTGTGCTACTATGCAACCACGCGTATTACTGTACTTTTACTACCTAGTAGTTCAACAGTTTTAACGGTAAAACTTCTGCCGTTATTTTCATAAAAATATTTTTGTCGTTTTCTCAAGTCTACAATAATTCTGCTGTGGGGTCCACCAATGATTGCACTGTCGTACGGATATTCCCTGACAAAAACAATATTCCCCGACCAATCAAATATTATACAACAACTTGCATACCTTTCAAAATTTATAAATATTACCCACAACTATAACATTATCTCAAATCCACACCATAATTTTCAAAAAAATATTTCGAGAAAATTAAATCTTTATTCGTAAAATTTGGGATTTTACACCATCCAAGGTTGGGATGAGAGTTACAGTTGGTATATATTTGTATCAAAACTCACAACATATGTGTTGTTGTATTTTGCACAACAATTGTAGTAATAAAGTTGTAGTTGTTTTCTGTACCATGTATTTGGCGACTCAGAATAGGTTGGATTGGTTGGACCTATTTTGGGGGCGTCACAAGACTCCTATTCAAAATACAAGTAGAAATACTGGCAACTCTCGGATGGTCACTACTAAGCAGTTCAAGGAGCTGGGACCACCAAAGTTTTTGGGAAAGCCAGAACCACTTAAGGTAGAGACGTGGATAAAGCAGATCACCAAGATATTTGATGTCTTGGGGTGCTCCGAGGGGTAAAAGGTTCCCTTTACCACCTTCATGTTGAGAGGAGAGGCAGATTGCTAGTGGGAATCGGTAAAATCTACTCAACCTGCTGCACTAAAGATGTTTTGGGAGAAGTTCCAAGAACTGTTCAACGACAAGTACTTTCTTAAAAGTATTCATCACATGAAGGAGGTGGAGTTCATCAAGCTGGAGAAAAACAATATGACGGTATCATAGTACGAGGCTAAATTTACTGAGTTGTCCCGATTTGAATCCCATTTGGTTGATAATGAGGAGCATATGATGTGGATGTTTCTAAGAGGTTTGAAACCCGAAATACGTCAATACCTCATTTCTCACAAACTGTGTTTTAATTCAGATGTTGTAAATAAGGCTCAGTTATTGGAGCGCGATAATGAGTCAACCCAACCAAGAGATAGTAGCTGACAAAATGATAATACCAATGGTAGCAGTCATCAAAGCAGTGACAACAAACGCGGAGGGAATCAACATGATAGAAATGGTAACCACTTCGGTGGTAATCATGGCGAAGACAATAGAAGTGAAAATTTCAAGAAGAGGAGATTCAATAATGATGGAAAGACGTCAGCACGAGCAACCATTGTTAAGGAAGGAGAATGACCACCAACCATATGTTTCAAATGCGGAGGGAAGGGACATATTAGTCCAAACTGCACGATACAGTCCAAAGCATGTTATAATTACGGAAGAGAAGGTCACCTAGCTCGATTTTGTCGTGCAGTGAAGCCAAGCCCAGTAGGGATGGTGACACTAATGCCGTCCCAGACAAGACAAAATCGGTAGTTCAAGGGAGAGCGTTTGTCACGACCTCCCAAAAAGTGAGGAACCCGAACGAGGTTATCACGGGTAAGCTAATCATAAACTCTTGCGAAGTCTATACCTTATTTGATACTGGTTCTACCCATTCTTTTATTTCTCCTACTTGCGCTCAACGTTTAAATTTAATTCCAGAGAAATTAGACTTTGACTTATCTGTTGAAACTCTGTTGGGAGAAACCTTTATTACATCAACTGTTTATAAGTCTTGTTTGATTTAAATCGGCAACCGCACGTTACCTGTCGATCTTATCTCCTTGAAAATACTTACATTTGATGTGATTTTAGGGATTGATTGGTTAACTACTCATCATGCTAAAATTGATTGTTTTCTTAAGGTTGTTAGTTTTCATATTCCTAACCAACCATTATGCGAATTCAAGCAACCAAACCACTTAAGTCAATCACTGTCATATCAAGCCATAAAGCTATTCGTTTATTAAAAAATGGATGTCAAACTTTCATATCCCATGTCACAGATTTAAACAAAAATACGTCAGATTTGAATGATATTTCTATTGTTAATAAATTTCCTAACGTATTCCCTGAAGAACTTCCTGACCTACCCCCAGAGCGTGAAATCGAATTTTGTATCGACCTTAAGCCTGGTACAAAACCCATTTCTAAAGACCTATATTAAATGACTCTTATTGAACTTCAGGAGTTAAGAACCTAGCTGCAGGAATTGTTATACATCAGTTTCATTCATCCTAGTACGTCTCCTTGGGGTGCTCCTGTTCTATTCGTAAAGAAGAAAGATGGATGTATGCGACTTTGTATTGATTATCGGGAGTTAAATCATGTCACCGTCAAAAATAGGTACCCATTGCCTCACATTGATGACCTATTTGACCAGTTGTAAGGCTCCAAATTCTTTTCAAAGATCGATCTTCATTCTAGATATCATCAGTTAAAGATTAAAACAGATGACATTCCAAAGACTGCTTTTAGAACTCGGTACAGGCATTACGAATTCCTAGTCATGTCTTTTGGATTGACTAATTCTCCTGCTGCCTTCATGGATATGATGAACCGAGTATTCAAGGAATATTTGGATTATTTTGTAGTCGTCTTTATTTATGACATCCTCATATACTCCAAAAGTTGTGAAGATCATGAGCAACACTTGAGGCTGATACTCCAAAAGCTTCGTGAAAACAAGCTATATGCCAATTTGAAGAAATACGAGTTCTAGTTTAAGGAAGTAACATTCCTTGGGCACGTGATATCAAATCATGGAATATTTGTTGACCCAGCAAAGATTGAAGCAATTCAAAGCTGGGAGCAACCTAAGTTAGTGACCGAAGTACGTAGCTTTCTCGGCTTAGATGGTTATTATCGGAGATTCGTAGAAGTGTTTTCTCGAATTGCTACTCTATTAACTCAGCTGACTCGAAAAGATACAAAATTCGATTGGAGCGAGGAATGTGAAAAGAGGTTTCAAGAACTCAGAGGAGACTCATTTCAGCACCTGTTCTGACAATACCATATGGTTCGGAGGGATTTGTCATATACAACGATGCTTCAAGCAAAGGTTTAGGATGTGTTCTTATGTACTATGGGAAAGTCATAGCCTATGCCTCATGACAACTCAAAGAATATGAGAGGAATTATCCTACTCATGATCTAGAGTTTGCAGCTGTCATTCTCGCAGTTAAAATCTGGAGGCATTGCCTGTATAGGGAGAAAATGGAGATCTATATGGATCATAAAAGCCTCAAATATATCTTCACCCAAAAAGGAACTCAACATGTGGCAACGACGTTGGCTCAAGCTGTTGAAAGATTATGATCACACCATTAAATACCATCCTAGAAAAGTGAATGTAGTAGCTGACACATTGAGTAGAAGATTATATGCGGGTACGAGTGCAATATTGTAAACGCAAAGGCCCATTTTGTATGACTTATAAAGGATGGAGATAGAGTTAAAGACTCCAGGGACCCACGTGATGATGGCAAATATATGAGTAGATCTGACTTTAATCGATAAAGTTAAAGATGCTCAAGCTACAAACCTGGAGCTGATGCGTATAAGGAAGAAAGTACAAGAAGGTGTTATTCCGAAAGCAAAAATCGATGAAGAAGGAATACTTCAAGTTAACTCCAGACTTTGTGTTCCTAATGACTCTGACTTGAAGTATAAAATCATGATGGAGGAGCACAACACACCATTTGCAATCCATCCTGGGAGTACCAAAATGTATCGTTGTGACGCCACCAAAATAGGTATACAACACCCATTCTGAGTCGCCAAATACATGGTACAGAAAGCAAACTACAACTTCAATAATACAATTGTCGTGCAAAATACGACAACATATACTGTGAGTTTAAATACAAATATTGTCTTCTAGACAATATCCACACTCAAATAAGTCCTTATTACAATTATTCAAAACACTATTTTACAGAAATAGTGAGGACTGCTAAAACATCTTTCTAGAACCATCACTCCATACCCCGACTAGATCCTGCTATGTTCTCACCTCCTGAGAATAAAAATGGAACAAAAAGGAAAAGGGTGAGCTCAATTAGCCCATTAAAGAATATTATGACTAAGATAATATACAACAAATTATCATTAGTCTTCAACAGGAAAAAATCTGATAAAACATAATAGACAACAAGTTTTAGATCAACAACTGCAGCGGAAACAACAATCCATTAGAAGAGTCAAGTAGAGAATGAGTTCGACTATCTTCTAAGATTTAAAAGTCCAGCATCAATATTTTATCCCTGTAACAACGATTAATATAAATCTTTAATCGAATATTCATCTTTGCACTACAGGCCAAAGATATTCATTTGTATCACCAGTTGGTCATGTTCATCTCAACACCTGTTCATCTTTGCACACTACGGGCCAAAGATATTCATCATTTAATCATTCATCTTTGCATTACAGGCCAAAGATATTCAATAATATCATCATTAAGGACTGAGGATGATGAAAAATATTTTAGAGAACGAATCCAGTGAGACAGAAGGACAAATATTAGGAATTCGTGTTACAGTTTATCCAAGATCACTAATACTTCATAATAACCAATTTTGAAGAAGAATTCAAAAATAAAGATCAAAACATGGATACAATCAAAGATAGTAACCATAATAGACATCTTGGACAAAAAGGAAAATTTTCATTTTTTGGTGAATAGTGTCGTACTTGTGAATAGTTCCGTATACGTGAATAGTGCCGTATACGTGAATAATATCCCCAACACAAAAAGTTCCAAATTTGATTAAAAAGTTCAAACCAATATTTCGGCATAATGATATTGAAGAAAATAATATCATTTAAGAAGAAAATAACATCCCTTACCTCAAAGAAACAGTACTTCAGAATGAAAGGTCGGAAGTGATGCTGAATGAAACTTATACTGAACAGCAACTCTCAAAGTATCTAAATACTCACAAAATACGCTCGATAATAAAGAGAGAGAAAGAGAGAAAGCTTATGTTTCTGGTGTGATTTTCAATTCTAACTTAGCCCTCTATTTATAGAAAAATGTTAGCACATTGAAGTAGACTTGACCTGCTACCTGATGGCTTTACCTGCTACTATTGCCACCCACCACATTTGAAATAAAATTCTGCACATTTCTTCACCAACCACAAGTGGGGCCCACTCAATTCTAGAATTTTCCACAAAAAATCATTTATAAACCTAATTTCCGAATCAGTTACATCTTAAAATTCATAACAAATCATACCTTCATTTTTAACTGGTTCAAAATTTGTGGACATATACTCAACTTATATATGTATAACATATCCAAAAATCACAACGATCCAACGGTCGGATTAAAAATTATAACTCACGCAATATATCTCAAGAACAAAGGATTTGATTTTAATACCTCCATTCAACAAAAACACACCTCAACATTAATTCCTTCAATTATAACCACATAAAATAGATATATCCATCAATTATATCCACATAAAATAAATAATTTCTTATCATATAAATCAATAATTAATTATTCACAAATAATATTATAGAATCACAATTATGACAACCAGGCCGTTACCAGGAAAGAGGGAGCTTTCCGATAAGGATCTCTCCTTACTGGCGCACAATTAAGTGACCAAACCTCTCCTTAGACAGAACTTTCTAGACATTGCCAATAATGCTATCTTATAATATTATTCAAATAACATGAATTATTAATCTGATAATGGGAAATATTATGCAGTGACAATTATTGAAACAACAATAATATAAAATATCAACGCATCAATTATTGAATCAATAAAATAAAATATTAAAAAGTAATTAATGTAATAATTATTGAGTAGTGCCTTCTTACATAAGAATCAATAATTCAAAATATCAGTGCAATACCGCAAAGCTATCTGCGTAACCAACCACACGACATTATATATTTTAACCAATAGGGTAATCCAACAAAGTTGTTAATTGTGAATAACTACGCCAATTATTTATAAAAACTCAAACTTGTCATTTTCTTCATCCGACAATTATTCTGTTATGAGGCCCACGAATGACTGCGCCGCCGTATGAATATTCCCCGACAACAAGAATATTCCACGACCAAATGAATATTCCCCGACAAAAATGAATATTTTATAACCACTTGCTTATTTTGTAAAATTTGCACATTTCACCCATAACCAAAGTATTATATCAAATTAACTCCTAATTGTTTCAAGATAATAAATAGAGAAAATTTAATTTTATTCATAATAAGTTGGGATCTTACAATCGTGATCTTCGACATACATTTTAGTGGAGCAATATGAAGAGAGAGATGGTGGAGTTTATCTCAAGGTGTTTAACTTGTCAACGTGTTAAGGCAGAGCATCAAGTGCCAAAAGGTCCATTGCAACCACTTGAAATTCTAGAATGGAAGTGGGAGCACATTAGCATGGACTTCGTTCTTGGTCTTCCCAATGTTTCTCAAGGCATAGATGTGATTTGGTTCATTGTCGATAGACTAACCAAGTCTACTCATTTCTTACCTATACAAGAAACTTATTCACTTGAACATCCTGCTCGTATGTACATAAATTGAATTGTAAGACTATATGGTATCCTAATATCCATAGTTTCTGATCGAGACCCAAGATTCACTTCATGATTTTGGGTTAGTTTGCAAAAAGCTATGGGCACATATTTACGATTCAGTTCGGCATATCATCCTTAAACGGACGGGAAGTAGGAGAGGACTATTCAAACTCTTGAAGATCTATTAAGACTTTGTGTCCTTGACTTCAAAGGAAGTTGGGACAAGTTCTTGACATTAATTGAATTCTCTTACAACAACAGTTATCAAGCAAGTATTGGCATGGCTCCATTCGAGGCGTTATATGGACGCAAGTGTCATTCTCCAGTATGCTGGGATGAGGTGGGTGAACCAACGTTGTTGGGACCAAAATTGATACACATGACTACGAAAAATATTCAAATGATCCGACAACGTATAAAGACTTCACAAGATCGACAAAAGAGTTGTGTTGATCTTCATTGAAAAGACGTGGAATTCAATGTTGGAGAGCATGTGTTGTTACGTGTGGCTCCATGGAAAGGAGTTACGAGATTTGGAAAGAGAGGAAAGATCAATCCTCGATTCATTGGGCCATTCGAAATCCTCGATCGATTAGGAACTGTGGCCTATACTCTTACCGCTAAGTATGTCTCATCTTATAAAATATTCGATTGGTCGGGAAATATTCATTTTAATAGAGAATATTCGTACGACGGCACAATCATTGGTGGACCCCACAACGAAATTATTTTCGGAGTTAGAAAACTATAGAAATATCTTTTTATAAAAATAACGGCGAAAGTTTTACCATTAAACTGTTGAAATACCCGGTGGTAAAAGTACAGTGATACGCGTGGTTGTATAGTAGCACACGGTATAGATTATTGATGCTTAAGTGAGAAGTCACTCAGTTATACTCAATTATTGCTACAGTAATTGCTGCATGATATCTCTCATATTATTGATTCAATTATTGTCATAGTATCATCTGCATAATATTTTATATTATTAAATCAAAAATTGAGACGACAAAGTTCTTCATATTATTATTTGCATTATTGATGATGTCTAGAAAGTTCTGTTGAGGAAAGGGGTTTGGTCACCTAATTGCGCGCCAATAGGGAGAAATCCTTATCGAAAAGCCCCCTCTTTCTTGGGAATGATCTGGTTATTAAATATTGTGAGTTATAATATTAATGAATAAGTTTGTGTTGATTAAAGATGAAATTATTGATAAAAAATATATTCATTGTGCTGGGATTATTAGTATTAGTGGAAATCGACATTTATTTCGATAATAATTGATTTCTGGATGTTAAATTGACCAAACGAGCAATTAATCGGATATATGAGCAATTAATTGCTATTAGTTCACATGCAAATTACTATTGGTTCACATGTATGGAACTATTGATTCACATGCATGTACTATTGGGAGGTGGTGCAAGATTGATAATATTTGAAGGACTAAATTAAAAATTGAGGTATAGATGAAGATATTATACTGTAATATTTCGAGCCCCTAATCGTGCAATTATCAAAACTATGTCTTCCTATAAATAGAAGCTCATTCTTCTTTCATTCTAACCAATTCACTAAGACTCACAAGAGCAATTATAGAGAGAGAAGCTATAGAGAGAAAGAAGAAGAGCATTCTCCTACTTCACTATTGCAGTATCCAGCCTTCTACTAAGGTAAGGGATATTATTTTTGTTCAATACTAATATGAAATAATATTTTATTCCATACTCTGTAATATGTGAGTAATATTATTTCGTTTCAGATTCCAAATTCTACACTCATTTTGTTAAAGTATTACTTCTATACTCCGTGAAAATAGTAGAATATCCTTGAAATTTGCGCTTCATCTAGTATCGTTTTACAAGGATATTTTTCTGAACATTCTTGATAATTTTTAATCTTTTCATGTCGGAGTACTATTCACGGGGTACTATTCACAAAGTACTATTCACAGGGTACTATTCATTAAGTACTATTCATGGGGTACTATTTACAAAGTACTATTCCCAAACTACTATTCATGAAGTATTATTCAGGTGGTACTATTCACAAAGTACTATTCCCAAATTTCTATTCATGATGTACTATTCACCTAGGGTACTATTCATGACAAAAATTGATTTCTTTTCTGTCCGAATCATTTTTATGCAATATTATTCTTTAATTTTACTCCACAAAGCAGTATCATGTTAACAATTTGGACATTATTGAATCCTGGATAAATTAAATTATAAATCTTTAAACATTTATCCTTTTCTTTCTTTTATTTGAATTCTTATATCATTGTCATCATCGTCACATTTATATTGTGATGAAAGTCATCTTTGGCTGTAGTGCATAGATGGACTGTTGATTGGTATGATTATGACTAGAGATTATTCAGTATAATCATGACCCATAATGTTACAAATGATGTGGTAAAAGTCCTCATTGGCCGGTAGTGCATTGATGGACAGTTGTTAGCATGATCATGACCATTGGTGATTACACGAATATCCTTGGTCCGTAGTACATGAATAATTCGTGGACATGATGCTAATGAAAATCCTTGGCCTATAATGCATGGATAATTCAGTGATGTGGATTATTTATTGAGCTGAGTCTCAGTGATAAAATTGATGATAAACTTTTTAAATCATCGAAGATAGTAGATGTGACGCCCCCAAAATAGGTATACATCACCCATTCTGAGTTGTCAATACATGGTACAGAAACAACTACAACTTTATTATTACAATAGTAAAACTGTGAGTTTGAATACAAATATTATCTTCTAGACAATATCTATACTCAAATAAATCCTCATCACATTTATTGATACATTATTTTACAAAATGGTGAGGACTACTAAACAACTCTCTCTAGAACCTTCATTCCATACCCCTACTTGCACTCGCTATATTCTCGCCTCCCGAGAAGAAAAATGGAACAAAAAGGAAAAGGGTGAGCTCAACTAGCCCAAGAAAGAATATTATTATGACTAAGATAATATACAACAAATTATCATTAGTCTTCAAACAGGAAAAATCTAATAGAATACAATAGACAACAAATTTTAAATCAATATTCGCAATGAAATAATAATTCATTAGAAGAGTTAAGTAGAGAATGCAAACTACTATCTTCTATATATGAATTTAAAAGTTCATCGCTCATCTTTTATCCCCGTAACATCAATCAATATATATCTCGAATCAAATATTCATCTTTGCACTACAGCCAAAGATATTCATCATTGGTCATGTTCATCTAAGCACTGCTCATCTTTGCACTACTACGCCAAAGATATTCTTCAGAAATCATTCATCTTTGCACTACAGCCAAAGATATTCAATAAAATCATCATTTAAGACCGAGAATGATGAAAAATATTTTTAAAGAAACGAATCCAAAGGAACAAAATGACAAGGATTAAGGATTAAGGATTCGTACTTTGTTTTATCCATGTTCAAAAATACCTCAAAATAATCATAGTGGTGTAAAATTCAAGAATGATCAAAACATGGAAACAATCAAAGCTAGTATCCGTAATAGATATTTTGGACAAAAAGAAGAAATTTCATTTTTCTATGAATAAAATCCAGATACGTGAATAGTAACTTCGACACCAAAAGATAGAAATTTCCCAAAAAACATCTTCACGCTTCATGAATAGTACTAGTAATGAATAAGAACTCGTGAATAGAATAACTCATGAATAGTAACCCCAACATGAAAAAGTTCCAAATTTGATAAAAAGTTCTAACCAATATTTCAAAGATAATGATATTGAAGAAATAATATCATTTGAGAAGAAAATAACATCCCTTACCTCGAAAGATTAGTACTTAATTGGAATAATACGGTATAGTGTCAAGGAAACTTGCACCGCCGCCTAACAATACTCAAAGTATACTCAAAATACTCACAAGAATTCGCCGATAATATAGAGAGAGAAAACTTCAGTTTCTGGTGTGATTTTCAATTCTAACCTAAGCACCCTATTTATAGGAAAATGCTTAGAACACCAAAGTAGAAAATTTAATATAATAATAATATATATAATCAAATTTCCTACGCCAACCTTCCAAGAACTGAATTCAGCTCATTCAACCCACATGTGTAACACACCATAATGAAAAAAACGTTTTTCTAATTTTAAATATTTTAAAATTCCAAAAATCAATTATTTTGGAGCTTCGGAACTTCAATAATTCATAATAAATAGTCCTTTCATCGGAAAATTCAAATCTCGCGTGTTTTTATAGGAAATTCAATTCTCTACAACTTTGCGTAAGAATGTTTTTCCAAATTCCAAATGTAAATTGACCAAATCCACAAACCAAGCGATTTTACAAAGCTATAATCAAATTTCACCAATAAATGGGGTCCAATTTACATGTTTAACATGTTTTAAACATTTATTGCAACAAAAATACTCTTCCTCCTCAGATACTCATATATCCCACATTCGCTGTAAAAATATCACCATTATTATATTATTAAAATATAATAATATATTTAAATGAATTATTTTATCGTAAAAAGATAAAATTTCAATTTTCAACAATTGTCACATTAAAATTTTTCTCCATCTATATCCACATAAAATCAATATTTTCTCATCATATGAATCAATAATTAATTATTCACAAATAATATTACGTAATCACAATATCGACAACTGTGCATTTCCCAGGAAAGAGGGGCTTTCCAATAAGAATTTCTCCTTCATGCAAAAGCAATTAGGTGACCAAACCTCTCCTTAGATGTAACTTTCTAGACATTGCCAATAATGTTATCTAATAATATTATTCAGATAATATGAATTATTGCTTCGATAATGAAAATACTTGTGTAATGACAATTATCAAACAACAAAGAATATAAAATATCAACGCAAAGAATCAATAAAATATCGAATAAAGAATTATCAGTAACCATTATTGAGTAGTGCCTTCACGTAAGAATCAATAATTGGTGCTATACCGTGGTGCTACCGTGTTTTAACCAATTTAGTATTTTAACAAAGATAATTCTGAATAACTACGCCTATTTTTTAAACCACTTATATTTGTCGCTTTCTTCATCCAATCGCTTTTCACATGGGGCCCATAAAAGATCATACTGTCGCATTTAATATTCCCCGACAAAGAAGAATATTCCACGACAAAACGAATATTCCCCGACAACAATGAATATTTTATAACCACTTGCTTATTTTGAAATATTTATGATTTTACCCCTAACTATCCACATTAATCAAATCAACCCTTACTATTTCAAAATAATAAATAGAGAAAATTGAATTTCATTAATAATAAGTTGGGGTCTTACAACCTCCCTCCTTATGAAATTTCGTCTTCGAATTGACGTACGCACTGGTTTTTCAAAAGGTGATGATACCTCGCTTTCATTTCCGCTTTCCAATTCCCAAAGTCATTTCTCTATAAAGATGATTCCTCCACAAAACTTTAACTTGTGGTATGACCTTTCAGCGTGGGGACATGCTCCTTCCTATCCAAGATCTTGACAGTACCTCCTCACACGCTAAGTCTTCGGCTATCTCGTCTGGTTCTAACTCTATAACGTGGTTCGGTCTTTCACATATTTATGAAGTACGATATGTGAAACACATTATGAACACGAGACATACTTGAGAGGTAACGCGAGTCTATAGGCTACATTTCCTACTTCGGTCAAGAATTTGAAATGGACCAATAAATCGTGGATCGAGCTTTCCTCTCTTCCCAAATCTTGTAACTCCCTTCCATGGAGCAACTCGCAACAATACATGATCCCCACACTAAATTCCACGTCCTTTCGATGAAGATCCGCATAACTCTTTTGTCGATCTTGTGTCGCTTGTATACGCTGTCGAATCATTTGGATCTTTTTCGTAGTCATACGCATTCTAACTCGGGTCCCAACAAAGTTGCTTCACCCACCTCGTCCCAACATACCGAGAGAGCGACACTTTCGTCCATATAATGCTTCAAATGGAGCCACACCTATACTTGCCTCGATAACTGTTGTTGTAGGAGAATTCCACCAATGGTAAATACTTATCCCAACCGCCTCAAGTCTAGGACACAGTAGTCTTAATAAATCTTCAAGAGTTTGAATAGTCCTTTCGATTGTCCGTCTGCTTGAGGATGGTATGCCGAATCAATCAGAAATCCGCGCTCATAGCTTTTTGCAAGCTAACCCAAAATCTTGAAGTGAATCTTGGGTCACAATCCAAACTATGGATACAGTATGCCATGCAACCTCACAATCTCATTCACGTACATGCTAGCAAGACGCTCAAGGAATAAGTCTCCGATTCGCAAGAGAAATGAGTAGACTTGGTTAATCTATCAACAATAACCCAAATAGCATTGATGCCTTGAGAAACCGTAGGAAGACCCGTAATCTAAATCCATGGTAATGTGTTCCCACTTCCATTTCGGAATCTCAAGTGGTTGCAACGGACCTTTAGGTACTAGATGCTCCGCCTTTACACGCTGACAAGTTAAACACATCGAGATAAACTTTGCAATCTCTCTCTTCATATTGTTCCACCAAAATGTATGTCAAGATCACGATACATTTTGGTACTTCTAGATGGATTGCAAATGGTGTATTGTGTGCCTCCATCATAATCTTGTACTTCAAATTAGAGTCGTTAGGAACACAAAGTCTAGAGTGGACTCAAGTATTCCTTCTTCATCAATTCTCGCTTTGAATAGCTCCTTCTTGTACTTTCTTCTTCATACGCATCACCCGGCCCATGGCTTGAGCAACCTTAACTTTTTCTATTAAAGTCGGCTCTATACGTATACTTGACATCATCGCACTAATTCCCGTGATATGATCTTCTACTCAACGCGCCTACCACTACCGCTTTTACCGTGATGGTATCAATAGTGTGGTCGTAGTCTTTCAATAGCTCGAGCCAACGTGGCTATCGTGATGTTGAGTTCTTTTTGAGTGAAGAAATATTTAAGGCTTTTATGGTCCGAATATATCTCCACTTTCTCCCCATATAGATAGTGCCTCCATATCTTTAATACAAAACGATCACCGCTAACTCTAGATCATGAGTAGGATAATTACTCTCATACTCTTTAAGTTGTCGCGAGGCATAGGCTATGACTTTCCCACGCTGCATGAGAACATATCCTAACCCTTTGCCCAAGCATCGCCAGAGATAACAAATCCATCCGAACCAGATGGTATTGTTAGAATAGGTGCCAAATAAGTCTCCTCTAAGCTCTTGAAACTTTTTTCGCATTCTTCGCTCCAAACGAATTTTGTATCCTTCCGAGTTAATGAAGTTAATGGAGTAGAGATTCGAGAAAACCTTCCACGAATCTCCGATAATAACCAAATAAGCCCAAAAAACTACGTGACACCACACCGACTTCGCTTGTTCTAACTTTGTATTGCTTCAATCTTCACGGATCAACAGATACTCCATGTTTTGACACTGACGCGCTCAAGAAATGCTACTTCCTCAAGCCGTAACTCGCATTTCTTCAATTTGGCATATAGTTTGTTTTCACGGCCTTTGAGTACCAAATTTCAAATGGTGCTCATGATCTTCACGACTTTTGAATATATATGAGGATGTCATCAATAAAGACAACAACAAACCGATCCAAATATTCCTCAATACTTTGGTTCATCATATCCATGAAAGTCAGTAGGAGCATTAGTCATCCCGAAAGACACGACTAAGAATTCATAATGCCCGCATCGAAGTTCTAAAGGCGCCTTTGAATATCCTCGCCTAATCTTCAAACCGATGATATCCGTAATCTAAGATCAATTTTAAAAAGAATTGTGCCCCTTGCAATCGGTCAAACAAGTCATCAATACGAGGTAGTGGATACCTATTCTTGATGGTGACATGGTTCAATTCCCCGATAGTCAATACAAAGTCGCATACTCCCGCTTTCTTCTTTACGAATAAAACAGAGCACCCCAAGGAGATGTACTAGGACGAATGAAACCGATGTCCAACAATTCCTCAGTAGTTGCACCTTTAACTCCTCGAAGTTCAATAGGAGCCATTCGATATGGGGTTTTAGAAATGGGCTTTGTACAAAGTTCAAAATCAATAAAGAATTCAACTTCACATTCCGGGTAGACCGGAAGTTCTTCAGAAATACGCCAGAAAGTCAATAACAACGGAATATTATTCAAATTTGACGTGTCTTTATTCAAATCCATAACATGGGCTAAGAAAGCTCGACATCCGCTTTTCAATAAACGAATAGCTTTATGATTAGATATGACAAAGGATTGATTTTAATGGTTTAGTTGCTTGAATTGCATAACAAAGTCAAGTTAGGAATATGAAAACTAACAACCTTACGAAAACAATCAATTTTGGCATGATGAGTAGTTAACCAATCAATCCCTAAAATCACATCAAAAGCAAGTATCTTTAAAGAGATAAGGTCAATGTGTAAGGTGATGGTGCCAACTTGAATCAAACAAGATTTATAAACAAAGGATGTGATGAAAGTTTCTCCTAACGGAGTTTCCACAGATAGGTCAAAGTCTAATTTCTCCTGAGTCAAGTTTAAACGTTAAGTACAAGCAGAGAGATAAATGAATGGGTAGCACCGTATCAAGTAAGGTATAAACTTCGCAAAAATTTATAAATAGCTTACCCGTGATCACCTCGCTTGGGTTCCTCGATTATGACCACCCACAACAAACGCCTTCCCGTAACCGCTGAATTTGACTTTTCCGGGATACTTTTGAGTCACCGTCCCTCATTGAACTAGGTTTCGCCACCGCATAATCTCGAGCGATATGTCCTTCCTTTCCACAATTATAGCATACCTTGAATGTTGTGGGCGCTTTGACCGATATGTCCTCTTTTCCGATTTATAGCAGATACGACCGGTGGTCGCTTCTCCTCCCTTAGAACCAAGCATCGCCAAGACTGCCGCCTTCACATGGTCGTTGTTAAATCTCCTCTTTTAAAATCTCCTCCCCGACTCGCTTTCTTCTATTTTCATGGCTATGATTACCACCGAGTGGTTACCATTTTGTCCGTCTGCTTTTTTTCTCCGCCGGTTATCATTATTCTGCTGATCGCTATCTCCGCACGATCCTCGTTGTGGTCCTCACCGACCGCATTTCAGTTATCTCGCCTAATAATTGAGCCCTATTTACAACATCCGGAATAGAGAGAAATTTTTGAGAAATGAGATATCGACGATCGCCGGGTTTCAAACCTCTAAGAAACATCCGCGTCATATAATTCCTCATTCTCCACCAAATGAGGTGCAAACTCGATAACTCGCAAACTTTGCCTCGCATCGAGACACCGCCATGTTGTTCTCGCTTCTAGTCTAATAAACTCCACTTCCTTCATATGATGAACACTTTCGTGAAAGTATTTGTCATTAAATAGTTTTTGAAACGCCTCCCAAGACATCGCCGAAAAGCGGCCGGATGGGTACGCTTCACGCATCCCACCAAGAGTCCGCTTCGCCACGTAACATAAAGGTGGCGAATGGAACCTTCGTTCTCCGCGCATCCCAAGATATCGAATATCTTGGTAATTTGCTTCGACCCATGTTTCCGCCATGATCGGATCTCGCTTTCCTTAAATTCGTGTGGTCCCAACTCTTTGAACTGCTTGGTTATGACAACCCATGAATTGCTATCATTTCCTCCTCAGATTTTGAACACGAGTCTCCTCGTCTGATTTTGCATGAACTGCAAAAACTTCTAAACATCCCTCGCTCATCATCTTCTCAATGGTTGTTCACACAGAGGAACATTGCCACTGTCAGCATCGCTTCTCCTCGCTGGTGAGTACAGCGCCTCCATAGTCTCATTTACTCCATCATTAATATTCTCGATTCGACATTCTCAAATCATCGCCATAAAACATGGGTTAATTAAGGAAATCAATATATCACATAATATCCTTATATACCGACCAATTAACAAATAAGCTTAGGTAGGACACACTAGCGAAGGATTTACTCGCCTCTCCTCCTAGTTCTATTCCCCGATCTCCGCCAGAGATCATATCCCTAAGCTCGATACCAATCATGACCTCATGGTGCTTCAACCACAAGACCTCACAATGGAACCTATCGGTTTGCCATTGCAAAACCAAGGCCCCTACGGAGAGTCCGGCTTTGCATCCCCCATAAACAGAAGTCACCAATGAGAGGCTCGGGGCTCTTTACTTATGGCTCGATACCAACCGTGACGCCCCAAAAATAGGTATACATCACCCATTCCGAGTTGTCAATACATGGTATGTAAAACAACTACAACTTTATTATTACAACAAGAAATGTGAGTTTGAATACAAATATTATCTTCTGTACAATATCTATACTCAAATAAATCCTCATCACATTTATTGATACATTATTTTATAAAAATGGTGAGGACTACTAAACAACTCTCTCTAGAACCTTCATTCCATACCCCAGACTGTACTCTTATATTCTCGCCTCCCCGAGAAGAAAAAATGGAACAAAAAGGAAAAGGGTGAGCTCAACTAGCCCAAGAAAGAATATTATGACTAAGATAATATACAACAAATTATCATTAGTCTTCAAACAGGAAAAATCTAATAGAATACAATAGACAACAAATTTTAAATCAATATTCGCAATGAAATAATAATTCATTAGAAGAGTTAAGTAGAGAATGCAAACTACTAACTTCTATGTATGAATTTAAAAGTTCATCGCCTATCTTTTATCCTCGTAACATCAATCAATATATATCCGAATCAAATATTCATCTTTGCACTACAGCCAAAGATATTCATCATTGGTCATGTTCATCTAAACACTTGTTCATCTTTGCACTACTACGGCCAAAGATATTCTTCAAATCATTCATCTTTGCACTACAGTGCCAAAGATATTCTTCAGAATCATTCATCTTTGCACTACGGGCCAAAGATATTCAATAATATCATCATTTAAGACCGAGGATGATGAAAAATATTTTTAAAGAAACGAATCTAGTGAAACAAAATGACAAGGATTAAGGATTAAGGATTCGTATTTTGTTTTATCCATGTTCAAAATTACCTCAAAAAAAATCATAGTGGTGTAAAATTCAAGAATGATCAAAACATAGATACAATCAAAGCTAGTATCCGAATAGATATTTTGGACAAAAAGAAGAAATTTCATTTTTCTATGTGAATAGTCAGAGATATCGTGAATAGTAACTCCGACACCAAAAGATAGAAATTTCCCAAAAACATCTTCACGCTTCATTTAATAATAGTAATAGTAATCGTGAATAGTAACTCGTGAATAGTAACTCGTGAATAGTAACTTATGAATAGTAACCCCGACATGAAAAAGTTCCAAATTTGATAAAAAGTTCCAACCAATATTTCAGCATAATGATATTGAAGAAATAATATCATTTGAGAAGAAAATAACATCCCTTACCTCGAAAGATTAGTACTTCTAGCTGGAATACCGGGTATAGTGCTGAAGGAAACTTGCACCGTCTAACAATACTCAAAGTATACTCAAAATACACACAAGAATACGCCGATAATATAGAGAGAGAAACTTCAGTTTACGTGTGATTTCAATTCTAACCTAAGCACCCTATTTATAGGAAAATGCTTAGAACACCAAAGCAGAAAATTTAATATAATAATAATATATATAATCAAATTTCCTACGCCAACCTTCCAAGAACTGAATTCAGCTCATTCAACCCACATGTGTAACACACCATAATGAAAAAAAACGTTTTTCTAATTTTAAATATTTTAAACTTCCAAAAATTAATTATTTCGGAGCTTCGAAACTTCAATAATTCATAATAAATAGCCCTTTCATCAGAAAATTCAAATCTCGCGAGTTTTTATAGGAAAATCAATTCTCTACAACTTTACAGAAGAAAGTTTTTCCAAATTCCAAACAAAAATTGACCAAATCCACAAACCAGGACGATTTTACAACAAAGCTATAATCAAATTTCAAATAATAAATGGGGTCCAATTAGACATGTTTAATATGTTTTAAACATTTATTGCAATAAAAATACTCTTCCTCCTCAGATACTCATATATCCCACATTCGTTGTAAAAATATCACCATTATTATATTATTAAAATATAATAATATATTTAAATGAATTATTTTATCGTAAAAAGATAAAATTTTAATTTTCAACAATTGTCACATTAAAAATTTTCTCCATCTATATCCACATAAAATCAATATTTTCCTCATCATATGAATCAATAATTAATTATTCACAAATAATATTACAGTAATCACAATATTGATAACCGTGCGCTTCTCGTGAAAGGGGGCTTTCCAATAAGAATTTCTCCTCATCGGGCGCAATTAGGTGACCAAACCTCTCCTTAGATGTAACTTTCTAGACATTGCCAATAATGTTATCTAATAATATTATTTAGATAATATGAATTATTGCTTCGATAATGAAAATACCGTAATGACAATTATCAAAACAACAAAGAATATAAAATATCAACGCAAAGAATCAATAAAAAATATCGAATAAGAATTATCGTAACCATTATCGAGTAGTGCCTTCACGTAAGAATCAATAATTGGTGCAATACCGCAAAGCTATCGTGTTTTAAACCACCCAGTATTTTAACAAGATAATTGTAATAACTACGCCAAGTATTTTTACCACTTATATTTGTCTGCTTTCTTCATCCAATCGCTTTTTCGCATGGGGGCCATACAAAGACCGCAAGCCGTCGCATTTAATATTCCCCGAAGAAAAGAATATTCCACCACCAAACGAATATTCCCCACAACAATGAATATTTTATAACCACTTGCTTATTTTAAAATATTTTATGATTTTTACCCCTAACTATCCACATTAATCAAATCAACCCTTACTATTTCAAAATAATAAATAGAGAAAATTGAATTTCATTAATAATAAGTTGGGGTCTTACAGTAGATATCATGCTCTATTTGACTCTTCTAATGGATTGCTTGTTCCGCTGCAGTTAAACTAGTTGTTTATTAATTTAACACTGTTGAAGGCTAAGGATAATTTATTCTGCATTATCTTAGTCATAATATTTCTTTCTGGGCTAGTTGAGCTCACCCTTTTGCTTTCATTGTTCTCTTTAAGAAATGAGAACGTAGCCAGGACTAGTCGGGGAACGGAGTGAATGTCCGAGACAGTGGCTATAGTAGTCTGTACTATTCTATGAAATAGTGTGATAATAAATATAATGAACACTTCATTTGAGTTTGGATATTTTCTAGAAGACAATATTCGTGTAAAAACTCTCAGCTACACATTTGTCGTATTGTATAAAAGAAGCTTGTATTTGATTTTTGTACCAAGTATTTGGCAACTCAGAATGGGTTATGTATACCTATTTTGTGGCGTCACACTCATGATCGTCAAAAATAGATGACAAAGAATATGATCTATCGCTACCTGATCCTCGGGAGGAGGCTTTGATAAAGCCGCACTGGATGCATCAATGCTCAATGGATCAGAACGGACAGCCCGACCTTTGAGAGCAAAAGGGGGGGGGGGGGATCCCCAACAAAGATCTAACAGTAGCAGGATAAGTATCTGTAGATAATGGCACCCTCTCCCCTATAAACTCTAAGCCGGTAATTAACCGCCAATCCATCGGAGTCATTAATACCTCACAATCTAGCAAGTGGAGGGATTGAGTCTGATGAAACCACTGCTCAGATAAGACTCTCATATAACCCCATGGACAACTTCGTGGTGTGATGGAAAAGAAAGCCTAGAGGCCCTATGAATGTACAATGGCCCGGTACTCTAGATATAAGTTTAGATAAACAGAATAAACGGTAAACCAGTTCTCCCTCGACTGAGTAAACCCGGGGACCTGCATTGCAAATCAAGGACCAACCATTGTAAAAAATGAGAAGAAATAAAAGAAAAGTTGAAAGCTTCCACTACCTCATTAGCAAGCTTCCATTACCTCATTAGCTTAAAGATGAACCGATGGATGACGTCCTAAGTCACCCAAAAGATCAGAGATAGGCACATGTATACTGGGAAGATCCCGATGCGGTGTGGAAGAAGAACGAGTTGTATCTACAACAGGGTCCTCCTCTTCATCAATGGCATCCGCCCTCTCAACTATAATGGAACGGATAACAGACTCGAACAATCGATGCACCTGTCGGGTTGGTTTGGGCAAAGGAACATGTAAGACCCCAACTTATTATAAATGAAATTTAATTTTCTCTATTTATTATTTTGAAATAGTAAGGGTTGATGTGATTAATGTGGATAGTTAGGGGTAAAATACGCAAATATTTCAAAATAAGCAAGTGGTTATAAAATATTCATTGTTGTTTGGGAATATTCGTTTGGTCGTGGAATATTCGTATTTACGATTTGCCAGCAGATTTTTGTGGGCCCCATAACGGAAAGCGATTGGATGAAGAAAACGACAAATATAAGATGTTTAAAAATAACAACAGAGTTGTTACCAAGTGAATATCGTTAAAATACTTGCGGTTAAAACACAAGAAGATTACCAGTATCGCACCAATTATTGATTCTTACGTAAGAAGACACTACTCAATAATGGTTACAGAATTACTTTATCAAAGATTTTATCGAGTTAATAATTGTCAAGTTGATATTTTATATCATTGTTGTTTCAATAATTGTCATTACACAATATTTTTCATTATCAAAGCAATTTTTCATATTATCCTAATAATATTATTAGATAACATTATTGGCAATGTCTAGAAAGTTCTGCTTAAGGAGAGGTTTGGTCACCTAATCATGCCACAAGAAGAAGAAATTCTTATCGGAAAGCCCCTCTTCCTGTGAACCGTCCTCGTTGTCAATATTGTGATTCGTAATATTATTTGTGAATAATTAATTATTGATTCATATGATGAGGAAAATATTGATTTTATGTGGATATAGATGGAGAAAAATTTTAATGTGACAATTGTTGAAAATTGAAATTTTATCTTTTTCTCGATAAAATAATTCATTTAAATATATTATTATATTTTAATAATATAATAATGGTGATATTTTTACAACGAATGTGGGATATATGAGTATACGAGGAGGAAGAGTATTTTTTGTTGCAATAAATGTTTAAAACATGTTAAACATGCTCTGCGGACCCCATTTATCGATCCGAAATTTGATTATAAACAGTAAAATTGTCCGCTTGTGGATTTTGGTCAATTTTTGTTTGAATTGGAAAACTTTCTTCTGGAAAGTTGTAGAGAATTGAATTTCCTATAAAAACTCAAGAGATTCGAATTTTCTGATAAAAGGGCTATTTATTGTGAATTATTGAAGTTCAAGTTCAAATAATCGATTTTTTGGAAGTTTTAATTATTATTTTAAAGAAAACGTTTTTTTTGCATTTAAGTGGGCTAACATGTGATATTAATTGCTGAAATCAGATCTTCAAAGATGGGCTAAGGAAATTTATAATATATATTAATATTTTATTAAATTTTCTCGCTTTGTGTTCTAAAGATTTTCCTATAAATAGGTGCTTAGGTTAGAATTGAAAATCACACCGTAAACTCAAGTTTTCTCTCTATATATTATCGAGCGATTCTTGTGAGTATTTTGAGTATACTTTTTGAGTATTGTTAGATTCTGTAAGTTCCTTCAAAGACTATACCCTTTATTCCAAATTAGAAGTACTAATCTTTCGAGGTAAGGATGTTATTTTCTTCTCAAATGATATTATTTCTTCAATATCATTATGTCAAATATTGGTTGGAACTTTTATCAAATTTGGAACTTTTTCATGCTCGGGGTTATTATTCATGAGTTACTATTCACGAAGTTACTATTCATGAAGTTACTATTCACGAGTTACTATTCACGAGTACTATTCATGAAGCGTGAAGATGTTTTTTTTGGGAAATTTCTATCTTTTGGTGTTTGAGTTACTATTCACGATACTTAAGACTATTCACGATACTTAGACTATTCAATTTAAAATAAAATTTCTTCTTTTGTCCAAAATATATATTCGGATACTAGCTTTGATTGTATCTATGTTTTGATCATTCTTGAATTTTACACCACTATGATTATTTTTGAGGTATTTTTGAACATGGATAAAACAAAGTACTAATCCTTAATCCTTAATCCTTGTTATTTTGTTTCACCGATTCGCTTTCTTTAAAATAATATTTTTCATCATCCTCGGTCTTAAATGATGATATTATTGAATATCTTCGGGCCAGTAGTGCAAAGATGAATGATTTCAAGAATATCTTTGGTCAGTAGTACAAAGATGAACAGTGTTTAGATGAACATTATCAATCGATGAATATCTTTGGCCTCAGAGTAAAAAGATGAATATTTGATTCCGTATGTATATCGATTGATGTTACAGGATAAAAGATAGACGATGAACTTTTAAATTCATACATGTAAGATAGTAGTTTGCATTCTCTACTTAACTCTTCTAATGAATTATTATTTCAACGCGAATATTGATTTAAAATTTGTTGCCTATTGTATTCTATTAGATTTTTCCCCTCGTTGAAGACTAACGGTAATTTGTTGTATATTATCTTAGTCATAATATTCTTTATCGGGCTAGTTGAGCTCACCCTTTTCCTTTTTTGCTCCATTTTTCTTCTCGTGAGGCTAGAATATAAATGAGTATGAGCTCTGGGTATGGAATGAAGGTTTTAGAAAGGATTGTTTAGTAGTCCTCACCATTTTGTAAAATAATGTATCAATAAATGTGATGAGGATTTATTTGAGTATAGATATTGTCTAGAAGATAATATTTGCATTCAAACTCACGCTTTATTGTTGTAATAATAAAGTTGTAGATGTTTCGCACTATGTATTGACAACTCGTAATAGATGATGTATACCTATTTTTTGGGGCGCCACATCAAATGAAGCAAATGAAACCGCACGGGGATAAAGTCATTGGGTCAATCAAAATCCATATCTGGAAACAAAAATCTCCAAATCGCCTTAGAAAGGGTGAGGTATGATTTACTTTCAAACTTGAGTAAATGCATGACCTTAGGACATTAGAATCCTAGAAAGTTAGAAATCACATCATGCATATCCTATGTGAAAACATGCATTCGTTTAACATGCTTCCCCAGTAGAGTTAAATTTGCATGCATATCAAATGCCCAAACTCTTGAATTTTTTTTGCCAGAGTCTTATTTATAAAATGGACTATCCTCATGCACATAGGCATGATCAGGTGGCCATTAAGTAGCACACCAACCCAAAATCATAAGCATGAAAAATATTAAAATTAAACTCATAATGGCATCCAAATTACCATGTGTATTTTATTTTGAAAATCCATGCTCCTTTATCCCCAAATAGGATAAAGAAAGTAGCCAAAAAGGGTGTAAAATGACTGTCTCAAAAATTAATTTTTTTCATATCAGAATGTTTAGCATGGTAAAATACAAACATTTTCTAAATCCATTCATTTTTAGCAATTCCTCTAAGCATACATATTTGCTATATTGTGTTTAAACATAGTAACCATGAAATATAACGTTCTAACGGTCAAAACTTGAAAGAAATTAATGTGAACATTACCTGAAGTGTGCAGAACATTTTTATAGTGATAGATTTTGGAAAAAGCAGCTCGAAATGAGTAGATCTGAGATAGAAGGTCCAAATTTCTCTGAAAGATTCAAACTAAAAATGATTTGTGAAGGGCCCAGGGGGTATAAAACCACCCACGGCCTTACGCGGGTATACCTGCGGAATCCACAGGTCTACCTGAGGATGTATGGGGTGGGTCCCACCCCCTCTGTTTTCATCCGATTTGAGGTCCGACAGGTCTCTCGGAAGCTGAAAAGTCAAACTAGGAAAAAAGGTTCTACACGATTAAGCGAAATGGGCCAGAAACATTAAAACGTAAAGTTAATTTATAACAAACAAAAATCTTCCTACAAGTTGTTGGTGTCAATCCCAATAAGGCCTCGGGAATGTCAACATTAGAGCCCATTGAAAACTGCATTCAATAAAGCATCATGAAAGCCTGACAGTGTCAAAACTGTCTTCATCGGGAAGGATCGATGAGGGAATTTGTTATAAAAGGAATCTCCAGATAAGACACCGAAGGATCGGTGATGATTGACCTTTGTAAACTATCATTCGAGTAGGCATCAAGTAAGTTCAACAATGGTTAACTTTGCAAACTACCGTTCGAGTATGCATCAAATTAGTTCCATGATGGTCAACTCTGCAAACTACCGTTCAAGTAGGTATCAAATCAGTTCTGTAATGGTTAACCTTGTAAACTACCATTCGAGTAGGAATTGAAAGGATTTTATCATCTATATCCCCGACGACAACAATGGAATTCAACCAGATAAAAATCCAAATCTTTCATGACAACCCCAGCATAGCATCAGGAAGGATCTGATAATATAAACCAGTGTAAACTATCATCACGATAAACATCGAGAATCTTCAATGAGGCCAATATCCCTAGCAGAGGTGAAGTCAAAAAGCATATCTGAAGATAAAAAAACTTTAGTGACAACCCCGACGTTAGCTTCAGAAAGGACCAGTGGTATCAGCCATGGAAAAATCTTCCCAGCAAGGATGTTGAAAAAATCTCTACAACATTTCTTCTCATCAGTCTTAGTAGAACCGATGGATACTCTAAATTGTTGGCTTCAACCCAACATAGGAATCGAGAAAGTTCGATGATGAAAGCTATGTAAATTACCGTTCGAGTAAACATCGAGAAGGTTCAATGATGAAAGCTCTCCAAACTACCATTCGAGTAGGCATCGAGAAGGTTCGATGATGAAAGCTCTGTAAACTACCATTCAAGTAGGCATCAACATTTGATGATGAAAGCTCTGCAAACTATCGTTCGAGTAGGCAACGATAAGGTTCGACGATGAAAGCTCTGTAAACTACCATTCGAGTAGGCATTGAGAAGGTTCGATGATTAAAACTCTGTAAATTACCGTTTGAGTAGGCATCGAGAAGGTTCGATGATGAAAGCTCTGTAAACTACTGTTCTAATAGGCATCGAGAAGGTTCGATGATGAAAGCTCTGCAAACTACCGTTCAAGTAGGCATCAAGAAGGTTCGATGATGAAAGCTCTGCAAACTACCATTCAAGTATGCATCGAGAAAGTTCAGTGATGAAAGCCTCTATAAACTACCGTTCGAGTAGGCATCAAGAAAGTTTAGTGGAAACCGTCCCGCAGTCAATGATAGAATACCGTTGGAAGTAACTCCAACCAAAACATTTAGCATCCATAACATCATATCATTGTATGGAATCATTTGATTTTGTTAAATTTCAAGTTTCTAGTAATCTTTATCATGTTCATTCCACTACATTGCATAAACATTATAAAAAGGGGCATCTGTAAACACTCGAAATTTTGCATTCCTGTTACTAACCATGCAGGAGGCCAGAATCGTCTTTTATCTTCTAGAGATAACCTTAAAATTCAAAATCATCAAATCAGACCCTCGACGATAGCACCGGGAAATCATCAAATCAGAACCCCGACAACAGCACCAGAAAATCATCGAACCAAAACCCCGGCATCAGCACTAGGAAATCATCAAGCCAGAATCCAGGCAATATCATCGGGAAATTATCAAATCAAACCCCAGAGACAATCCCGAGATATCAAATCAACCCCAAAGACAACCTCGAGATATCAATCAACCTTCAGAGACAACCTTGAAGCATCAAATCAATCCTCGAAGATAACCATGAGGAAAAAATAGGATCAATTATAATCAAACCTTGGAGACAGCTTCGAAGGACAACCAAAAACCTTTCAACCCTGGAGATAACCACCAGAAGAGCAAAAAAATTATTTTTACAAGTCAACATCAAAAACCCCAAAATAGCTGCAAAAAGGGTTACAAAGAGCCATTGCAGCATTCCTGAGTGAAAACTGTGTCAGATAGCTGAACGGACTGACTGCGAAGACTTGAAAATTTGGTAATGGACCCATCTTCCCTGATTTAGAAAAGGTCAAAAACCATGTCATGGCGTATCTCTCGAAAAGAGCTTTCTAGAAAGATATGGCACGCCTCCATCGAATTCCCGGATTGCAAGTTATAAAGTTTCAAATAGAATGTGCATTGATCGGAGTCCACACACTTTGAGACAACGGGGCCCTTCTGTAGGCTGCAGAATCTGCAGGTCTACCTGCGGAAACCTGGGGCTTTATATACAAGCTACTAGCAACTTGTTGCGGAAGAAGAAGAATAAAAAGAGAAAAAAGAGAGAAAGAGAGAAAAAAAGAGAGATTTCGTCAGAAATCCCTCGAATCTTGCTTTCAAACTTGTAAACCTCACTTGTAAGTTTTTATATACATATCTAATGTAATATATCAAGTTTTAATCGGTAGAAATAGAGTCTAAGGGTTCTAAAAGTAGTTTGATAACCCTTCTCGTGCAAGGCTATAAGACTTCTTCAAGTTTTCATTTTTTTCCTCTTTTATGCATATATATAACTATATATATGTATATTAGTTAGTTTTACCGGTTGAAATATCGATCTTTTGCTTTTTTTTTATATATATATATATATATATATATAAGTAATTTATACATACATGCATACATATATATATATATATATATATATCATTGTTATTAAATGTCAGTTTTAATTGTTCATTTGATGTAAATTTGTAATATTTAAATTTTGCTGACTAGATTTATCTAAATCTAGTCATATCTAGTGTAAGACCCCAACTTTTATGAATAAAGATTAATTTTCTCAAAATATATTTTTGAATATTATGGTGTGGATTTGATATAATGTTATAGTTGTGGGTAATATTTAAAAATTTTGCAAAGTAAGTAAGTTGTTATAAAATATTCGATTGGTGGAGGAATATTCGTACGAAGACACAATCATTGGTGGACCCTATAACGGAATTAATGTCGGAGTTAGAAAATGACATAAATATCTTTTTTTGAAAATAACGACGAAAGTTTTACCGTTAACTATTGAATTACCCGGTGATAAAAGTACAGTAATACGCATGGTTACATAGTAGCACACGATATTGATTATTGAAGCTTACGTGAGAAGTCACTCAGTTTTATTCAATTATTACTATAGTAATTGCTGCATAGTATCTCACATTATTTGATTCAATTATTGTTACAATATTTTATATTATTAAATCAATAATTGAGATGACAAGTTATTCATATTATTATTTTCATAATTAATAATGTCTAGAAAGATCTATCGAGGAAAGGGGTTTGGTCACCTAATTGCGCGCCAATAGGGAGAAATCCTTATCGGAAAGCCCACTCTTTCCTGGGAACGATCTGGTTGTTAATATTGCGAGTTAAAATAATGACGGATAAACGTTGTTAAAAATATTGAGGGGATTTTATGAAGTATTTGATGTAAATTTTTCTTATTTTATGGACCCTTATTTACCTGTTTTTCAAAATATATGGTAGAAGATTATTCAGTATATATATATATATATATATATATATATATATATTTGTGTGTGAGTGTGATGTGTGTGAAAATGACATGTGGGGTGGGGCCCGCATGTGGAAGAAAAATGTGTGTGGGGGGAGAAATTTGTAGTCACTGGGGGGAGAAAAAAGCGATTATATATATATATATTATAATAAGTTTGTTTTTTTTTATGAAAAATAGAATATATTATATTTTATTATATAGTGTTTGCATAGTGTCTGTATAGTAAATGCATAGTAACAAATGAGAAAAAGATTTAATTTCATCGCGCGTGTATGGTCCCCGCAATTAATTGATTTCTAAATTCAAATAGTATCCTTTCCATTCTCCTATAAATAGGATGCTTAGTTTAGAATTGAAAGTCACACCAGAATCAGAGAATTCATCTTCTATAATATTGAGCGTATTTCTTTCGAGTTTTAGGAAGCTTTAAGTGTAGAAAACAGTGAAAGTTTTCTTCAAGAATATCCCTGCTGTATCAGTTGGAATACTCCCCTTTTTAAGGTAAGGGATATTATTTTTTTTCAATACTCGTAAGAAATAATATTTTCTTCCATACTTTGTAGTATGTAAGTAATATTATTTCGTTTCAGATTCCGAATTCTACACTCATTTTGTTAAGTTTTGGCTTCTATACTCCATGAAATTAGTAGAATATCCTTGAAATTGCTTTTCCTCCAGTATCTTTTCATGGAAATATTATTCTGAATATTCTTGATAAGTTTTAACTTTTTTATGTCAGAGTACTATTCACGGGGTACTATTCCCAAAGTACTATTTACGGGGTACTATTCACTCGGGTAATGTTCACCCTGGGTACTATTCATGATAAAAATTGATTTCTTTTCGGTCCAAATCATTTTTGGTATAATATTATTCTTGAATTTTACTCCACAAAGCAGTATCATGTTGACAATTTGGACATTATTGAATTCTGGATAAATTAAATTATAACTCTTTAAAAATTTATCATGTGCTTTCTTTTAATTGAATTCTTATATTGTTGTCATCATCCTCATGCTTATATTGTGATGAAAGTCATCTTTTGTCGTAGTGCGATGAAAGTCATCTTTTGTCGTAGTGCATAGATGGACTATTTATTGGTATGATTATGACCAGGGATTATTCAGTATAATCATAACCCGTAATGTTACAAATTATGTGGTAAAAGTCCTCATTGGCCCATAGTGCATTGCTGGGCAGTTGTTGGCATGATCATGACTATTGGTGAAAACACGAATATCCTTGGCCCGTAGTGCATGGATAATTCGTGGTTGTGATACTAATGAATATATTTGGCCCGTAGTGTATGGATAATTCAATGATGTGGATTATTTATTAAGCTGAGTCTCAGCGATAAAATTGATGATAAACTTTCTAAATCATAGAAGATAGTAGATATCATGCTCTACTTGACTCTTTTAATGGATTGCTTGTTCCACTGCAGTTAAACTTGATGTTTATTATATTTTATTGGTTTAACACTGTTGAAGGCTAACGATAATTTATTCTGCATTATCTTAGTCATAATATTTCTTACTGGGCTAGTTGAGCTCACCCTTTTGCTTTCATTGTTCTCTTCAGGAAATGAGAACGTAGCCGGGACTAGTCGGGGAACGTAGTGATGGTCCGAGTTGGTGGCTGTAGTAGTCCTCAGTATTCTATAAAATAGTGTGATAATAATTTTAATGAGGACTCCATTTGAGTTTGGATATTATCTATAAGACAATATTCGTGTTAAAACTCTCACCTATATTTTGTCATATTTTACACGACAGTTGTGTAATTAAGTTTATATTTGAATTCTGTACCATATATTTGGCGACTCAGAATGAGTGATGTATACCTATTTTGGGGGCATCACAGTTGGTATCAAAGCCTAGGGATATGATCACTGGCTAAGATGTGAGACTAGAACTAGGGGGGAGAGACGGGGAAATCCTTCGCTAGTATGACCTGCTTAAGCTTATTTGTTATTTAATTGGTCAATCAGAATATAGGGGTATTATGTGGTTTGTCAATTAACCCTTATTTTGTGGCAGTATTTGAAAATGACATCTGAAAATGTTGAGATAAGCAATGGAGCACAGGAGACCATTGAGTCACCGCAGATCAATAACCAGGATAATGTGCATTAGGAAGGCAATAATCCTTATGTAAACAACAACACCGACCAAATGATGAACAACGGAAAGTTCAGAGGCTTTCTGTAATTTATGTAACATCAGGCGAGAGAGACTCCTATTTAAAATGCAGGTGGAAACATTGGCAACTCTCGAACAGTCACCGCTAAGCAGTTTAAGGAACTGGGACCACCAGAGTTTTTGGGAAAGCCAGAACCACTTAAGGCAGAGACATGGATAAACCAGATCACCAAGATATTTGATGTCTTGGGATGCTCCGCGGAGCAAAAGGTTCCCTTTGCCACCTTCATGTTGCGAGGAGAAGCAAATTACTGGTGGGAATCTATAAAGCGTACTCAACCTGCCACAATAAAGATGTCTTGTGAGAAGTTCCAAGAATTATTCAATGACAAATACTTTTCCGAAAGTATTCGTCACATGAAAGAGGTAGAGTTCATCAAGCTGGAGCAAAAGAATATGACCGTGTCACAGTACGAAGCTACGTTTGCAGAGTTGTCCCGATTTGCATCCCATTTGGTAGATAATGAGGAGCGTATGACGCGGATGTTTCTGTGAGGTTTGAAACCCGAAATACGTCAATACCTCATTTCTAACAAACTATGTTTATATTCAGATGTTGTAAATAGGGCTCAGTTATTGGAGCGCGATAATGAGTCAACCCAACCAAGAGAGAGCAGCCCACAAAACAATAATACCAGTGGTAGCAGTCATCGAAGCGGTGACAACAAACGTTGTGACAACCCGCGAATTTGGACAATTTAATAAAATTGTAAAAGATTGAATAGAGGCTAAATAACAGACCTAGTCAGAAAATAAGTGTATGGATTTGGCATTTCTGTGAAGGAATTTTAAGAATTTCAAAATTTTGTGAAAGATTTTGGTGGGTTTAAATTATTTTGGTAAAGACTTACACGATTAAGTATCTAAAGGTATATAAATCTGTATAGGTGGTTTTATGTGTACAATATGTGGTTAAGGGTCAAGGGTTGGCCAGATAAATTATATCAGTAACAAACCCTAATATTATATTGAGAAAATCGACGTTCAGTTAGAAAATCCTAACAATTTATAAGAAACCCTAATACAGGCTCTGGAAACCCTAATTTCAGAATCAGGAATCTGAAACCCTAATTCGGAATTTGAAAACCCTTAAAGGCTTAAGTGTATTTAGTTACAACTTAATTAGGGGAAAACCTAACAAACTAGTTAGAAAACTCTAATTGCTAAATTAGAAACCCTAATGTACAATTAGGGAAAAACTAATTATTAATTTATAAATTTTAATGTTAATTAGGAAACCTTAACCCTAATTAGCAAAGCTTGAATGTGATTAGTAAACTTTAATATAATTAGAAAACCCTAATTATAAATTAGAATCTAAAGTTTCTATTTTAAAACCTAATTAGTAAATGCTAGAAATTTAAATTTGTAAAACCTAAGGGTTAAGCCTTAAGGATCAAACCCAAAGGGTTATGTTAGATGTTATGATTAATTGTTTAAATATGTTGTTTGTAGTATATATAGTTGATCTGGGTTGGTATTTGTTAGATTCATAACATATATATACATAAATTTTGATGTTTTCAAAAATATGTAAAAGTAGAAAATATGGTCTGACAGTCGAATGTTAGACCTCATAGATCTGAGTCTGTTTATGTTTTTGGTGTTTTAAATGTTTGTAGTTGTAGTATGTCATGAGGACTATAATCTGGAAGTGGAATCATGGTCATACCATGTCCAGATTACAAGTTATTGTTGGTCAAACTCAGTTGATCGAGCATGACCGAGAGTTTTTGGGTAACCTAGAAAGCTCTTTATCAGTGTCTGACAATGTTTTTCAAGGCAAGAATCTGACAGATTTTAAGTAGTTTGATGATGTTGTTGTAACCAAGTTCTAGCCTGTTATATGGACTATGGATACATGCCTTTAGATCCCTTAAATCAAAAATAGATTGAATATAGTGGATGGTCAAAGTAGACTGTTCGAGCACAAAGTTGATTTCTGGAAAACCCAGAAAATTTCAAGAAAACCCAGAATTTCTGACAAGCTTTTTAAGGCCTTTGATCTTGCAACTGTTAAGTGTTTAGGACATGTTTTTGTTTTGATGTTGTTGTCTGACATAAAAACTACACATACATGCCATTAGATCACTTAGATCATAACCAGAATGAAAATTAATCATGGTCAAACATAGGTTGACCAACCGCCTGGGTTCCATTTCTGGAAAACCCAGATTCGTGAAGAACATGAGTTCTGACATGGTTTGACCATGCCAGATCTTGTACATGTGATGTTGTTATGATGACCTGATGATATAGAGTTGTTCTTTGACACCTATACTAGAAGTATGCACCATTAGATTACACAAAGTAGACCTAGATTGCAAACTATAAGGATCTAAAGTACCACACTCGAACTGTTCTTCATTTCTAGAAAACCCAAAAATGAAGAACAGCCTCTGACAACAAATTTGAGAGATTATATCTCTTTGCTGTTATGTAGTATGGCCATGAAATCAATTTGAGGTTGTAGTGTTACATAAATACTACAATCCTAACAAAATTACAAACCCAAAAATTGGATAATCAAAGATCTAGAATCGGTCAAAGTAAGTACTCTGAACATGGGCTATGAATGTCTGGGTTTGGCCAAGAACACCTATAGCGACGGTTCTGTCGCTATAGGCACTCTTTAGCCACAGTTCCTTATAAAATTATTATTTTTATTAAGTAATTAGAGAAAATTAGTTTTTAATTATGAAGCATACATAATAAATTCCAAAAAATTATTTTAAGGCCTAAAAATGGGGTTTTTAATAATTCTGAATATATTTTATTAATAATTAATATTTTTGGAATATTCATGGTATTTAATTTATTTAATTATAATGTTAAATAAATTACTTAAAAATGATTTTAATACTTAAAAATTATTTAAAATTATATTATGGTATAGGAAAATATTTTAAGTTATTGTTTAATGACTTTTAATATTTTGTGATGAATTTCATTAATTACTTAATATTAATGATAATTATTTATTTAATAAATGTATTAAATAAATTACGGAAAAATAAAATTAATACTTTAAAAATCATATGAAAATGATTTAATAGTTATAAAAATATTTTAAGTTATAAAATATAACTTTTGATATTTGGTCGAAAAACATTAATATTTAATTTTATTATCAATTATTTAATAATTGTTTTAATTAATTTAAAATCATTTAAAGGTAATAATGAAGTATTAAAAATACTTTGAGATATTATAAAAATATTATAATATTATGTTAAGGATTTCATTAATATTTAATATTAAATAAATATCAATGATAATAGAATTAAGTGATATTTAAATCATATAAATATGATATTTATGATTGAAAAATCATGATAAATGATAATAATTATTTGAAAATTATTATGAGTCTTTGAAAAATATTTTGACTGATAATAAAATTATCTAAGATAATTGTGTTGCGTTTAGACAGAGTCTTAAGGAAATTAGGCTCGAGAATTATCCGGCTAGGCCGTCGGGATGTCAAAATAGTACCGAACTCAACTCAGACTGTAATAGTTTGACTTGATAATAGGTCTTATGTGCTGTATAAACGAATATGATTATGTGGTAATGTGTTTAAGTTATTTTATACTGTGATGATATTATTCTAACTTAGAAATTAATATTATTAATATTAGGTCTTCAGATAAAGCTAAATAGATTGCGTAGCAGTAATCAATCGAGCAGGCAAGTACCTTAAACCCTTGTATTACTTTATTCAACGAATATCGTAAACAAGTATCTAAACCTTATCTCTTTGAATGCTAACTTGTGGTTAATCATTGTTGATTACATCACGTCTATGAATTTTTGATTCGCACTCTGTGTATATTGTTCCTACTAGCAGTACTTGACCAGTATAGGGCATTCCAGGCTAACCACCCTTTGTGTCCTTAAGTTATGATGGTTTGCGGATAAATTTCTGTATAAACCTTTTCGAAAATGAAAAACTTATGGTCTATATGACTCCTCAACACAATTTCAAAATTTTAGCTCTTGTGAGTGATGTATTGGGTAGTATGAGATGCTGTGTATGAATGGTATAAGTACACAAGGTATAAGGTGTAAGTTGAATTTCGGGGATGAAATTCTTAGAAGAATGGGTGAATGTGACAACCCGAGAATTTGGACAATTTAATAAAATCGTAAAAGATTAAAAAGAGGCTAAATAATAGACCTAGACAGAAAATAAGTGTATGGATTTGGCATTTCTGTGAAGGAATTTTGAGAATTTCAAAATTTTGTAAAAGATTTTGGAGTGTTTAAAATCTTTTGGTAAAGACTTACAGGGTTAAGTATCTAAGGGTATATAAATCTGTGTAGGTGGTTTTATGTGTACAATATGTGGTTAAGGGTCAAGGGTTGGCCAAATAAATTATATCAGTGAAAAACCCTAATATTATATTAAGAATATCGACGTTCAGTTAGAAATCCCTAACAATTGATAAGAAACCCTAATACCGGCTTTGGAAACCCTAATTTCAGAAATGGGAATCTAAAACCCTATTTCTGAATTTAAAAACCCTAATTTGGTAGCTTAAAGGCTTAAGTGTATTTAATTACAACTTAATTAGGGGAAAACTTAACAAACAAGTTAGAAAACTCTAATTGCTAAATTAAAAACCCTAATGTACAATTAGGGAAAACATAATTATTAATTTATAAACTTTAATGTTAATTGGAAATCTTAACCCTAATTAGCAAGCTTGAATGAGATTAGTAAACTTTAATATAATTAAAAAACACTAATTATAAATTAGAAATCTTAATTTTCTATTTTAAAATCTAATTAGTAAATGCTAGAAATTTCAATTTGTAAAACCTTAGGGTTAAACCCTAAGGGTCAAACCCTATAGGTTATGTTAGTTTACATGATTGCCATTAAAATGGGAAGCCAAATGTCCAATGTGCCCTTTTTATATTTTTTAATGAGATGGAGTATAGATCTTGCAAAAACTTTAGTTAGTGACCAACTTTAGCCTAACCATGTGCCTACAAACAAAACTTATCAGCTATTTCACCAGCCAAATTCATTGCATTCAAGTAATATATATAGATCAAGAGAGAGAAAGTTCATCATTTAGCCCCATTTGTTCACAAACACTCCACAAAGCCTCTCTCTCTCTCTCTCTAAACCCACCAATTTTAGTAGTAGATCAGTCCTCATTCAAGCATTCATTACACCAAGATCAGATCAGAAGCATAGAATCAAAAACTTGTTCATAATGAGGTATAACCCTAATTTATAATCTGATCATTAAACCCATGTTAAATGTTATGATTAAGTGCTTAAATATGTTGTTTGTAGTATATATAATTGATCTGGGTTGGTATTTATTAGATCCATAACATCTAGATGCATAAATTTGAAGTTTTCAAAAATCTGGAAAACTAGAAAATATGGTCTGACAGTCGAATGTCAAACCTCATAGATCTCTGTCTGTTTATGTTTTTGGTGTTTTAAATGCTTGTAGTTGTAGTATGTCACGAGGACTATAATCTGGAAGTGGAATCATGGTCATACCATGTCCAAATAACAAGTTATTGTAGGTCAAACTCAGTTAACCGAGCATGACCAAGTGTTTCTGGGTAACCCAGAAAGCTCTTTATCAGTGTCTGACAATGTTTTTCAAGGCAATAATCTAACATATTTTAAGTAGTTTGATGATGTTGTTGTAACCAAGTTGTAACCTGTTATATGGACTATGGATACATGCCTTTAGATCCCTTAAATTACAAATAGATTGAATATAGTGGATTGTCAAAGTAGACTGTTCGAGCACAAAGTTAATTTCTGGAAAACCCAGAAAAATTTCCAGAAAACCCAGAATTTCTGACAAGCTTTTTATGGCCTTTAATCTTGTAACTGTTAAGCGTTTAGGCCATGTTTTTGTTTTGACCTTGTTGTCTGACATATAGACTACACATACATGCCAATAGATCACTTAGATCATAACCAGAATGAAAATTAATCATGGTCAAACGTAGGTTGACTAACTGCCTGGGTTCCATTTCTGGAAAACCCAGATTCGTGAAGAACATGAGTTCTGACATGGTTTTACTATGCCAGATCTTTCACATGTGATGTTGATATGACCTGATGATATATAGTTGTTCTTTGACACCTCTACTAGAAGTATGCACCATTAGATTACACAAAGTAGACCCAGATTGCAAACTATAAGGATCTAAAGTAGCACACTCGAATTGTTCTTCATTTATGGAAAATCCAGAAATGAATAACAGCCTCTAACAACAAATTTGAGAGATTATATCTCTTTGATGTTATGTAGTATGGCCATGAAATCAGTTTGAGATTGTAGTGTTACATATATACTACAATCCTAACACAATTGCAAACCCAGAAATTGGATAATTAAAGATATAGAACCGGTCAAAGTAGGTACTCTGAACATGGGCTATGAATGTCTGGGTTTGGCCAAGAACACCTATAGCAACGGTTCTGTCGCTATAGGCACTCTTTAGCGACAGTTCCTTATAAAATTATTAATTTTATTAAGTAATTAGAGAAAATTAGTTTTTAATTATGAAACATAAATAATAAATTCCTTAAAATTATTTTAAGGCCTAAAAATGGGGTTTTAATTATGTTGAATATATTTCATTAATATTTAATATTTTGAAATATTAATGGTGTTTAATTTATTTAATTATAATATTAAGTAAATTACTTTAAAATGATTTAACACTTGAAAAATCATTTAAAATTGTATTATGGTATAAGAAAATATTTTAAGTTATTTTTAATGACTTTTAATATTTTGTGATGAATTTCATTAATTAGTTAATATTAATAATTATTATTTATTTAATAAATGTATTAAATAAATTATAGAAAAATAAATTAATACTTTAAAAATCATATGATAATAATTTAATGGTTATAAAAATATTTTAAGTTATAAAATATAACTTATGATATTTGGTCATGAAAAAAATTAATATTTAATTTTAATGCCAATTATTTAATAATGGTTTCAATTAATTTAAAATCATTTAAAGGTAATAATGAAGTATTAAAAATAATTTTAGATATTATAAAATATTATAATATTATGTTAAGAATTTCATTAATATTTAATATTAAATAAATATTAATGATAATAGAATTAAGTGGTATTAAAATCATATAAATATCATATTTATGATTGAAAAATAATGATAAATGATAATAATTATTTGAAAATTATTATGAGTCTTTGAAAAATATTTTGACTGATAATAAAATTATCTAAGATAATTGTGTTGCGTTTAGACAAAGTCTTAAGGAAATTAGGCTCGACAATTATCTGACTAGACCGTCGGGATGTCAAAATAGTACCGAACTCAACTCAAACTGTAATAGTTTGACTTGATACTATGTTTTATGTGCTGTATAGACATATATGATTATGTGGTAATGTGTTTAGGTTATTTTATATTGTGATGATATTATTCTAACTTGGAAATCAATATTACTAATATTAGGTCTTTAGATAAAGCTAAATAGATTGCGTAGCAGTAATCAACCGAGCATGCAAGTATCATAAACCCTTGCATTACTTTATTCAACGAATATTGTAAACAAGTATCTAATCCTTATCTCTTTGAATGCAAGTTTTCTTGAACTATTCTTTTAAAATCTTTTGGTAAAGACTTAAAGGGTTAAGTATCTAAGGGTATATAAATTTGTGTAGGTGATTTTATGTGTAGAGTATGTGGTTAAGGGTCAAGGGTTGGCCACATAAATTATATTAGTGACAAACCCTAATATTATATTAAGAACATTGAAGTTCAGTTACAAAACCCTAACGATTGATAAGAAACCCTAATACCGGCTCTCGAAACCCTAATTTTAGAAATGGGAATCCGAAACCCTAATTCAGAATTTGAAAACCCTAATTTGGGAGCTTAAAGGATTAAATATATTTAATTAAAACTTAATTAGGGGAAAACCTAACAAACTAGTTAGAAATCTCTAATTTCTAAATTACAAACCATAATGTACAATTAGGTAAAACCTAATTATAAATTTATAAATTTTAATGTTAATTAGTGCTAGAAATTTAAATTTGTAAAACCTTAGGGTTAAACCCTAAGGGTTAAAACCTAAGGGTTATGTTAGTTTACATGATTGCCATTAAAATGGGAAGCCAAATGACCAATGTGCCCTTTTTGCATTTATTAATGAGATGGAGTATAGATCTTGCCAAAACTTTAGTTAGTGACCAACTTTAACCTAGCCATGTGCCTACAAACAAAACATATCAGCTATTTCACCAGCCAAATTCATTGCATTCAAGTAATATATATATAGATTAAGAGAGAGAAAGTTTATCATTTAGCCCCATTTGTTCACAAACACTCCACAAAGCCTATCTCTATCTAAACCCACAAATTTTAGTAGTTGATCAGTCCTCATTCAAGCCTTCATTACACCAAGATAAGATCAGAAGCATAGAATCAAGAACTTGTTCATAATGAGGTATAACCCTAATTTATAATCTGATCATTAAAGCCATGTTAAATGTTAAGATTAAGTCCTTAAATACGTTGTTTGTTGTATATATAATTGATCTGGGTTGGTATTTGTTAAATCCATAACATCTAGATGCATAAATTTGAAGTTTTCAAAAATCTGGAAAACTAGAAAATATGGTCTGATAGTCGAATGTCAGACCTCATAGATCTTAGTCTGTTTATATTTTTAGTGTTTTAAATGCTTGTAGTTATAGTATGTCATGAGGACTATAATCTGAAAGTGGAATCATGGTCATACCATGTCCAGATTACAAGTTATTGTTGGTCAAACTAAGTTGACCGAGCATGACCAAGAGTTTCTGGGTAACGCAGAAAGCTCTTTATCAGTGTTTGACAATGTTTTTCAAGGCAAGAATCTAATTGATTTTAAGTAGTTTGATGACATTGTTGTAACCAAGTTGTAGCCTGTTATATGGACTGTGGATACATGCCTTTAGATCCCTTAAATCACAAATAGATTTAATATAGTGGATGGTTAAAGTAAACTGTTCGAGCACAAAGTTGATTTCTGGAAAACCAAATTTTTTTTCAGAAAACCCAGAATTTCTGACAAGCTTTTTATGGCCTTTGATGTTGCAACTGTTAAGTGTTTAGGTCATGTTTTTGTTTTGATCTTGTGGTCTGATATAAAGACTACACATACATGCCATTAGATCACTTAGATCATAACCAGAATGAAAATTAATCTTGGTCAAACATAGGTTGACCAACTGCCTAGGTTCCATTTCTGGAAAACCCAGATTCGTGAAGAACATGAGTTCTAACATGGTTTGACCATGCCAGATCTTGCACATGTGATGTTGTTATGATGACCTGATGATATAGAGTTGTTCTTTGACACCTCTACTAGAAGTATGCACCATTAGATTACACAAAGTAGACCTAGATTACAAACTATAAGGATCTAAAGTAGCACACTCGAACTGTTCTTCATTTCTGGAAAACCCAGAAATGAAGAACAACCTCTAACAACAAATTTGAGAGATTATATCTCTTTCCTGTTATGTAGTATGGCCATGAAATCAGTTTGAGGTTGTAGTGTTACATAAATACAACAATCCTAACACAATTACAAACCCAGAAACTAGATAATCAAAGAAATAGAACCGGTTAAAGTAGGTACTCTGAACATCGGCTATGAATGTATGTGTTTGGCCAAGAACACCTATAGAGACGGTTCTATCGCTATAGGCACTCTTTAGCGACAGTTCCTTATAAAATTATTATTTTTATTAAGTAATTAGAGAAAATTAGTTTTTAATTATGAAACATATATAATAAAGTCCTAAAAATTATTTTAAGGCCTAAAAATGGGTTTTTAATAATTTTGAATATATTTCATTAATTTTAAATATTTTTGGAATATTAATGGTATTAAATTTATTTAATTATAATATTAAATAAATTACTTAAAAATGTTTTTAATACTTGAAAATTTATTTAAAATTATATTATGGTATAAGAAAATATTTTAAGTTATTTTTAATGACTTTTAATTTTTGTGTTGAATTTCATTAATTAATTAATATTAATGACAATTATTTATTTAATAAATGTATTAAATAAATTATGGAAAAATATAATTAATACTTTAAAAATCATAAAAAATGATTTAATGGTTATACAAATATTTGAAGTTAAAAAATATAACTTTTGATATTTGGTCATGAAAAACATTAATATTTAATTTTAATGGAAATTATTTAATAATGGTTTTAATTAATTTAAAATCATTTAAAGGTAATAATGAAGTATTAAAATACTTTGAAATATTATAAAATATTATAATATTATGTTAAGGATTTCATTAATATTTAATATTAAATAAATATTAATGATAATAGAATTAAGTGGTATTTAAATCATATAAATATGATATTTATGATTGAAAAATCATGTTAAATGTTAATAATTATTTGAAAATTATTATGAGTCTTTGAAAAATATTTTGACTGATAATAAAATTATCTAAGATAATTGTGTTGCGTTTAGACCGAGTCTTAAGGAAATTAGGCTCGAGAATTATCCCACTAGGCCATCGAGTTGTGAAAATAGTACCGAACTCAACTAAGACTACAATAGTTTATCTTGATACTAGGTCTTATGTGATGTATAGACGGATATGATTATGCGGTAATGTGTTTAGGTTATTTTATACTGTGATGATATTATTCTAACTTGGAAATCAATATTATTAATATTAGGTCTTCAGATAAAGCTAAATAGATTGCGTAGCAGTAATCAACTGAGCAACAAGTATCTTAAACCCTTGCATTACTTTATTCAACGTATATCGTAAATAAGTATCTAAACCTTATCTCTTTGAATGCAAGTTTTCTTGAACTATTCTTTTAACTTATGGTTAATCATTGTTGATTACATCACGTCTATGAATTATTGATTCGCACTCTGTGTATATTGCATGTGTTCATCAGGTATGAAAGGCCGATCACCTTCATTACCCTTCGGTCCAGATATAGTTTTTCATGCTCATTATTCGTTCAGCTATGAAAATTTGTTCATGCTAGTTCACAATTATATTATAGAATTTTAGCCAGCTTATTATTCAATTCTTTCCATCATAATATATCCTTAATCTATTGAACTTAAACATGTGGGGCAAACTTGTTGCTCACCCTTGCTATATCATGATAAACATTGCAGATTAGGACGAATACGTCAGGTACAGGAAAAGACAAAGACAAGTACAACTTGGGATTATATGTGCAGCTAAATTTGTAATAGTATTGTATGATAATAACATTATATGTTAGATAAAATATTGAATCAAGTATTATGTGAAGGATCTCGACATTGGGAATAGTGTGTAAAGTTTAATGTATAAACAATATATGTTTATATCTTCCGCAATAGTTATAGAACTAGTGTACCAGATTCGCAGTGATTTAGGACCGGGATTTGGGGATGCTACAAACGTGGAGGGAATCAACATGCCATAAATGGTAACTATTTTGTTGGAAATCTTGGCTAAGATAATAGAAGTGGAAATTTCAAGAAGAAGAGATTCAATAATGATGGAAAGCTGTCAACACCAGCAACCGTTGTTAAGGAAGGAGAACAACCACCGATCGTGTGCTTCAAATGCGGAGGGGAGAGACACATCAGTCCAAACTGTACGCAGCAGTCCTAAACGTGTTACAATTACGGAAGAGAATGTCACCTTGCTCGATTTTTTCGTGTAGTGAAGCCCAGTCCAGTTGGGATGGTGACACCAAATGTCGTCCCAAATAAGTCAAAGCCGGCAGTTCAAGGGAGAGCGTTTGTCATGACCTCCCAAAAAGCAAGGAACCCTAACAAAGTCATCACGGGTAAGCTAATCATAAACTCTAGTGAAGTCTATACCTTATTTGATACCAGTTCTAACCCTTCTTTTATTTTTACTACTTGAGCTCAACGTTTAAATTTAACTCCGGAGAAATTAGACTTTGACTTATCTGTTGAAATTTTGTTGGGAGAAACCTTCATTTCATCCACTGTTTTATAATTCTTATTTGATTCAAATTAGCAACCTCACATTACTTGTCGATCTTATCTCTTTAAAAAACTTGCATTTGATGTGATTTTAGGGATTGATTGGTTAACTAATCATCATGCTAAAATTGATTGTTTTCGTAAGGTTGTTAGTTTTCATATTCCTAACCAACCTATTATGCGAATTCAAGCAACCAAACCTCTAAAGTCAATCACTGTCATATCAAGCCATAAATCTATTCGTTTATTGAAAAACGGATGTCAAACTTTCTTAGCTCATGTCGCGGATTTAAACAAAGATATGTCAGATTTGAATAATATTCCTATTGTTAATAAATTTCCTGACGTATTTCCTGAAAAACTTCCTGGCCTACCCTCAGAGCGTGAAATTGAATTTTGTATTGACCTTGAACCCGGTTCAAAACCCATTTCCAAAGCCCCATATCAAATGGCTCCTATTGAACTTCAGGAGTTAAAAACCCAATTGCAGGAATTGTTAGACATCGGCTTCATTCATCCTAGTACGTCTCCTTAGGCTGCTCTTGTTCTGTTCGTAAAGAAGAAAGATGGAAGTATGCAACTTTGTATTGACTAACGGGAGTTGAATCATGTCACCATCAAAAATAGGTATACATTGCCACACATTGATGACCTGTTTAACCAGTTGCAAGGAGCCAAATTCTTTTTAAAGATCGATCTTCGTTCTGGATATCATTAGTTAAAGATTAAAACTGATGACTTTCTAAAGATTGCTTTCAGAACTCGGTACGGGCATTATGAATTCCTTGTCATGTCTTTTGGATTGACTAATGCTCCTGCTGCCTTCATGGACATGATGAACCGAGTATTCAAGGAATATTTGGATCACTTTGTGGTCGTCTTACTCATGATCTAGACTTGGCAGCCGTCGTTTTTACCTAAAGATATGGAGACATTACCTGTATGGGGAGAAGGTGGAGATCTATACCAATCATAAAAGACTCAAATATTTTTTTCCAAAATGAACTCAACATGCGACAATGACGTTGGCTTGAGCTGTTGAAAGATTACGATCATACCATTCAATACCATCTTGGAAAAGCGAACGTGGTAGCTAACGCATTGAGTAGAAGATCATATGCGGGTACATTTGGTATAACTTATAATGGATGGAGATAAAGTTAAAAACTTCAGGGACCCATGTGATGATGTCAAATATACGAGTAGAACCGACTTTAATTGATAAAGTTAAATATGCTCAAGCTACAGACCTAGAGTTGATGCATATGAAGAAGAAAGTGCAAGAAGGTGATATTCCGGAAGTAAGAATCGATGAAGAAGGAATACTTTGAGTCAAATCCAGACTTTGTGTTCCTAACGACTCTGACTTGAAGTATAAAATCATGATGGAGGCACACAACACACTATTTGCAATCCATCCTGGGAGTACCAAAAGGTATCATGATCTTCGATATATATTTTGGTGGAGCAATATGAAGAGAGAGATAACAGAGTTTATCTCAAGGTGTTTAACTTCTCAATGTGTTAAGGTAGAGCATCAAGTGCCAAAAGGACCATTACAACCACTTAAAATTCCAAAATGGAAGTAGGAGCACATTACCATCGATTTTGTTACTGGTCTTCCCAAGGTTTCTCAAGGCATAAATGCAATTTGGGTCATTGTTGATAGATTGGCCAACTCTGCTAATTTCTTACCAATACGAGAAACTTATTCACTTGAATGTCTTGCTGGTATTTACATAAATGAGATTATAAGACTGCATGGTATGACAGTATCCATAGTTTCTAATTGAGACCCAAGATTCACTTCACAATTTTGGGTTAGTTTGCAAAAAGCTATGAGCACAGATTTACGATTTAGTTCGGCATATCATCCTCAAACGGACGGGTAGTTGGAGAGGACTATTCAAACTCTTAAAGATCTATTAAGATTCTGTGTCCTAGACTTTAAAGGAAGTTGGGACAAGTTCTTGCCATTGGTGGAATTCTCCTATAACAACAGTTATCAAGTAAGTATTGGCATGGCTCCATTCGAGGCGTTGTATGGACGCAAGTGTCGTTCTCCAGTATGTTGGGATGAGGTGGGTGAAGCAACATAGTTGGGTCCAAAATTGTTATGCATGACAATGGAAAAGATTCAAATGATCTGACAACGTATAAAGACCTCACAAGATCGACAAAAGAGTTCTATTGATCTTCATCAAAAGGACGTGGAATTCAATGTTGGTGATCATGTGTTGTTACGTGTTACTCCATGGAAAGGAGTTACAAGATTTGGAAAGAGAGGAAAGTTCAATCCTTGATTCATTAGCCCATTTGAAATCATCAATCGAGTAGGAACTATGGCCTATAGACTCGCTTTACCGCCAAGTATGTCTCGTGTTCATAATGTTTTTCACGTATCCATGTTACGTAAATATGTGTAAGACCCAAACCACATTATTAATTTAGAACCAGACGAAATAACAGATGATTTAACGTATGAAGAGATACCTGTTAAAATCATAGATAAGAATGAACATATTCTACGCTTCAAGCTTATACCTCAAGTCAAAGTTTTGTGGAGAAACCACGATGTTGAGGAAATTACGTGGAGTTAGAATCTGAAATGAAATCAAGGTATCCTCACCTTTTCGACATACCAAGTACGTACCCCAATTTCGAGGAAGAAATTTTATAAGAAGGGGAGGTTGTAAGACCCCAACTTTTATGAATAAAGATTAATTTTCTCAAAATATATTTTTAAATATTATGGTGTAGATTTGATATAATGTTATAGTTGTGGGTAATATTTACAAATTAGGTGTTTAGTCTCCTAATTGTGCGCCAATAGGGAGAAATCCTTATCGGAAAGCCCCTCTTTCCTGGGAACGATCTGGTTGTTAATATTGCGAGTTTTAATAATGATGAATAAATGTTGTTAAAAATATTGAGGGGATTTTATGAAGTATTTGATATAATTTTTTCTTATTTTATGGACCCCCATTTACCCATTTTTCAAAATAATCGGTACAAGATTATTCAATATATATATATATATATAATATTTGTGTGTGAGTGTGATGTGTGTGAAAGTGACTTGTGGGGTGGGGCCCACATTGTAGTCACGGGGGTAGGGGGAAGAAAAAACTAATTATATGTATATTATATATATATATTATAATAAGTTATATTTTTTATGAAAAATAGAATATATTATATTTTGTTATGCATAGTATTTGCATGGTATCTGCAGAGTAAATGCATAGTAACAAATGAGAAAAATCGGACAAATTTTTGTGCCCCCGTTTATGGTCCCTATTCAGTCCGTGATTTCTACATTCAAATAGTATCTTTTCCATTCTCCTATAAATATGATGCTTAGTTTATAATTGAAAATCACACCAGAATTAGAGAATTCTTCTTCTATAACATTGAGCGTATTTCTTTCGAGTTTTAGGAAGCTTTATGTATAGAAAACAGTTAAAGTTTTCTTCAATAATATCCCCACTATACTAGTTGGAATACTCTCTTTTTTAATGTAAGGAATATTATTTTTGTTCAATACTCGTAAGAAATAATATTTTCTTCCATACTCTGTAGTATGTAAGTAATATTATTTTGTTTCAGATTCCGAATTCTACACTCATTTTGTTAAGTTTTGGCTTTTATACTCCATGAAATTAGTAGAATATCCTTGAAATTGCGTTTCATCCAGTATCTTTTCATGGAAATATTATTCTGAACATTCTTGATAAGTTTTAACTTTTTCATACCGGAGTACTATTTATGGGGTACTATTCCCAAAGTACTATTCATGGGGTACTATTCACTCGAATACTATTCACCTGGGGTACTATTCATGATAAAAATTAACTTTTTTTTTGTCCAAATCATTTTTGGTACAATATTATTCTTGAATTTTACTCCACAAAGCAGTATCATGTTGATAATTTGGACATTATTGAATTCTAGATAAATTAAATTATAAATCTTTAAAAATTTATCCTTTGCTTTCTTTTAATTGAATTCTTATATCATTGTCATCATCCTCATGCTTATATTGTGATGAAAGTCATCTTTTGTCGTAGTGCATAGATGGACTGTTGATTGGTATGATTATGACCAGGGATTATTCAGTATAATCATGACCCGTAATGTTACAAATTATATGGTAAAAGTCCTCATTGGCCCGTAGTGCATTGATGGACAGTTGTTGGCATGATCATGACCGTTGGTGAAAACACGAATATCATTGGCCTGTAGTGCATGGATAATTCAGTGATGTGGATTATTTATTAAGCTGAGTCTCAGTAATAAAATTGATGATAAACTTTCTAAATCATAGAAGATAGTAGATATCATGCTCTACTTGACTCTTCTAACGAATTGCTTGTTCTACTGCATTTAAACTTTATGTTTATTATATTTTCTTAGTTTAACACTATTGAAGGCTAACGATAATTTATCCTGCATTATCTTTGTCATAATATTTCTTACTGGGCTAGCTGAGCTCACTCTTTTGCTTTCATTGTTCTCTTCAAGAAATAAGAACGTAGTCGGGACTAGTCGGGAAATGGAGTGATGGTCCGAGTTGGTGGCTATAGTAGTCCTCACTATTCTATGAAATAGTGTGATAATAATTGTAATGAGGACTCCATTTGAGTTTGGATATTGTCTAGAAGATAATATTCGTGTTAAAAATATCACCTATGTTTTGTCGTATTTTACACGACAGTTGTAAAATTAAGTTTGTATTTGAATTTTGTACCATTGATTTGGCGACTCAAAATGGGTAATGTATACCTATTTTGGGGGCGTCACATCTAGCTTCTAACCGGTTCAAAAGTTGTGAGACTAGAACCGTTGAGCTTGGTTTCTATCTAGATTTTAAATAATATTTTGTGAGCCTAGGAACTACAAAGGGAATAGATCTAGATCTAGTTCCAAAAATGGAATTATTTTAGTTGTACAGCCAACCTGTAAATTATGTACTTGTTAATATAGGACCTTAAAACGGTTATCCGGATTTAAGGTCCTCGTAATAGTGAAAATCTTTTATGTGGTGCTCGAACAAACTTTGATGGCTTTTATGCCCATAAGGAGCCCGACACTTATATGTATATTATTTTGTCGAAGATATTTCGCATCTCGAGAAAAAAATTAGATTAAACCGAATACGAAATAAAATAGAAGTATCAAAGGCCTCAATTACTATATAAGCATAAAGGTTTAAAAACCTGTTTTCAAAACATCATTTTATATGTCTTGTATTAAAATTAAACTTTTATACAAGTCAATCCCTTTCTATATAGGTGTAAAAGAGGCATACCACTACTTTCAAATAAAGCACTTAGGCCCAATTAACTTCAATGCGCGCGCGCGCGCACACACACACATTAGAGAATCAAAAAGCCCTATAATTGTGTTTCACAAAAGTTGAGGGGTGCCTAACACTTTCCCCTTGCTTAATCAAGCCCCTAAACTCTATGAAATCTTAGTTTCCAAGACCAATTAAACAGAGTCGAATAATTGGGCCTATTGCAAAATTCTTTCAAAACTCGGTTGGGTTGGTACAACCATTTAAACACATACCAATTAGCGGCTCTGTCTAATTCAGACCAATAAAATCAAATATTTGACATTATATGTCGGTCTTTTTCCTGAAAATCTCACTCTTCAGATCAAACAAAAATCATATAGAAAACAAAAAGGGTTAGAGACAACATTAGGAAGAGTGAGACCAAAAATCTTTTTTTTGGCGTCGAAGTGTATCATATAAGTTTATTGTATGTGCATGTGTCATATATATGTAAAAGAAAAAAAGGCTAAGGCTATTTAGCCTTAAATCGAATGTTGGCAGCTTGTTCACTTTGTATGTATGCCCAAGTAAAAATAGTAAAGGCTAAGGCTAAGCCTTTGTAAGTTGTCCATACATGCTGAGTAAATTGAAATATAACATTGCCAAACTTTGCCCAATCCGTGTGATTCAAAAATAATCAAAGCCCTTTCAATTTTTCATCATACAATCCGAACCATTAAATCCAAAATAAATTTCCAAAATTACCTTTTTGCCTTAAACTCCAAAATCCTATAAATAGGAAGCTTTTTATTCATTTTTCATTTACCAATTTACAAATCAGAAAAGCTTACTCTCCTTGCCTACATTCTCTCAAGAAAGCTTTCACTCTCTCTTTTAAACAAAGTTCTAATCCTCTAAGGAATAGAAAAATTGGTCTAAGTTTTTGAGATAAGTTATTGATTTATTTTTGCTTATATTATCTCATACTTATATATATATATATATATATATATATATATATATATATATTTTCATCTATCAATATCAAATAAAAAAGTCGAAGACTTAGTTTCTGATATTATTAGATATTTCTTGACAAAGAATATTATATAAACGATCTTTGAAATCCTAAGTGGCCTTTTATTGATATATAACTTATAAAAATATTACACAATATTTACATAATTATCAGGTTGTGAAATGAACAATTTAGTTAGTACTTAGGTACCGATATTCGGAGATATTTCTTAACAAAGAATATTATCTGAACGGTCTTTGAAATCCTAAGTGGCCAAAATTTCACAATGTAGATCAAATATACAAAAAATATATATGTTTGAGTGAAAACGAATTTATTTGATATATCAAATATTATTTAATTGATTAATCTATTATACTTGATAATTTTTATCAGAAGTATTACTTGTTGCATTACAAGTGATTTAAATTGTCATCCAAACTCAAAGTTAAATCTATTTAAACCATAGAAACACAATCTTTATTTATAAAGAAAAATCATTTCTAATATGTTTAAACCATAGAAACACATTCTTTATTAAAAAAGGAAAATCTTTATAAAAGTGTATCAATTTACATATCTGCTTACATAGAAGCAAATCACATAAAAGTTTTGAACTTTTATTTAAATACTTGATCTTAACCTGTATATCTACCTATTTGAGAAGTATTCAAATATAAAAGTTATTTAAACTTTTATAAATTTCTACTAAACTTTATCTGCTTACTTTAGAAGAAAAGTCAAAACAATCTTTGTAAAAAGAAAAAGTCTTAGAGAGGTTAGCTGGGAGTTGGGTCTCTAATGGATTTGTGAGGTAAGGAAGAGATTGTTATTTCAAGACCAGACCACACAATAGTTCTGAACTTAAAAGGAAGGTATAACTAAGCTTGAAGAAGGAGCTGGGAGTTCGTTGTCCGAGATGGTTAGTTGTGGATAGTTGTAAGTTTATCTATAAAACATTGTAAAGGCTTCTCCGCCTTTCGAAGGAGTATTTATTACTGTGAGTAATAGGATCTCAAATCTTGGAGAGGAGCTTGAGACTGGACTTAGCAACATACCTGAGCTGTATGTTGTGAACTAGATAAATCTCTGTGTATTGTGTGATCAAATTTTACTAACTTGCTTATTAATTTATGACACTGCAAATTAATCTACTAAGAATTTAAAAAGGCCAAAGATACATTTTTAAACTGTGATAATCTATTCAACCCCCTTCTAGATTATTATTGGACTTTCAATTGGTATAGGAGCGGTGCTCTTTAACTTGTTTGTTAAGTGAATAGAGGCATATCTAAGAGTAGATTCATCTATGGCCTATAATGCTACTAGTTATAGAGAAGGACTATCGATGTCCAGACCTCCACTTTTTGGTGGCACAAACTTTACCACCTGGAAGAATAGATTCAAAATCTATGCTAAGTGACAAGGAATCAAAACATGGCTGGCAATAGAACGAGGTGTAAAAATTATCACAAAAATTAAAGATGAAAAGATTGTTGATAAATATGCTGGTGAATTCACCACCGAAGATGATGAGACTATGAATATAACCTCCAAAGCTGAACAAGTGCTGACTAGTACTCTCATTGAAAAAGAGTACAAAAGAGTTAGCAACTGCAAGGATGCTAAAGAAATCTGAGAAAAATTGATTGTAACCTATGAAGGAACCAATCATATTAAAGAAACCAGAAAAGATGTTCTAATCCAAAAGTTTGAGAGTTTCAAGTTAGAAGAAGGTTAAAAAATTATTGATATGGAAACACGTTTTTCCAGAATCATTGATGAGCTAAAACAACTGGGAAAAGCTTACACAACTAATGAGAAAAATAAAAGAATTCTCAAAGTCCTTCCATCAAGCAAATGAAAGATCTAACTACATATCCTCTTGATAGCCTTGTTAGAAATCTTTGTGCCCACGAAGTCGACATGTTATTCGAAAAAGTAGGATTAGATACAGATCTCAAAAAGAAAGGAATTGCTTTCAAAGCTCTACTTATAGATCAAGAAAGTGACGAGGACGTGTTAAATGAAGAACTCAATAGTTTAGATAATAATGAAGCAGCTCTATTATCAAGACAACTCAGGAGAGTAATCCAAAGAAAGCCAAAAGATATGACAAAGGATTTCTGAAGACAAACAACAACTTCAACAACTTCAAAGGCAAGCAAGTCTTCAAGCTAAAAGCACAAGAAGAAAACTTTAGAGCAAACAACAGTAATTTTTGAAATGCTGGCTCTAAATATTTTAAATACAATAAGTCTGGATGTTTCACAAAAGAATGTCCAAAACTAGTTAACAACAAAGTGCTAGTAGTTGAAGAATGTTTGAATCTAAGTGATGAAGAAAGAATTATCGAACAAACTGAGAAAATCGTAAATTTGTGTTTAATGGAAGACAATGAGTCATCACCAAAATCTGAGGTAAATTCAGAACATCAATTACCTTGTACTTCATTTGTCATACATAGTTTAGATAATATAAATGAGGAACATCATGAATTATAAGAAGCATATAATTGCTTATATGAAGATAATGAAATTATTAAAGAAGACTTTATTAAACTAAAAATTTTATTAGAAAAATTAATTAAGACTAACAGAAATCTTGAAATAGAAAACTCAAATTTGATTATAATAAATGAAACTTTAAAAGAGGAAAATGAGAAACTAGGAATGATTCTTCAGAAAAACCTATATTAAAAGAAGAATTAGAAAAATTAAGAAAAATAAACAAAGATCTTGAAATAGAAAATTCAACACTTATTATTTCTACTAAAAATTTTAAAGTTAAAAATTTGACACTCACTGTTCTTAACGAAGACTCTCAAACACTAAATCAAGAGTTAAGTGAAGAAATCATGACACTCAAGGTTGAAAATTCATCTCTAAAGAAAGAATTAGAAAAATAGAGTAAAGAATCTTCCTTGTTAGATGAAATTAAAATGTTAACTATATAACGTTATGATTTAAAATCAACGGTAATTAGATTCATAAAAGGGAAAGAAAACCTTAATGCCATGCTTTAAACAAAAATGTGGTTTTAATAAAGAAGCATTAGGATATATTGGAGAATCTAGTAAGACGAAAGATAAATGACTCTATCATGTTAAAACCAAAGAAAAAGAAGGTCATACATCTCCTTTTACTAAATGCTCTTGTTGTAATAGAAATGGTCATTCTATCCACACATGCATTGTTAAAGTGGGAAACTATGAAGTAAAGATGATTTGAGTACCAAAAGAAACTTATACTACTCCTATCATAACAAAAGGGAACTTCATTATTAGAAAAATGTTAGATCTTCTAGAAACATTTATAAAAACTTCTCAGGATACAAACATACAGCTTATAGACCTACTACTCATAGAATATTTGTGTTTACTAAGGGGGTGTTTGATAAAAACTAAACAAATCTGAATCTGAATGAACTAAATTTGAATCTAAATTTGAGTGAAAAAATTATTTGATAATTAATATAAGACCCCGAATTTTATGAAATAAAAGTATTCAATTTTTTTTATAATTATTATTCAGTAAATGCTTAAATTGATAAAAAGTTAAAGTTAAGGGTGATATATGTAAAGTTTACAAAATACGCAAGTGGTTATTAAATACTCATTGTTGTCGGGGAATATTCGTTTGGTCGTAGAATATTCTTACTTTCGGGGAATATTCGTGTGACGGCGCAACCATTTGTGGGCCCCATAACAGAATAACCGTCGGATGAAAAAAATGACAAGTTTGAGTTTTTATAATTAACGGCGTAATTGTTATCGTTAACACTGTTAGATTACCTGATAGTTAAAATATAGTAATGCGCGTGGTTGCACAATAGCACACGGTATTACATAGTATTTTTGAATTATTGATTCTTACATAAGAAGGAACTACTTAATAATTGTTACAGTAATTACTGTTCAATATTTTTTTTATTGATTCAATAATTGTTGCGTTGATATTTTATATTATTGTTGTTTCAATAATTGTCATTTACACGATTTTCCATTATCGGATCAATAATTCATATTATTTGAATAATATTATTAGATAGCATTATTGGCAATGTCTAGAAAGTTACATCGGGAGAGGTTTGGTCACCTAATTGCAGCGCCATGAAGGAGAAATTCTTATCGAAAAGCCCTCTTTTCCTAGGAACAGTCAGTTGTCATTATTATTGTGATTACGTAATATTATTTGTGAATAATTATTTATTAATTTATATGATAAGGAAATATATATTTTTATATGTATATAAATGAAGGAATTAATGCTGAAGTGTTTTATTAATATTTTGTCGAAATAAAGAACGAAATTTGAAAATTTTTAGAAAATTAGTTTATTACTTGATTTTGTAAAATATATAACTCGTTGTGTATAATGAGTTAGGAGATGAGCCATATATCAAAAGGAAGCCCTAGAAGTAAGCTAACCGTAGAAATTTTAATCACCCAAAAATTCTTTGTGGATTTTTCGTGGTATGTTTGTTTATCGAAATCGGTACGAGGGACTTATAGTCCGAAAATTAAATCAGTGTTCTTAAGCTCTATTGCGTGAGTTATAATTTTGATCCGACTATTGGATCGTTGTGATTTTTGGATATGATATACATATATAAGTTGAGTATATGTCCACAAATTTTAAACCGTTAAAAATTAACATATTATTTGTTATGAATTTTAAGAGATGTTGAAAGGCGTCCGTATGTGGATTTCAATCATTTTTTGTTTGGAATTTGGAAAAACTTTCTTCTGCAAAGTTGTAGAGAATTCGATTTCCTATGGAATGGACATAAAAATCGTATTTTTCTGATAAAAGGGCTATGTATTATGAATTGTTTAAGTTTCAGAAATTAAAATATTTTTATTAAAAATATGGGTGGGACCCACTTTTGGTTGTTGGAAAAAATGGCTGATTTTTAGTGGGCCCCACTTGTGGTGGCTGAAATATTTTCAACGAAGTGTGCATAGAAAAAATATATATTATTTTATTAATTTAGTCTCCTTTGACGTTCTAGCATTTTTCTATAAATAGGTGCTTAGGTTAGAATTGAAAATCACACCAGAAACATAAGTTTTCTCTCTCTATATTATCGAGCGTATTTTTGTGAGTATTTAGATACTTTGAGAGTTGCTATTCAGTGCAAGTTTTCTTCGGCTTTACATCCGATATTTCGATCAGAAGTACTGTTATTTTGAGGTAAGAGATAGTAAGGGATGGTAAGAGATGTTATTAATTTTCATTGTAAATGATGTTATTTCTTCAATATCATTATACCAAAATATTGGTATGAATTTTATTATGAAATTTTTACCTTTCCATATCTTGATTACTATTCACGTATACGGTACTATTCACGTATACGACACTATTCATGTATATGGCACTATTTACATATATGACATTATTTACGTATACGGTACTATGTACGAATACGAGTTAATATTTATGAGTTACTATTCATGAATTACTATTCATGAGTTACTATTCACGAGTTACTATTCACGGGTACTATTCACGACAAAATTGGTTTCTTTTTCTGACCAAATTATCGTTGATTTATAAATCTTTCTCTTGAAATTAAATGCAGTTGTTGATCATATTGTTTTTATTATCATATATAACATTTTTATAATCCTGGTGATGAAATTTCTCATTGACTTGAGTGTAAAGATGGGTAGATTATTGGTATGATTGTGACTATGGGTTCCCTTTGGCCAGTAGTACAAAGATGAATTATTGACTGGTATGATCATGACCATTGAATTTATAAATGAATATCTTTAGCTTAAGTGCAAAGGTGAATTGATCAATATGGTTATAATTATTGTTTATATAAATTTTGAAATGATTATAGATTTCTTTATATTTTTGGCCCGTAGTGCAAAGATGACATGTTGTTGAATATCTTTGGCCTGTAGTGTAAAGATAAATTATTGATGAATATCTTTGGCCCGTAGTAAAAAGATGACCTATTGTTGAATATCTTTGGCTCGTAGTGCAAAGATGACCTGTTGTTGAATATCTTTGGCCTGTAGTGCAAAGATGATCTGTTGATGAATATCTTTGGCCCGTAGTGCAAAGATGAATTTATTAGTATGATTATGAACAGGAACTGTGATTTGGTATAACCATGATCTTTGATGTTTCAGGCAAAGACATGTGATGAAAATTATCTTCGTCTTGGATGAGAAGAGTAATTTAAAACTACAATTATGATTATGAGTTATACACGTGATTGTGGACATAAATTGTTGATTGATGTTACAAGGATAAAACATTGTTGGTGAATTTTTAACATGGAGAAGATAATAGACCTTATGGTCTATTTGACTCTTCTAATGGATTGCTCGTTCCGCTGCAACTATGGTTGAAAAGTTTTATCATCTACCATATGTTCTAAATCTCTGATTTATTACTGACGAAGGCAATTGATAATTTAGTTATCTTTAGTCATGATATTCTTTACTAGGCTATTTGTGCTCAGTCTTTTGCTTCACAATTCCTTTCAGGTAATAAAAGTGTAGCTGGGTCGAACGGGGATAACAGGGGAATAGAACAATGGTCTATAGTTGTTGAGGTTCTCCTTAAACAGTATGGAAATAATTTTATTGAGAACTTTAGATAAGTTTGTTGTATTTTATACGTCATTTAATAGTTATATTTGGTGAATCAAATATGGTGAGGTGAACCCAACTTTGGAAGGGTGTTCTGCACATCCACTTGCTGAGTATATCAACGAGCACTACCTATATAATCTTGGAGTTTGGTTGAAATATAATTTTTAATTGCAGACAGTGGAGATAGTTATATGTCAAGAGAAGACTCACCATTGGAAAGAATATGATAGTAATCTTCTCGTTTTTCTTTGGGGTCTATTAGATTGACGAGGATAATTCTGTGGACAAATGATATCTATCATAACCTAGACGCATGGCCTCCCATGTACGAAGGTTTCCTTGAACACTTCCCAAAGATTTTAATTTCTAAAATAGTTATTGACTGTACCTTTATGTAAGGTGCCATTGTGGCGTACTATCCAAGGTTAGGATGAGAGTCACAGTTGGTATATATTTGTTTCAAAACTCACAACATATGTGTTGTTTTATTTTGCACGACAATTGTACTAATGAAGTTGTAGTTGTTTTTTGTACCATGTATTTGGCGACTCAAAATGGGTTGGGTGGATTGGACCTATTTTGGGGGAGTCACAATTAACATGTCTGAAACATCTGTATGACAGAATTTTATTATTTTATCCCTCTAAAAAAATTTAAAGTTATTGTAAATCTATATAATATTACTTAATATAATAGTTATTATTTTTAAATTTTTTTACTTTATTCAGCTACTCATTTAACCATTCTGCCAAAAAAAATTGACTTAGTCATTTAGCTCAATCATGTAACCGATTCAACAATTTAGACGATTTTTTTCCAAAACAAACGCACTTAATGGCTGACCGATTCAGCCATTCAGATGTATTCAGTCCTAAACAAACAGCCCCTAAGATTTATTATCATGTACCCATTTTTCTAAAGGAAAATACAAATGATCCGTATACAAAATGAAAAACTCACCCAAAGGACCCTTTCTTATTAAATGGTACTAGTTTGTGAAACCATTATTTATTGCAGGTATGTCTTGTAGTCGAACCTAACAAAAATAAATGGTATCTTGATAGTGGTTGTTTAAGATATAAGACATGATACAAATCAAAATTGAACAATTTACAAGCTACAGACCATAGTGAAGTAACTTTTGGAGATAACCATTGTTGCGTAATTTTCTTACTAGCATTTTGCACACATGTATACGCGTTCAATTGTAATATTCAGCAAGCAATGATATCGTTCTCATAAGGAAATAGATTAATCTTTATCAATTATCAATTCCAATGCAATTAATCCTATTTTAAACTATGAAATATTATTTGTGAATTAAAAATTAAAATTAACAAAACTAATAACTAAGATCAAAGTTCACAAGATTTAACAGGTTAAGATTACAACTTCCCTTAGTATTTCATTTAAATAAATTTACTTACCATTTAATTTGATTAATTAATATGAATCATTATCCAAGAATTCTTTATAGCACTCACACACTTCTTTTGAAAGACACGCGAATAAATCCCCCTAAATCTATTCTCTATTATTCGGAATTACGAAGAACACCCTAGTCAATCAACTCACTATATTCCTATGTGAATCAAGTTAATTAAGGTTTTAAGCACAGATTCTTTTAATGGATACAAACGACACATAAGTATATTCATATCCTATATGCTAATCACATTAACCTTATTTAGACTATATGAATAGAGTTATCATATCTAGATCTCAATCTATACTCCATCTTCCAATTTTATATAGATTATCACAATAATTGTTGGTCAAACAATTAATCAATACATGCAAGAATATTAAACAATTCAATAATAACCAACTTTCATTCAATGGGAAGATTTAATTTAAAATGCATACCAAGTTCCGTTGCAATCTTAATGAGAATTTAGTTCATCGTGATAAAGGAAAACATCATCCAAATTAATAAATCAAACATCCCACATAATTACAAAGGATAAAAACTAAAGAAGAAAAGAAGAAACTCTGAATTTGCTCCTAGACTCTCTCTTTGATCTTCAGCCTTTGCAATCCTCCTTCATGTTTTCCTTCATTGTTCTCTCTGCAATTCTCATAAAAATTTGAGTGATACTTTGATTGATACGTCTTTTCTAAAGTCTTCTCCTATTTGTATTAGTCAAAACCCTCATTTAGATTCCTTTTTGGCTTCCAATACCAACTCAATAGTAGCAAAATCCCTCTTTAGCTGCACATGAGCATCTTGGCGCTCAACCCAAGTCATTTCCAAGCGCCTAGGCGCTTAACCAGGACCACTAATTTACAAAAATGCCATCCAGCTTGAATTTTAATAATTTTTAATTCTTTTCTTCTCCCAAATGACCAATTTATCTCTCTAGCTCAATCTTAAAATAAATAAGCACAAAAACAAATAAAAGATAACAAAACATTCAAAGATAACAATAATTAAGTTTAATAATACTGAATTCGTAGGTATAAAGCCCACTCATTAGCAACAAAGGTAAAGTAATTGGAATTGGAAGTGATGTTAATAAACACATAATAATTTCCAATGTTTAACTAGTCACAAGACTCAAGTATAATCTTCTGTTTATCAGTCAATTATATGATAGTGGTTTTAAAATATCCTTTAGTCCTCATAACTGTTCAAGATTTGATCAATCCGATAAGCTAGTGTTATTATGTCCTAGAAGCTAGTATGTATACACATGTGACCTAGATACATTCTCTCACCTAGACAATGTGTGTTTTATTTCTGCCAATGATGGTCCATGGTTATGGAATCGTTGGTTAGCACACATTAACATGAAACTAATAAATAACATATCTTCTAAAGAACATGTCTTTGGTCTTCAAAAACATAGCATGGAGGTGTTGTTTATATTCTAGTCTTAGTTGATGACTATTCTGGATTCACATGGGTTGATTTTTTAAAATTCAAAAATTAATCAATAAACTCTTTCTCTACATTATGAAAGAAAATTCAGAATGAACAAGGAAGCTCAGTTGTTTATATTCGGTCTGATCGTGGAAGAGAATTTGACAAATTTGATTTCATTATGTTTTGTGACTAGCACGGTATAAGACATAAATTTTCTGCTCCTTATACACCACAATCAAATATCGTGGTTGAAAGGAAAAATTTAACCTTACAAGAAATGACAAATACTATGTTGAATGAATATCGCTTTCCTAAATATTTTTAGGCTGAAACTATAGCAATGCCATACTATATTTTAAATCGAGTCCTATTAAGAGCAATTTTACTTAAAACACCGTATGAGCTCTATTACGAAAGAAACCCAAAAATAAATTATTTTCGTGTCTTTGGGAGTAAATGTTTCATTCTAAACACTAAAGGACATTTAGTGAAATTCGATCCCAAATCTGATAAGGGAAATTTTTTGGGATACTCATATAAAATAGTAAAGCATATAAAGTTTTCAATAAAAGAACTCTAGTCGTTGAAGAATCAATGAATGTAACCTTTGATGAGTCTTAACCATCTCCAAAATATAAAGAGCTAGAAGATAATGATGTTGTTATTGAGGACATTCTCAAAAATATGGAGGAACTAAAACTAGATAATACATCTCCACCAGTCAACATTAATCCTCTTGAAAATCACAATCCTCAGTTAAGTGAATTGCCTAAACAATCACATATCATTAAAAATCAGCCTTTAGAAAATGTAATTGGTGACATTGATAAAGGAATTCTTACTAGATCAGAAGCACAAAACATAGCCAGCCATATGTCTTTTCTATCTCAAATAGAGCATAAAAACATAAAAGATGTGTTAATTGATGAAGATTGGATAATAGTTATACAATATAAACTTGAACAGTTCACTAGAAACAAAGTTTGGGAATTAGTTCCAAAATCTAAGAAAACTTCCATTTTTGGAACTCAATGGGTTTTTCGTAACAAGTTAAATGAAAGTGGAACTGTCATAAGGCAAGATTAGTTGAACAAGGGTACAATCAACTTGAAGGAATTGAATATGATGAAACGCATGCTCATGTTACTAGAATTGAATCTATACGTATGTTATTAGCTTTTGCATGCCATAAATATTTTAAACTATTTCAAATGGATTTCAAATATTCTTTTCTAAATGGTGTCATTGAGGAGGAAGTTTATGTTAAATAACTCCCTGGCTTTGAAGATTTTAATTATCCTGAATATTTGTATAAACTGCATAAAGCCTTATATAGTCTAAAACAAGTTCCTAGAGCATGGTATGAACGGTAAAGAAAATTCTTGCTATAAAATGGTTATAAAAGGGGTACCATTGATACTACTATATTTACTAAATGCAAAATTGATGATATCCTTATTTTACAAATCTATGTTGATGACATCATTTTTGGCTCTACAAACATGGCAATGTGTAATGATTTCTCTGAAAGCATGAGTAAGGAATTTGAAATGAGTATGATGGATGAATGAAATTTAATCCTAGGACTGCAAATTAAGTAAGGAGAAAAAGGTATTCATATTTCTCAATCCAAATACTATAAAGAAATGATTAAGAAATTTAGTTTAGAGTCTGCCAAACCTCTTAGTACTCCTATGTCAACCTATGATAAACTAATAGCTGATGAAAATGGGAAAAGTGTTGACATAAAGAAATATAAAGGAATTATCAGTAGTCTTCTATATATCACAACTAGTAGCCCTGACATTATATTCAGTGTCTGTAAATGTGTCGGGTTTCAATTAAACCCTAAAGAATCACATTTGATTTCAGTAAAAAGAATATTTTGATATCTTTAAAGAACTACAAACATATGTCTATGGTATCCTAAAGGTCAACCATTTGATCTTGTTTATTTTTCAAACCCTAACTATGACGATCATCATGTAGATCGAAAAACTGCAAGTGGCACTTGTCAATTTTTAGGCTGATGTTTGGTTTCTTGGTTCTCTAATCTATTTCAACTACTGAAGCCAAATATATAGCTGCTACATGTTGATGTGCATAGATATTGTGGATGAAACAGACAATTACTGATGACAATATAAAATTTAATTGTGTCTTAATCTTATATGAAAATAGAAGCGCTATAAACTTGAGTAAAAATACTGTATTACATGTGACAACCCGGATTTTTAAAAAAAATATTAAAATAAGAATTTAAAAAATAAAATTTTTATTATCGGATGTTTTGGGTTTGAGTAAATATATATGTATTAAATATTTTTAAATATGTGATTTGGAGGAATAAATTAAGTGTGTGTGTGTGTGTGTGTATATATATATATATATATATATATATATATATATATATATATATTAGGAGACATGAAATTTAATAATTAATTAAACTATTAAAGAAAGTGAAAAATTAGTTACAAAAAGGAATATGGTGGCATATGAAATTAATCTAATAATATTTGTTAATTTAAATTAAGTTAAAAAGTATATGATGAAAGAATATAAATGATGTGATTAATTCACTTAATTAAAATAGTGAATTAATGTAAATATATTTGTTTTAATAAGAATGAGAGAGAGTTAATATATTGCATATAAATTTAATATAAGTATGATATGGTTTAATATATTATGCTAAGTGAATATAAATTGATTATGAGATAAGAAGAAAAACTAATATATCTATGAATAAATATGGGTGTCAAGATTAATAAATTAAATCAATATTTAAGATGTGACTAAATGTATAGATTAAATAAATTGTCTTGGGACAATTTATAGAAGGAAAGAAATTAAATAATTATACATAATAATTGTATAATTTACCAAAATAATTAGTGGATTAAATATTAATTATTTTAATAGAAATGTTTATTTGAATAGAGATGGTTTAATTATGAATGTAATTTCATAATTCGTATGGGTAAATAGATTGGAAGAGTGTTGGCTAAATGATTTAGCAATAAGATTTTAGTGTGGCATATATATCATATGATAGAAAAATGAAATGAAAAATGAAAATACGCCATGGAAATGAAAACGGAGCATAAGCTTAACATGGCTTAGACCCTTGAGAGACCCAAAACTGCTGGAACATTTTTTCTTCGAGTAACGTCTTATTAAGCCAAATTAAGTTAGGTAAAATTCATAAGTTCCATTCTTTAGTTATTTTGCAATAGAAAGGTAGAGTTTAGAGAGAAAGTTGAGTTTGAGATAGAGAGTATCATGAACTCTCTGTGAAATTGGAAGAGAGGTTATAAGAATCAAGGAGAAGCCATCAATTTGCATCAGATTGTTAAGCTAAGGAAGATTTTAAAGGTAAAAAAGGAATTCTAAAACTCCTAATATCTATCTCTTAACTTTTTGTTAGAACATGTTTTAGATGGTTAGTTGAAGAAAAATCAATTGTGTGTGTTCAATTGATTAATACTCCGTTAGATGTTCTGATAATAGCATGCAAGTGAAGTAAAAGCCAAAGAATCTGTGTTTAGATGTAAAAAGGAACAAAAATAGACTTTTGGTTTATTGTATATATTACGGTATGTTTTAGAGGTTAAATTAGTGGTGATCTGATGTTTAAAGTCTGAAATTGATGGTTGAATATTGTACCCCTTTGAGAAATGTAACTCAAGTTGAATGAACAAAAATAGACCTAAAATGGATTCGTGGTGAAAGATTTCTTATAATATGTCAAAATTTAGTATAAACACTAAATTTGAGATAAAATGATGATTTGATAGAGGTCTGTAATGCTAAAATCACTCTGTAGATGTATAATTTTATGTTTAACGAATTTATTGAGTAAAAAACTATCTAATTTGGATCTCTTCTGAAGTGGATATGAAAATGGGATGAAAGCAGAGTCTGAAATTGCATTCTAGAAAAACTGAATCTGTAGTCGGGGTTGTCGCGCTACGTTTGGGCGCGGCCGTAGTGTCTAGTTTATATTGGCCGCAAGCGCGTCAATTACTAGTTAGGCCCAAAAATGAGCTTTAATGGGTGGTTCAGGGTAGGTTCATAAAGCTATTTTAATGAACATTATACATATAATGTGATGAAATGAAGAGCCTTAAAGATTTAACGGAATGTTAAATAACAATTCAAAAGGATTCTGTCAAAGCATGAGAGGGATGTTAATTTAAATAAAGTTATCAGATGTTACACATCTATTATGATGTAATGATGAGCTATAATGACTTAATCAAATTTTAAGTGCTGATTAGAAGAGAGGTATAAAGAAACATAATACGAAGGTTAATGTAAGACTGTGACACCCCTAAATCTGGGTACTTCATTCCCACAGGATTAGGTTTTCACTATCCAAACAATCATATTTAAGTACCCACAATAAAGAATAATGACAATATGTAAACTTAGTAAATAAACCTCCCATTAAATGGTTACATCAATAATACTCAATCCCAGGTTATCTAACCTTTATTACAATCATTTGCAGAAAACATCACATAATTAAATAAGTCTTCTTACATGAACATTTTCAAATAAAACTAAAAAAGTCTTCATCACTTGTTCATCTTGCCTTTACCCTTACTAGTGGATGGCTCATCAACTTTCTCAACTTTCGCTGCAATGTTATATGTAAGAATGAGCAAAACAAATGCTCACTGGGATAACAATGGATAACAACAATATATGAATCATAATGAACAAACTCAACTGAATAATATAATATTTTCTGTCAACAATAATCAAGAACAGAAAGTTTAAAAAGGAAATTCGAATTTTGAATCAATAATTGAAAACAAGATCAAAATTAATCTGAGGGTCACAAGACCACGAACTATGTCCTAAGTTATCAAGTATTTCTACTTAAACCTTTAACAGTCCTTAGACTATATGGACCTTCCTTCTCGTACTTAGTGTGACGCCCCCAAAATAGGTATACATCACCCATTCTGAGTTGTCAATATATGGTACAGAAACAACTACAACTTTATTATTACAACAGTAAAACTGTGAGTTTGAATACAAATATTATCTTCTAGACAATATCTATACTCAAATAAATCCTCATCACATTTATTGATACATTATTTTACAAAAATGGTGAGGACTACTAAACAACTCTATCTAGAACCTTCAATCCATACCCCACTGCATACTCGCTATATTCTCGCCTCCCGAGAAAAAAAAATGGAACAAAAAGGAAAAGGTGAGCTCAACTAGCCCAAGAAAGAATATTATGACTAAGATAATATACAACAAATTATCATTAGTCTTCAACAGGAAAAAATCTAATAGAATACAATAGACAACAAGTTTTTAAATCAATATTCATGAAGAAAAATAATAATTCATTAGAAGAGTTAAGTAAAGAATGCAAACTAATATCTTCTATGTATGAATTTAAAAGTTCATCGCCTATCTTTTATCCCCTGTAATATCAATCAATATATATCGAATCAAATATTCATCTTTTTTGCACTCTGGCAAAGATATTCATCGATTAGTCATGTTCATCTAAACACTGCTCATCTTTTTGCACTACGGGCCAAAGATATTCATCGAAAATCATTCATCTTTGCACTACGAGCCAAAGATATTCAATAATATCATCATTTAAGACCGAGGATGATGAAAAATATTTTAAAAGCGAATCCATGAAAACAAAATGACAAGGATTAAGAATTAAGGATTCGTACTTTGTTTTATCCACGTCCAAAAATACCTCAAAAATAATCATAGTGGTGTAAAATTCAATAATGATCAAAACATGGATACAATCAAAGCTAGTATCTAGAATAGATATTTTCGATGAAAAGAAATTTTTCATTTTTCGATGAATAGTGCCAGATTCATGAATAATCTTATCAGATCGTGAATAGTCTTGTAGATATCGTGAATAATAACTCGGACACCAAAAGTTCCAAATTTGATAAAAAAAAACTTCAGATCAATATTTCAACATAATGATATTGAAGAAATAATATCATTCTGAAAAAAAAATATCCTTACCTCGAAAGATCAAGACTTACAAATAAACAACAGGATATAAAGCTAGGACTTGAACTTGCACCAGATAGCAATACTCAAAGTATACTCAAAATACTCACAAGAATACGCTCGATAATATAGAGAGAAAACTTGAGTTTACGGTGTGATTTTCAATTCTAACCTAAGCACCCTATTTATAGGAAATTTCTTAGAACACCAAAGCAGAAAATTTAATAAAATATTAATAAATTTATATAAATCATACGCAAACTTGGAAATTCTAATTTTAGCATATTTTTCAACACATGTGCCTACCAACCAACCACAAAAACATTTTTGTTATTTTAAACAATTAAAACTTCCAAAAATCAATTATTTCGGAACTCTTGATCTTCAATAATTCACAATAAATATCCCTTTTGTCAGAAAATTCGAAACTCACATTTTTTTATAGGAAATTAAATTCTCTACAACTTTGCAGAAGAAAGTTTTTCCAAATTCCAAACAAAAATTGACCGAAATCCACAAACGGGCAATTTTACAGGCTATAATCAAATTTCAGTCAATAAATGGGGTCCACCGACATGTTTAGCATGTTTTAAACATTTATTGCAATAAAAATACTCTTCCTCCTCGTATACTCATATATCCCACATTCGTTGTAAAAAAATATCACCATTATTATATTATTAAAATATAATAATATATTTAAATGAATTATTTTATCAGAAAAAGATAAAATTTCAATTTTCAACAATTGTCACATTAAAAATTTTCTCCATCTATATCCACATAAAATCAATAATTTTCTCATCATATGAATCAATAATTAATTATTCACAAATAATATTACAGAATCACAATATTGACAACCAGGCAGGTCCCAGGAAAGAGGGGCTTTCCAATAAGAATTTCTCCTTCTTGGTAGCCATGATTAGGTGACCAAACCTCTCCTATGCGTAACTTTCTAGACATTTCCAATAATGTTATCTAATAATATTATTCGGAGAATATGAATTATTGCTTCGATAATGAAAAATCTTGTGTAATGACAATTATTGAAACAACAAAGAATATAAAATATCAACGCAAAGAATTATTAAATCAATAAAATCTTTGAGCGATAATTATCAGTAACCATTATTGAGTAGTGCCTTCTTACGTAAGAATCAATAATTGGTGCAATCTGGTGTGTACTCGTGTGTTTTAACCAATAGTATTTTAACAAGATTAATACTTGAATAACTACTACCAAGTTATTTTTAAACAACTTATAATTGTCATTTTCTTCATCCAATCGCTTTCAGTTATGTGGCCCACACATGGTCACTTGTGCGTCGTCTGAATATTCCCAAAGATCTGAATATTCTACGACCAAACGAATATTCCCAAACAACAATGAATATTTTATAACCACTTGCTTATTTTGAAATATTTGCTTATTTTACCCTAACTATCCACATTAATCAAATCAACCCTTACTATTTCAAAATAATAAATATAAAAAATTAAATTTCATTAATAATAAGTTGGGGTCTTACAACCTCGCCTCTTTATGAAATTTAAGTCCTCGAAATTGACGACGTACTGGTGTTTTTCAAAAGGTGAGGATACCTCGCTTTCATTTCGTTTCCAATTCCCGGTCATTTCCTCTATAGCATGATTCCTCCACGGAACTTTAACTTGTGGTATGACCTTTGCGCGTAGGACATGCTCCTTCCTATCCAAAATCTTGACAGGTACCTCTTCATACGTTAAGTCTTCGGCTATCTCGTCCGGTTCTAACTCTATAATGTGGTTCGGGTCTTTCACATATTTACGAAGTACAGATATGTGAAACACATTATGAACACGAGATATACTCGGAGGTTACACGAGTCTATAGGCTACATTTCCTACTCGGTCAAGAATTTGAAATGGACCAATAAATCGTGGATTGAGTTTTCCTCTCTTCCTAAATCTTGTAACTCCCTTCCATGGAGCAACTCGCAACAATACATGATCCCCTATACTAAATTCCACGTCCTTTCGATGAAGATCCGCATAACTCTTTTGTCGATCTTATGTCGTTTGTATCGTTATCGAATTATTTAGATCTTTTCGAGTATCATACGTACTTAACTTTCGGGTCCCAACAATGTTTCTTCACCCACCTCATCCCAACATATTGAGAACGACATTTTCATCGTCCATATAATGCTTGAATGGAGCCACACCTATACTTGCACGATAACCATTTGTTGTAGGAGAATTCCACCAATGGTAAATACTTATCCCAACGCCCTTGAAGTCTAGGACACGAGTCTTAATAGATCTTCAAGAGTTTGAATAGTCCTCTCGATTGTCCGTCTGGTTTGGGGATGGTATGCCGAACTAAATCGCAAATCCGTGCCCATAGCTTTTTGCAAGCTAACCCAAAATGTTGAAGTGAATCTTGGGTCACGATCCGAAACTATGGATACTAGCATGCCATGCAACCTCACAATCTCATTCACGTACATACTAGCAAGACGTTCAAGGGAATAAGTCTCCCGTATCGGCAAGAAATGAGCAGACTTGGTTAATCTATCAACAATAACCCAAATAACATTGATGCCTTGAGAAACCGTAGGAAGACCCGTAACAAAATCCATGGTAATGTGTTCCCACTTCCATTTTGGAATCTGAAGTGGTTGCAACGGACCCTTAGGTACTAGATGCTCTGCCTTTACACATTGGCAAGTTAAACACATCGAGATAAACTTTGCAATCTCTCTCTTCATATTATTCCACCAAAATGTATTTCGAAGATCACGATACATTTTGGTACTTCCAGGATGGATTGCAAATGGTGTATTGTGTGCCTCCATCATAATCTTGTACTTCAAATCAGAGTCGTTAGGGATACAAAGTCTAGAGTGGACTCGAAGTATTCCTTCTTCATCAATTCTCGCCCTTAAATAGCTCCTTCTTGTACTTTCTTCTTCATACGCATCATTTCAAGGCCCGGTGGCTTGAAGCAACCTTAACTTTTTCTATTAAAGTTGGCTCTATCGCGATACTTGACATCATCGCACTCATTCCGCATATGATCTTCTACTCAACGCGTCATTTACCACGTTCGCTTTTCCATGATGGTATTGAATAGTGTGGTCGTAGTCTTTCAATAGCTCGAGCCAACGTCATTCTTTGCATGTTGAGTTTCTTTTGAGTGAAGAAATATTTATGGCTTTTATGGTCGAATATATCTCCACTTTCTCCCCATATAGATAGTGCCTCCATATCTTTAGCGCTTAAAACGCATTGCTTGCCAACTCTAGATCATGAGTAGGATAATTTCTCTCATACTCTTTAAGTTGTCGCGAGGCATAGGCTATGAGTTTCCCACGTTGCATGTGAACACATCCTAACCTTTGCACGAGCAAGTAACGTAGATAACAAATCCATCCAAACCAGATGGTATTGTTAGAACAGTGCCGAAATAAGTCTCCTCTTAAGCTCTTGGAAACTCTTCTCGCATTCTTCGCTCCAAACGAATTTTGTATCCTTTCGAGTTAATGAGTTAATGGAGTAGCGATTCGAAAACCCTTCCACGAATCTCCGATAATAACCAAATAAGCCCAAAAAGCTACGTGCTTGATCACCGAACTTGGTTGCTCCCAACTTTGTATTGCTTCAATCTTCACCGGATCAACAGATACTCCATGTTTCACACCACCACGCCCAAGGAATGCTACTTCCTCGAAGCCGAACTCGTATTTCTTCAATTTGGCATATAGTTTGTTTTCACAAAGCCTTTGGAGTACCAACTTCAAATGGTGCTCATGATCTTCACGACTTTTGGAATATATGAGGATGTCATCAATAAAAACAACAACGAATCGATCCAAATATTCCTTGAATAATCTGCTCATCATATCCATGAAAGTCAGCAGGAGCATTAGTTAGTCCGAAAGACATGACTAAGAATTCATAATGCCCATACCGAAGTTCTCGGGCGTCTTTGGAATATCCTCGATTCTAATCTTCAAATGATGATATCCGAGCGAAGATCAATCTTTGAAAAAATTGTCCCCCTTGCAATCGGGTCAAACAGTCATCAATACGAGGTAGAGGATACCTATTCTTGATGGTGACATGGTTCAATTCCCGATAGTCAATACAAAGTCGCATACTCCCATCTTTCTTCTTCTGAATAAAACAGAGCACCCCGAGGAGATGTACTAGGGCCAGATGAAACCGATGTCCAACAATTCATGTAGTTGGACCTTTAACTCCCCAAGTTCAATAGGAGCCATTCGATATGGGGTTTTAGAAATGGGCTTTGTACCAGGTTCAAGATCAATAAAGAATTCAACTTCACATTACGGGGTAGACCAGGAAGTTCTTCGAAATATGTCGAAAGTCAATAACAACGAGAATATTATTCAAATTTGACGTGTCTTTATTCAAATCCATAACATGGGCTAAAAAAGCTTGACATCCGCTTTTTACTAAACGAATAGCTTTATGATTAGATATGATGATGATTGATTTTAATGGTTTAGTTGCTTGAATTAAATAACAACAGTTGTTTAGGAATATGAAAGCTAACAACCTTACGAAAACAATCAATTTTGGCATGATGTGTAGTTAACCAATCAATCCCTAAAATCACATCAAAAGCAAGTATCTTTAAAGAGATAAGGTCAACGGTAAGGTGATGGTGCCAACTTGAATCAAACAAGATTTATAAACAATGGATGTGATGAAAGTTTCTCTAACGGAGTTTCCACAGATAGGTCAAAGTCTAATTTCTCCTGAGTCAAGTTTAAACGTTGAGCACAAGTAGGAGAGATAAATGAATGAGTATGCCCGGTATCAAGTAAGGTATAAACTTCGTAAGAATTTATAAATAGCTTACCCGTGATCACCTCGTTTGGGTTCCTCGCATTTTGACCATCACAACAAATGCTCTTCCGGGCGCTGACTTTGACTTTTTGGGGACGATCTTTTGAGTCATTGTCCCATTGAACTAGGTTTCGCTTCTGATCTGATCTCGAGCGATATGTCCTTCCTTTCCACAATTATAGCATACCTTGAACTGTTGTGGGACAGCTTTAGATCGATATGTCCCTCTTTCCGCATTTATAGCATATACGACCGGTGGTCGTTCTCCTCCTTTAGAACCGATTCTTCACGAGACTTTGCTCGCCTTCACATAATGGTCGTTGTTAAATCTCCTCTTTTAAAATCTCCTCCCACTCGCTTCTTCTATTTTCATGGCCATGATTACCACCAGAGTGGTTACCATTTTGTCCGTCTTTTTCTTTCTCCACTGGTTATCGTTGTTTTGTTGACTACCATCTCCGATATGATCCTGGTTGTGGTCCCTCGATTGACCGTACTCGTTATCTCGCTCTAATAATTGAGCCATGTTTACAACATCTGAATAGAGAGAAAATTTATGAGAAATGAGATCTTGACGATCTTTCAGGTTTCAAACCTCTAAGAAACATCCGCGCGTCATACGCTCCTCATTCTCCACCAAATGAGGTGCAAACTTGGATAACTCTGCAAACTTTGCCTCGTCTTTGAGACACCGCCATGTTGTTCTCGCTCCAATCTAATAAACTCCACTTCCTTCATATGACGAACACTTTCGTGAAAGTATTTGTCATTAAATAGTTTTTAAACGCTCTCCCAAGACATCTTTGAGTGCGGTTGGATGGGTATGCTTCACAAACTCCCACCGATGAGTCTCGCCATGGAACATAAAGGTGGCGAATGGAACATTTTGTTCCTCCGCATCCCAAGACATCGAATATCTTGGTAATTTGCTAGACCCATGTTTCCGCCATGATCGGATCGGCTTTCCCTTAAATTCGGTGGTCCCAACTCTTTGAATCGCTTGGTTGTGACAACCTGTGAATTGCTATCATTTCCTCTGTATTTTGAAAACGAATCTCCTCGTGCGATTTTGCATGAATCGCAAAAAGCTTCTAAACATCCCTCGTTCATCATCTCGCTTTCAATGGTGTTGTTCACAGGAGGAACATTGCCACTGTTGCATGTTCTCCTCGTTGGTGAGTAAAGGCGTCTCCACTGGTCTCATTTCCATTGTTAATATTCTCAATTACATTCTCAAATCACCGCATAAAACAAGGGTTAATTAAGGAAATCAATATATCACATAATATCCCTATATATCTTGACCAACTAACAAATAAGCTTAGGTAGGACACACTAGCGAAGGATTTACTCGCCTCTCCCTCCTAGTTCTATTCCCCGATCTCCGCCACGCATCATATCCCTAAGCTCGATACCAACCGTGATGGCCCCAAAATAGGCATACATCACCCATTCGAGTTGTCAATACATGAGTGCGTAAACAACTATAACTTTATTATTACAACAAGAAAAGCTGAGAGTTTGAATACAAATATTATCTTCTGTAGACAATATCTATACTCAAATAAATCCTCATCACATTTATTGATACATTATTTTACAAAAATGGTGAGGATTACTAAACAACTCTCTCTAGAACCTTCATTCCATACCTCGACTTCGTACTCGCTTATATTCTCGCCTCCGAGAAGAAAAATGGAACAAAAAGGAAAAGGGTGAGCTCAACTAGCCCAAGAAAGAATATTATGACTAAGATAATATACAACAAATTATCATTATTCTTCAACAGGAAAAAATCTAATAGAATACAATAGACAACAAGTTTTTAAATCAATATTCGCAATGAAATAATAATTCATTAGAAGAGTTAAGTAGAGAATGCAAACTACTATCTTCTATATATGAATTTAAAAGTTCATCGCCTATCTTTTATCCCTATAATATCAATCAATATATATCTCGAATCAAATATTCATCTTTGCACTACTGAGCCAAGAGATATTCATCAATGTCATGTTCATCTAAACACTGCTCATCTTTGCACTACGGGCCAAAGATATTCATCGAAATCATTCATCTTTGCACTACTGGTGCCAAAGATATTCAATAATATCATCATTTAAGACCGAGGATGATGAAAAATATTTTTAAAGAAACGAATCCAAAGAAACAAAATGACAAGGATTAAGAATTAAGGATTCGTACTTTGTTTTATCCACGTCCCAAAAATACCTCAAAAATAATCATAGTGGTGTAAAATTCAAGAATGATCAAAACATGGATACAATCAAAGCTAGTATCCGAATAGATATTTTGGACTTAAAAAGAAATTTTTCATTTTTCGATGAATAGTCATCAGATTCGTGAATAAGAACGTTATCGTGAATAATAAGGTTAGATAATATCGTGAATGGTAACTCGACACCAAAAGTTCCAAATTTGATAAAAAAAACTTGGATCAATATTTCAACATAATGATATTGAAGAAATAATATCATTACGAAAAAAATAATATCCCTTACCTCGAAAGATCGGTGCTTCTAAATTTGAAACACCTGATATAGGCTATGACTTGAACTTGCACCGTAGATAGCAATACTCAAAGTATACTCAAAATACTCACAAGAATACGCTCGATAATATAGAGAGAGAAAACTTCAGTTTCTGGTGTGATTTTCAATTCTAACCTAAGCACCCTATTTATAGGAAATTGCTTAGAACACCAAAGCAGAAAATTTAATAAAATATTAATAAATTTATATAAATCATACGCAAACTTGGAAATTCTGATTTCAGTATATTTTTCAACACATGTGCCTACCAACCAACCACAAAAATGTTTTTGTTATTTTAAACAATTAAAACTTCCAAAAATCAATTATTTCGGAACTTCGGAACTTCAATAATTCACAATAAATAGCCCTTTTGTCAGAAAATTCAAAACGCATGACTGTTTATAGGAAATTCAATTCTCTACAACTTTGCAGAAGAAAGTTTTTCCAAATTCCAAACAAAATTGACCAAAATCCACAAGCCAAGCGATTTTACAAGCTATAATCAAATTTCAAATAATAAATGGGGTCCAATCGACATGTTTAACATGTTTTAAACATTTATTGCAACAAAATACTCTTCATCCTCGTATACTCATATATCCCACATTCGTTTGTAAAAAATATCACCATTATTATATTATTAAAATATAATAATATATTTAAATAATTATTTTATCGAGAAAAGATAAAATTTCAATTTTCAACAATTGTCACATTAAAAATTTTCTCCATCTATATCCACATAAAATCAATATTTTTCTCATCATATGAATCAATAATTAATTATTCACAAATAATATTACGAATCACAATATTGATAACCAGCGGCCTCCCGGAAAGAGGGGCTTTTCGATAAGAATTTCTCCTTTCGACGCTTGCAATTAGGTGACCAAACCTCTCCTTAGATGTAACTTTCTAGACATTGCCAATAATGTTATCTAATAATATTATTCGGAGAATATGAATTATTGCTTCGTTAATGAAAAATACCGTGTAATGACAATTATTGAAATAACAAAGAATATAAAATATCAACGCAAAGAATTATTAAATCAATAAAATATCGAACAATAATTATCGTAACCATTATTGAGTAGTGCCTTCTTACGTAAGAATCAATAATTGGTGCAATACTGCAATCTTACACCGTGTTTTAACCACCGAGTATTTTAACAAGATTATTCAGAACAACTACGTTGTTATTTTTAAACAACTTATAATTGTCATTTTCTTCATCCAATTGCTTTCCGTTATGGGGCCCACACATGGTCGCTACTGGCCGCATTTAATATTCCCCGACAAAGATGCGAATATTCCACGACCAAACGAATATTCCCGACAAACAATGAATATTTTATAACCACTTGCTTATTTTGAAATATTTATGTATTTTACCCCTAACTATCCACATTAATCAAATCAACCCTTACTATTTCAAAATAATAAATAGAGAAAATTAAATTTCATTAATAATAAGTTGGGGTCTTACACTTAGGGAGATCAACCCTTCGTACTATGTATTTTGCACAAACATCTTAATGCTATCGCGTAATTTAGTCCCCTATAGTAAGGTTGTTCATCTCAGCTTTATCATTTGAGTTTGCACCAAAGGAAGTTTGGTTTGGATTAACATCAAGGGTAATTTAGAGTTTAACATTCATCAACTAAGGATTAGTTGAATGAATAAAGAGTTGTTAGTCTTATAATAGTGTAGTAGCAAAAATAATATAGTCTTAGCAAGATAAGATTTCAATAATAGTAGAAGACAATAACTGCAATTGAATAAACCTCATGTATCGAAGTATTGTTTTTGAAAGAATAGAAAGTTTTGAACAACATAAGAACATCGCTTGAACAACAATAAGCTAAGGCTTTGATACTTGCTCAACAATAGATTAGAAGCTTGAAATCTTATAACGAAATAGATTATAAGAACTTACGTAGTTTATAAACAAGATAGGAATAAAGAACTTGCACAATGATAATTAGTTAAGGATAAGAAACTTGCCTCGTGCGTAGGTTAACAATTACTACTCATATTCCTCAAAAGTCCTACACATATCATTAGAATTGCAATACCAATTAGGTACACTAACATTAACCTTATAGGTTTAATCCCCACTTTAGTTAAACTTGTTATCTTATTTTAAGTTCTGATAATTACTAATCTGAAATCCTTGCTTAGCAAATAGTATTAAACTTAATCAACATAACTACATTTTACAAATAATAAGTTAAATTCTTTCACAACGTATTAATTTTGCAATTTAAAATCATCAAATACAAGTTAACAATATGTTATAGCATCTTATCATATGTCTAACACATTATCTGTGACTCCCCCAAATTCGAGTATCTTCCAACCCGACAGATGGTGCTACACGGTGCTACAGTTCACACATGCATTCAATTGAAATACCTCAAAAGAGTGAATATGTCTTCTATATATTATAAATTAATATTTCCCTTCCCAGGTTCTTCGTAACCATTACATATGTTCTTTGTTATAATATTAAATAAATACTAAATTCATATTATGCTATTACAATGATAACTTATTTGTCAGCCTTAGACTTCCCTTTATCTTTATTATATCCTTCAGTCTGTTTGTTCTTGGCTGCATTCATATGGTTCAAGCAAGAGTGAGCATAACTAGCTTAACAAGTATGACAATTTCATTTAAACAATAGGTTTGAATCATATGAATCGTATATCTTCTATAATTGAATCAATAGTTATGAAGTACTATAGAGAATTTAAAATAGCACTTCTCATTTCTTTAAAATGTTTAACCATGCACAATATACGTTAAACATCAATTTTGGTCCAAGACCTTGAGCATTTCATTCTTTTTTTGAAAAGTACAACCTGGCACCAAGTCCATAAGTTCGACATTTCTTACGAGCACATCTAGGTGATCAGCCTATAGTACTCTATGTTGTACAACAGTACTTCTTTAAAAGTATCTACATTTAAGTTTTTGTAACCTCACATGCCTGTTGTTTGATGACAAAACATTTGTTTATTCATACTCTGTCTTTCTTTGATATCCATACCAAAACAGTTTTCAAAAGATAGCAACATTGATAATATTTTGATAGATTATAAGAAATCTACAAAACGCATTAAGTTTAGCCGAAGGAATTGGCTTCGACTTCATTATACATCAATTCATGTGCAAGATACATGAATCACAAAACTTATCCAAAAGAACATAAACAAAGGTTTAGAACGCTTACCTTCAGTGTCTTCTACAGTAAATTCTCTTTTTTTTTGAGTTTTTAAGGATTCTACAATACATAATCACATAACATACCACATTAGGTCATAAATAATCAAGTATGGTCACTACTTTATCTTCCCCTTCTTCTGAATCTAATCATTCATTAGATTGGTTAACGTTCGTTACGGTTTATTATATTACTTTATGTTTACATGCTCATAACCGTTGTCAATCCTTTAATTATTAAACTTAGAGTTATAACCATCCTTAATGAGTTTACTTTAAGTTTATTAAGGTTATAATTCACCTTCAATCAACTTCTACATTCTTTACATTCATTTTAATTCTTAACTGTCTCTTTCCTAGTGTTGGCGTTGCGGTGCCAGCTTCCTTTACATGGATCGCGCTGCGGCGCGAGTTAGCAGTGTCTGGGTCTTGGTCTCGACGCTGCGGCGCTAAATCCTTCACTATGGGCCGCGATGCGGTGCCACTTAATAGTAGGCAAGGGTTTCGTCTTGGCACTGCTGCACTAACTTTAGAACCTTGGATGGCGATGCGGCGCCAGCCCTGCCTCAGAGAAATTTTCTAAGTTTTTCTACTGCGATCCTTTTCGGGCTCATAACTTAATCGTTATAAGTCGGAATTGGCTCTTTCAAAAGCCGTTAGCTGACATATCATGTGTACTACGATTTCATTATTAAATCTTACATTTTTGAATCCTTTAACATGGAATTCCCCATTTAAGTTCTTTATTACGCGTTTGTTAAATGTTCGTGAGCGTTCATAGCTCGTTTCTTCATTTTAAGTCAGAATTCGACCATTCTCGAGTCCGCTACTCTAAAATGAAAAGTTATACTATATGCCATTGAAAACCTAGGTTTCCAAGTTAAACGGTGACTTTTGACTTTCATTCCAAGAATTTCACGATTTTGACGATTATCGTCTAATTTTGTAAATTTCACCATAACTTCGTTACTTGAGATTTTTACACCATTCAAAATGGATTCATTCCATCATTCTACCATCCCAACTAAGAATATATCATCTAATCCTATACACGAAGGTTTTAAACTGGTCCATCAATAACAAAATGACAATTCTTCATATGTTTTTCATTAGTTCATAATTCTAAGATTATGATTCCACTTGTAACATGGTTTATTAAGGTTTAAGTCCACTAATAGCCATCCTTGTTACTTCTTATGATATATGCTCCACCAATAATCACTTATCTAACAAACTATAATAAAGAGATGAAGACTAATGGGTTAAAGGTTCATTACCTTTGAAGTTCAAGCTTTCTTTCTTCTTCTTCTTGAATTAGTAAAGTCTAACTCTTACTTTTCTCTCAATAATATAAGCTCTAAGATTTTGATGTTTTGAACAAGGAAACAAATAAAAATCCAAGCCATCTATTTATAGGATTTCCATGTGAGGGCACAATGGTCAATAAGACATCCAACCTCCATAACTTTCCACATGTCTCACCTATGGTGGCCCACATGGGTTGCCCCATGGGTTTTTCTCACCCGGTGACCCATCGGTTCGATCCACGGGTCCGGTTCTTGCATTATTACTCTTTGGGCCTTAACAAGATTGCACTTGGGCTTGCCCAATTCCTACACAAATTCTATTAGTACATTACAATTGGCTTAAGCTTTTTAACGTATAATCTTTATATTATACTCATATACTAATTCGTATAATCATTCATCATATACGTTAGGATATCTTTCGTATATACTTGTACAATACTTCGTATCATACTTGTATTCATTGCCTCGTATAATACTTTTTTATTATCCGATCGTCATTCATTCAATCTTTACTTTCCTTAACATTCTCGAACTTAGTACGCAGGAGAAAAACTACTTTTGTCATAACTAAATTAATATTACATAATCCATCATTCCATATCATTCTATCATTATGTATTTCCCGGAAGTTTAAAAAAATAATTTCCGAGCAGAAATGGATGAATAGTATTTTTTAAAAAATTTCTCGAAAAAGATTTTATTTTCATCTTGGAAATTCAAACACCTTAATTCTATCACGTAGCAAGAATAGTACGATATTACACCACTTTTAGGTTATAGAACAAGCTTCATCTTGTTTACTCTTTATAAATAACAAATATTATAATTTTATTTATTATTTATTTAAATAAAATTATTTACAAATAATCTGATTTTCTCAGTCATTACATTCTCTCCCCCTTATAAGGATCATGTCCCCAGGATCTCGCTATAAATTAAACAAATAACTAGGGTTAATTTTTCTTCATCTTTTTTTCAAGTTCTCACATTGCTTCTTCGGCATTATGGTTCCTCCATAACACCTTTACCGAAGGTATAACTTTATTCCTCAGAACTTGCTCTTTTCTATCAATGATTTTAATAGGCATTTCTTCATACGTCAAGTCTTTCTCAATATGAATAGGCTCATACTCGATTACGTGCTTATAATTTGGCTTATAAGGACGTAACATATATACATGAAACATATTGTGTATTCGATCTAAGTCTAGAGGTAATGCTATCATGTAAGCTACCCCTCCTACCCTTTTTAATATCTCGAAAGGTCCTATAAACCTTGGACTTAACTTTTTCGTTTTTCCCAAAGCATATCTTTCCTTTCCAGGGAGATACCTTTAGAAATACATTCGAGCCTACTTAAAACTCTCTGTTCACTCGATGCGAATCCACATATTTCTTCTGTCTGTCTTGAGCTACTACCAATCGTATTCGTATCAGCTTAACTATATCCGTTGTTTACTGCACCAATTCAGGTCATAGCATTAGGCGTTCTCCTACTTCATCCCAACACAATGGTGTTATGCACTTCCTTCCATATAAAGCTTCGTAAGGCGACATACCTATGCTAGCATGATAATTGTTGTTATACGCAAACTCTACTAGTGGTAGATGATCGTCTCAACTACCTTTGAAATTCATAACGCAAGATCTCAGCATATCTTTTAGCGTCTGAATTATCCTTTCGCTCTGCCCATCTATTTATGGATGATAAGTTGTACTTAACTTCAACTGTGTTCCCATCTATTCTTGTAGACTTCTCCAAAAGTTTGATGTGGATCGTGGATCACGATCTGACACTATCAAAATTGGTACCCCATGTCTGGAAATAATTTCCTTAACATAAAGTTTAGCTAATTGATCTAAGTTAAACTTAACTCTTATTGGAAAAAAGTGAGCCGACTTCGTCAACCGGTCCACTATTACCCAAATAACGTCATACCCTTTCTGAGTAGTTGGAAGTCCCACCACAAAGTCCATCGTGATATGCTCCCACTTCCATTTCGGAATCTCCAATGACTATAACAAGCCACTTGGTCGTTGATGTTCGACCTTAACTTTTTGACAAGTTAAAAACCTACTCACATATTCTGCTATCTCTCTCTTCATGTTTGGCCACCAAAATTTTTGTCGAAGGTCTTGATACATCTTAGTACTACCAAGATGAATCGAGTACCTTAAACTATGAGCCTGTTGTAATACTTCCTCCTTCAACTCCGTTTCATTCAGAACCCAAATTCTTCCTTCAAATCTTAATAATCCCTTATTATTAAGACTATAATTTATCTATTTTTCATCTTCTAACTGCTTCTTCATCTGGTCACACTCATCATTTCTGAGTTGTACCTCCTTGACTCTCTCTACAATGGTAGATCGAATCCTAGTTGTAAATAATCTTTGATCCGACTCACTCGGTAACTTCACCTCTAACTCCATTCTAGCCATCTCTGTTATTAACTCAGTTTGAGCCATTAACATAGACAACTTTTCCCGACCCTTCCTACTTAAGGTGTCGGCCACTACATTGGCTTTTCCTGGGTGATACAGGATATCGCAGTCATAATCCTTTATCAACTCCAGCCATCTCCTTTGTCTCATATTTAAATCCTTTTGTGTGAAGATATATTTTAGACTCTTTTAGTCCATATATATCTCACATTTCTCTCCATATAGGTAATGCCTCCATATCTTTAAGGAAAACACTATTGCGGCCAGTTCCAGATCATGAGTTATGAGAAGGATAAACTTTTTCATAATCCTTTAACTGTCATGATGCATACGCAATGACCTCTGTGACACCCCCAAAATAGGTCCACGCGACCCATTCTGAGTCGCCAGATATCACACTACAGAAATCAAATACAAACTTCATTTATACAATCGTTGAATCGTTATGCGTATGTATTACCCGATTATTACCTTACATCGTGAGTTTTAATACAATATTGTCTCATAGACAGTATCCAAACTCAAATTATTACAATGCCATATAAAATACAGCAGCAAATATTTCAAGACCCCAAAGAAGAACAAGAAGATTTCTATCATGTTCATTCTAATGAGGTGCACTTTTGACGCTTTCAAAGTCAGGTTCTCATCACCCTATTGTTGTTTACCAAAATCAATTATTAAGTGACGTATAATATACAACACACCCATCTTAAGTCCTCAATACAATTATATATTGTATGTCATGCTATTTTATAATGTGTTAAGAAACTTCGACAGTCTCGGACCATCACACTATTCCCCTGTTATCGCCGCTCGACCCAGCTACACTCTTATTACTTGAAAGGAATTGTGAAGCAAAAGGGTGAGCACAAATAGCCCAATAAAGAATATCATGGCTAAAGATAATTAAATTATCAATAGCTTTCGTCAATAATAAATAAGATATTTAGAACATATGGTAGATGATAAAACTTTTCAAACAAAGTAGCAGCGGAACGAGCAATCCATTAGAAGAGTCAAATAGACCATAAAGTCTATTATCTTCTCCATGTTAAAAGTCCATCAACCATGTTTTCTCCATGTAACATCAATCAACAGTTCCTTTCCACAATTATTCATAATCACAATTGTGATTCTAAATTCCTCTTCGCACCCAGGACGGAGATAATTTTCATCACCTGTCTTTACCTAAAACATCAAAGATCATGGTTATACCAAATCACAGTTCCTGTTCATAACCATACTAATAAATTCATCTTTACACTACGGGCCAAAGATATTCATTAACAGTTCATCTTTGCACTACAGGCCAAAGACATGAAACTGTATTTTAGAAGAGTCGTGTAGAGCATGAAATCTACTATCTTCTATGAAATAAAAGTTTATTATCAATATTTTATCAATGAGACTCAGCTTAATAAATAATCCACATCATCGAATCATCCTTGCACTACGGCTAAGGATATTAATTAGTATCATGACCACGAATTATCCATGCACTAAGGGCCAAGGATATTCGTGTTTTCACCAATGATCATGATTATACCAAATTATCCCTGGTCATAATCATACCAACAATTGTCCATCAATGCACTGCGGGCCAATGAGGACTTTTACCACATCATTTATAACATTACGGGTCATGATTATACCGAATGATCCCTGGTCATAATCATACCAATCAACAGTCTGTCTATGCACGTAAGCCAAAGATGACTTTCATCACAATGTAAGCATGAGGATGATAACAATGATACAAGCATTAATTAAACGACATCAAGGATAATTATTAAAGACTTTAAATTTATCCAGAGTTTAAAAATATCCAAATTGTCAACATGATACTGCTTTGTGGAGTAAAATTCAAGAATAATATCCATGTATCAGAATAATTTGGACAGAAAAGAAATAAATTTTTCAGGAGAATAATACCTCATGAATAATACATCGAGAATAGTACCCCGTGAATAGTAACCCCGATATGAAAAGTGCCCCGAATACCCGAGTGAATAGTAACCGGGTGAATAGTAACTCATGAATAGTACTATGGCACGAAAAGTGCCCCGAATACCCGAGTGAATAATATTTGAGTGAATAGTAATTCATAAATAGTAACTCGTGAATAGTACCCCGGCATGAAAAGTACCCCGAATACCCGAGTGAATAATATTAAAGTGAATAGTAATCGGGTGAATAGTAACCCGTGAATAGTACCCCGGATGAAAATATTGATATTTAATAATAAAGTTCATATTAATATTCCAATAAAACGATATTGGATGAAATGCAAAACTCAAGAATATTCCACTAATTTCAAGGATTATAGAAGCAATACTTACCATAGTAAGTTTAGATTTAAGAATATGAAAAGAAATAACATACAAAACTGCAAATGGATTTTCACTTGTCATACGGTACATAATCCGCGTAGACAGGTTATTCCGACATATGAAAGGATGAATACAAAAAATAGTATTCCTTATGAATACGAAAGAAATAATACCCCTTACGAATATAACAAATAATATCCCTTACCAAATGAAAATAACATCCCTTACGAATACAACAAATAATATCCCTTACGAATGCAACAAATAATACCCCTTACCAAACGAAAATAACATCCCTTACGAATACAACAACTAATATCCCTTATGAATGCAACAAATAATATTTCTTACCTTAGTAGAAGACTGGATACTGCAATAGTGAAGTAGCAGAATACTCTACTTCTTTCTCTATATAGTTTCTCTCTCTCTATAGCTTCTCTTGTGAATCTCAGTGAATTGGTGAAAATGAAAGAAGAATTAAGCTTCTATTTATAGGAGAAATGACTAAATAGTAACTAATTCACGAACGGTCCAGCTTGATTTACTATTACAGTACAATACCTTCAACTTTTCTTTCATTTTTAATTTAGTCCTGCAAGTATTATCAAACTTGCACCACCTCCCCTAATAGTAAATCATGTGAATCAATAGTAAATCATGCGACTCAATAGTTCTAAACTTGTAAAAAAATTAATTATAGTATAGTACCTTCAACTATACCTCCATTTTTAAATTAGTCATGCAAGTATTATCAATCTTACACCAACTCCCCTAATAGTAAATCATGTGAATCAATAGTACACACATGTGAACACATAGATATAAGCATGTGAATTAATAGCAATTAGTTGTTCGTTTATCCGATTAATTACCCGATTGGTCAATATAACCTCCAGACATCAATTATTATCAGAATAGATGTCGATTTCCAATAACACTAATAATCCCAACACAATGAAACTATCAATTTCATCTTTAATCAACACGAACTTATTCATCATTAATATTATAACTCACAATATTTAACAACCAGATCATTCTCAGGAAAGAGGGAGGCTTTCCGATAAGGATTTCTCCCTATTAGCGCTCAATTAGGTGACCAAACCTCTCCTCGATAGAACTTTCTAGACATCGTCAATATTACAAATAATAATATGAATAACTTTGTCGTCTCAATTATTGATTTAATAATATAACATATTATGCAGATGATACTGTGACAACAATTGAATCAATAATGTGAGAGATATGATGCAGCAATTACTGTAGCAATAATTGAGTATAACTGAGTGACTTCTTACGTAAGCATCAATAATCAATACCGTGTGATACTATGCAACAAGACGTATTACTATAATTTTATCACCGATTATTTTATGACAACTTGCTTATTTTGAAAAATTTTCACATATCACCCTTAACTATAACCTTTATCAATTTAACCATTTACTAAATAACATAATAATTATAAGAAAATTGAATACTTTAATTTCATAAAATTCGGGATCTCACAATCTCCTCTCCTTATGAAATTTTTCCCTCAAAATTTACGTACCTGGTAGTTCGAAGAGATGAGAATACCTTGCTTTCTTTTCGGATTGTACCTTCCCGGTTATTTCCTCTTTATCATGATTTTCCCATTTCTTATCTCCTGTATTTCAGATATCATTCTAGAATATAGTTTTAAAATAAGGGTTAATTGATATACCACATATTATCTCTATACTCTGACCGACCAATTAAATACCAAATAACTTAGGTAGGTCATACTAGCGAAGGAATTCCCCGTCTCTCCCCTCCCAGTTCTTGTCTCACATCTCAGCCAGGGATCATATCCCTAAGCTTTGATACCAACTGTGACACCCCCAAAATAGGTATACATCACCCATCTTGGGTCGCCAGATACAACACTACAGAAATCAACTACAAACTTAATTATACAACTGTTGGGTAATATTAGACAAAACATAGTTGAGAGTTTAAATAAGAATATTGCCTTCTAGACAATATCCACTCTCAATGGAGTCCTCATTACACTTATTATCACACTAAGTAGTGAGGACTGCTAAAACAACCATCTCGAACCGTCACTCCATTCTCCAACTAGTCCCAGCTATATTCTCATTTTCTGAAGAGAACAATGAAAGAAAAGGGTGAGCTCAACTAGCCCAGTAAGAAATATTATGATTAAGATAATGCAGAATAAATTATCATTAGCCTTCAACAGTGTTAAACTGATAAAATATAACAAACATCAAGTTTAACTGCAGCGCAACAAACAATCCATTAAAAGAGTCAAGTAGAGCATGCTATCTACAATCTTCTATGATTTAAAAAGTTTTTCATCAACTTTATCGCTGAGATTCAGCTTAATAAATAAACAACATCATCGAATCATCCTTGCACTACGGGGCAAGGATATTCATGTAATCATCAATGGTCATGATTATACCGAATAATCCCTGGTCATAATCATACCAACAACTATCCATCAATGCACTACGGGCTAATGAGGACTTTTACAACATCATTTGTAACATTACGGGTCATGATTATACCGAATGATCCATGGTCATAATCATACCAAGTCCATCTATGCACGTAAGCCAAAGATGACTTTCATCACAATATAAACATGAGGATGATGACAATGACATAATAATTCAATAAAACATGTTCAAGGATAAATTTTAAAGATTTATAATTTAATTTATCCAGAAATCAATAACGTCCAAATTGTTAACATGATACTGCTTTATGGAGTAAAATTCAAGAATAATATTCATGTACCAAAAATAATTTGGACAAAAAAGAATATACTTTTTTGGTAAATAATACCCCGTGAATAGTACTTCTGGAATAGTACCCCATGAATAGTACCCCCGACACGAAAAGTGTCTTGAATACCCGAGTGAATGATACTAGAATGAATAGTAATCGGGTGAATAGTAACCTATAAATAGTAACTCGTGAATAGTACTCTGGTATGAAAAGTACCCCGAATACCTGAGTGAATAGTAACCCGTGAATAGTAACTAGTAACAGAAAAATACCAAAGAAAATGATATTTCATGACGAGTACAAAAGAAATGATATCCCAGATGAGTATAATAGAATATATGAAACCGCAAATGGATTTTCACCGCCATGCAGAATCCACGTGATGCATCATTTCCACAATTTAATAAAGAATGAATACAAAGGATCATTCACCATGCATGCGGTAATCCACAGAGACAGGTTATTCCAACAGAATAATAAAAAATTGAATAACAGAAGAATTCACCATGCATGCGATAGACCGCACAGACTGGTTATTCCAACAGAATAGTAAAGAATGGAATAACAGCACTTACGAGTATTGATAGAAAATAATTCTCTTCATGAATACGAAAGAAATAATACCCCTTACCTTAGAAGAAGACTAGATACTAGAATCGTAAAGTAGCAGACTACTATTCTTCTTTCTCTTTATAGCTTCTCTCTCTATAACTTCTATCTCTATAATTGCTCTTGTGAGACTTAGTGAATTGGTGAGAAATGAAGGAAGAATGAGCTTCTATTTATAGGAAAATATAGTTTCGATAATTGCACATTTTGGGGCTTGAAATATTACAGTACAATACCTTCAACTTTTCTTTCATTTTTAATTTAGTCCTGCAAGTATTATCAAACTTGCACCACCTACCCTAATAGTAAATCATGTGAATCAATAGTTCTAAACATGTGAAAAAATTACTTATAGTATAGTACCTTCAACTATACCTCCATTTTTAATTTAGTCATGCAAGTATTATCAATCTTGCACCAACTCCCCTAATAGTAAATCATGTGAATCAATAGTACACACATGTGAACACATAGTTATAAGGATGTGAATTAATAGTAATTAATTGCTCATTTATCTGATTAATTACCCGATTGGTCAATATAACCTCCAGACATCAATTATTATCAGAATAGATGTCGATTTCCAATAACACTAATAATCCCAACACAATGAAACTATCAATTTCATCTTTAATCAACATGAACTTATTCATCATTGATATTATAACTCATAATATTTAACAACCAGGTCGTTCCCAAGAAAGAGGGGGCTTTCCGATAAGGATTTCTCCTTATTGGCGTGCAATTAGGTGACCAAACCTCTCCTTGACAGAACTTCTAGACATTGTCAATATTGCAAATAATAATATGAATAACTTTGTCGTCTCAATTATTGATTTAATAATATAACATATTATGTAGATTATATTGTGGCAACAATTGAATCAATAATATGAGAGATATGATGCAGCAATTACTGTACCAATAATTGAGTATAACTGAGTGACTTCTTATGTAAGCATCAATAATCAATACCGTGTGCTACTATGCAACCACACGTATTACTATACTTTTATCACCGATTGTTTTATGACAAATTGCTTACTTTGAAAAAATTTCACATATCACCCTTAACTATAACCTTTATCAATTTAACCATTTACTAAATAACATAATAATTATAGGAAAATTGAATACTTTCATTTCATAAAATTCTGGATCTCACATATGTTCTTTGTCATAATATTAAATAAATACAAAGTTCATACTATGTTATTACAAAGACAACTTATTTATCTGCCTTAGCCTTCCCTTTATCTTTACTAGATCCTTCAGTCCGTTCGTTCTTAGCTGCATTCATATGGTTCAAGCAAGAGTGAGCATAACTAGCTCATCAAGTATGACAATTTCATTTAAGCAATATTTTTGAATCATATGTGTAACAATCCAAGATTTTATTTGTAATTTAAAATATTTATTAAAATTAAATAAATAAATATTTTATTTATGTGGTTGTTGTTAATAGATACTTGTGAATTAAATTTATTAAATAATACTCTAAATTAATTTAATAGTTAGAGAATTGTAAAATGCTATATTGTTGTTTTAATTTAATAATTTAAAATGGTACGTTGAATTATTAAATAAAATTTTAATGAGATTATAATTTTGTGATATTTAGATTAAGTAGAAAATTTATTTAGTATGTTGTAATTAGTTTATTTAACTAATGTTGGATATGGAGATCCAAATAAATAATATGAGGTTATAAACTATAGTGTAAAAGATTTATTAAAATAGATTAAAGTAGTTTTAAAATTGATTTAACAAAACAAGGTTTAAATACATTAAGTCTTTATTTTAAAAGTGTGTTTGCAAACAAAGCCTTATGGCTTTTGAATTTTGAAATTTAACTATAATAAATGATATAAATAAAATAAATCAAAATAATAAATAAAATATATTTATAATTGATATACATTTAAATTTTTTTGTAACTGCTAATTAGTGACTAATTATAATGGCCATCAATTTTTTTTTTCTCTTTACGCATAAGGGGTTAGTTAATTTTACGTGAGAAGAGAGTTAGCCTATACTGAGAAAGGAAGAAGAGAATTACAGAGAAATTTGAGAGGAAGTTGAGGGAGGATTTTTGAGAGTTTTCAAGCAATTTCTGTGTTTTAGCAAGGATTATCAAGCAAAAGAAGGTATATTTTCATAACCTTAATATCATATGTATATGTTCTACGTCATGTATTTCTATTCTCTGAGAATCCAATTTCTCTTGAGTTGTTGTTATAAACTAAAGTATTGCATTTGTGAGTAATTGTCATGTTAGAGTTTGCATTTAGACAAGAATTAGTTTGTTAATCACGTTAAAAAGAAAGAAAATTGTTTATAGTACATGTTTATTCATATGGCTTGTGAAAGTCCAAAATTTGATGGTTAATTTGTAAACTACTCTGTAAATTGAGCCTTGAATATGTTAATTCGGTAAGAAACGAAGAGAACGTAGTTTGAATAAGTTAATTTGGTATAAAATTGTGATTACAGTGATAATTTTTGTGAAGGATGTCAAAAATGGAGTTTTTTGTATAAAACATGGAATTTAAAGAATTTAAACTAGTTGTAGTGTTGTTTAATTATTCTAAGTTGGTGAATATGTGAGGAATCATGTTTGTATGAGTTCTATATCAATTAGCTTTGTTAAATTTACTGTTTTATGGGTGAAATTCATGTTAGTTGAAATACTAGAGTCTTTGAAAAGCAGATCATGTAGTTTCGTATGCATACACCAAAGACAAATTACCATTGATGTCAAGGCTTTAATGGGCGTGGTATATATAGTATAAGCAGCATGGCTGCGCTCCCAAAGCTTATGTATGGCATAGCTGCGCCATACCCTGATCTAAGGCAGTGATGCCTGTTATTTATACAGACCTTGAGGACCTATTATAACTTAGTATAATGATATGTTTGTGTGACAAACATGTAATGAAGAGGTTAAAACAGAATTGTATCATGTCATTAATAATTTCATAGTTATAAAAAGATTAGTAAGTTATGAAAGCGATATGTTAGGATTTAAGGTACTTAATGAATTGTGAATAAGTGTTGTGAAGTTAACACTTAAGATTTCTGAAATACATATGGTGTAAAGTAAAACTTTTACTAAAGTAACAAGTTTATCTAAAAGAGAGTTTTATTTTGGAAAAGTGGATATTAGTTTATCTAATAGATATTATGATTCTAATACCATGTGTAGGTGAATGTGAGTTGTAAATTTATAGCTTACGCACGAGGCAAGTTCCTTACTCTAAACTTTTATTGAGTAAGTTCTTTTATCATTAAACTTTATTTGTGCAAGCTCTAATTCTAACTTTATTCGAGCAAGTTTTGAATTCTAATCATTATTGATTTACTCTAACTTGTTTATAGTTAAGCAAGTTACTTTAGTTTCATTCTTTTATAGTGAACGCAACTTCTTGAACTCTAATTCCTAATTTTGAGCTGTAATATTTCATTTACTTTGCACAAGTTATTATCATGTTGAGCAAGCTTTGTTTCCAACTTGTTATCAGTTAATGTATGTTCAGTATTTCAATTCTTTGTTTGACAAGATCATGGCCTTAGCTTATAATTGTTCAAGCAAGGTTTATTGTTTTAATTCAATGCTTATGCTTTTTTAGTTATCTCTAAGCATGAGTCTAATGTATAGTTGGTTCACCTATGTTCCTTAGTCATTTCATATTAAATTATTATTAATCACTCGTAGTACTGTTAAGTATTGTTGATTCAACTAATCCTTTAGTTGATGATCGTGAAACTCTAAATTACTCTTGAAGCTTATCCAAACCAAACTTTCTTTAGTTCAAACTTGTACTCTAAAACTGAGAAGAACAACCCTATTATAGGGGAGTTATGTTACACAATGTGTTTAGATATTTGTGCACACTACATGGTACGAAGGGCTGATCACCCTAAGTACGGGGTGTCCTTACAGTTTTACTTTTTTGGTTAAAGTTGAAAGATTACTTGTAACCGTGGACTTAGTTCGTGGTCTTGTGACCCTCAGTTACATTTTGTATGTTGCTATCAGTTTTGATTATCATTGACAGAGTATTATTCATCTTTGATGAGCTTATTCATTGGCATATATTATGCTATTATTATTCATTGCTATTCTAAGTGAGCATTTTTTTTTGCTCACTCTTGCATATATATACTCATTCCAGCTCAGGTTGAGAAGGTTGATGAACCTACGACTAGCAAGGGAAAAGAGAAAATGAACAAGTGATAAAGACTTGTAGTTTATTTATTGTCCTTATAATAGACTTTATATTTAATGATGTGATGTAATTATTTTATTTCTACACTTTATTTATGTTAAAGGTTAGATTACCTGGGAGACTTTTGAATTAATGATGTAACCCTTTTTATGGGAAGATTGATGGTTTAATTTTATTATAATTGGGTAGTTAGATATGAATGAATGGAAATTGAACACCAAACCTTGTGGGAATGAAGTACCTAGATTTGTGTGTGTCACAAATCGGTATTAAAGCTTTAGGTTATGAACCTTAGGAGGGGAAAAGCCTTAAGAAGTAACCTTATAGAAGATTGAGAAGATAGTTGTGATAAAATCTTATTGAAGTTTAAGAAAGAAATAATTAAACACTATATGTGCTTGTGTGACTGTAACCTATGTGCTCGTGAGTGTCGAGTAGTAATGATTAGTAATTAAAACTTAAAATTTTGTTGTTAGGATGGCTAATGTAGGAGAATCCAGTCAGGCTAGGGGGGAAGGACCCCAGATGCCTAGAGAGAAGGAGCCTCGAGATATTCAGGTGGTTTGGGAACAACTACTGCCGTGGGAGTCTTCTCCGTTGGTCACAGTGGTTGAGTAGGAAGGCTTACCTGATGAGGATGATGAGGTAGAGACGGATGAGGAGGACCTAGTTAAGCTACCATAGTCGGATGGGGATGAGGAAGATGAGGAGGAAGAGTTTTCACCAAACTCGATCGCTGCCCGTATGTATGACGAAGTATACGATCGCAATGTGGAACTGCAGGTTAGAGTCGAGGAGTTGGAAGAGATAGTAGCTGAACAGCAAACCTCGATGGCGTAAAAGGACGATGAGATTTGAGATTTGGATGGATGCCTAAGTAATGTCAAATGGAAGTTGATTCACACTGAAGGAGAGAACGAGAAAATGACAGAGGAGATCGCAGAGTAGAAGAACAAGTTGAAATAAGAGTCTACTAAGAGGTCAAGAGCCGAAGTCGCGTACGAGGGAGCTTCTCAACGAGTTGGGGTAGCGGAGAGAGAGGTACAAGTAAAGAAGATCAAGATGGAGCAGATGAATAACGTTTTCAACACCGTTGTAAACCGAGCTCAAGACTGAATTATGTACTATCTAATTTAGTTCGATGCGCTGCCATGGTACATGCTAGACCGCTGAACAATGTTTCGTATTATGGAAGAAGTTCTTCATAAGACTATGCAGCATTTTAGTAGGTCGTCATAAGAAATGTAATTATTGTGTGATTCATAAGTAAATAAGATGTAAATCCCGGGTATAATATAACCAATGGGATATGATGATGATGATGTTATCCTGAAACTTTTGTAATTCAGGAAAGTAATGTAGATAGCATGGATGCTATCATGGCTATGTTTTCTTTTAAAGATGATGAATAAATAAAAGTTACTATTTATTCAAGATATTGTGTGCTATGTGGTAAATTTTTTGTGATGTGCAAGTTGTATATATAATACTTAGAAGATTGAATAATAATCTAATAAGAATATTTTAACAAAAAAATGCCTCCAAGACGTCAACCACGACAAAGGACCCCTGAGGGATCTACCAATAACAACAGTGTTGAGGCTAATCCGGTTCAGCAATTAGTAACGTTACTAACGGGAGCATTGCAGAATCAACCGCAGAATTAAGCTGCGACATTTAAGGACTTTAAGGTGGTAGGGCCACCAGAATTCTGTGGGCCCATGAATTCAGTTGAGGCACAGACCTGGATCATGGAGATAGAGAAAGTTTTCTATGTGGCTAGAGTATGTGAGAACTAGAAAACTGCTTTTGCAACATTTATGCTAAAATCAGAGGCTAGTTATTGGTGGCAAGCCAATAAAACTCGAGGAGGTTAAGGGGTAATGACTTGGGATAGGTTTAAGGAGATATTTTTTGAGACTTATTTCCCAGAGAGTTTAAAAAATCAGATGGAGGTGCAGTTTTTAGAGCTGGAGCAGGGATCAATGAAGGTAGCGAAGTATGCCGCGAAATTTAATGAGTTGGCAAGGTTTGCGCCATATCAAGTCAACACAGATGAGCGCAAGGCTAGGAGGTTTGAACAGGGACTGAAGCCCTTCTTGTACATCAAAGTCTCCATGTTTCAACTAAAGACATTTACAGCGGTACTGGAAAAGACAATTCTCACTGAGGGTGGAGGCGAGGCTGTAACAAAGTACAATCAAGAGCAGAGAAAGAAGAAGAATGAGGGTGAAGCTAAGAATGGTAGTGGTAGTGGTGGAAATGGTAATAATAACTTGAAAAGGAAGTGGAATGCAAATATAGGAGCTGGAAACCAGCAGGGTAACCAGCAGAAGAAGAAGTTTGAAGCATGTGCTACATGTGGGAAGTTTCACACGGGTATGTGCTTAAGGGGGAAACGAGTATGCTTTAACTGTGGCCAGGAGGGTCTCATTTTCCCGAATTGCAATCAACCCAAGAAGAATGCTTGCTACACCTGCGGGTCAAAGGATCATTTTGCTCGCGAGTGTCCTAAGAAAAAATCTGGTAAGACAACTGTAAGCAAAGGAGGTAGCAGTGGAGGTACATTGACTATTGCGGGACCAACATCTTCAAATAAGCCCACATCTAGAACCTTCAACATGACGGTGCAAGACGCAGTGCAATCAAAAGATATCGTGTCAAGTATTATCCTAATCAATGATATAAATGCATATGTATTATTTGATTCAGGTGCTACTTGCTCGTTTATATCTGAAGAATTTGCTAAGAGGTTAGAATTACCTAGTGATGAGTTGAATTTTCCTTTACACGTACAAATTGCCAATAGAGAGGTAATTCCTGTTAAGTTCGCATACAAGAATTATAGGGTGAATATTAAGGGGAATGTTATGACAGTAGATTTAATCCCGATAAAACTTGGAGAGTTTAATGTTATATTGGGAATGGATTGGCTATTCAATTATGGAGCGATAATTAATTGCCAAAAGAAATTTGTAAACCTTATGACTCCATCAAAGTTAGTTTTCTATGGTAGCGAATCGCCTAGACAAGCGAGATGTCTGACGATTATGCAAGTCAAGAAGTTATTGAGTCAAGGATGTGTAGGATACTTAGCTTACATAATCGATACTCAGAAGAAGAAGGGTGTGAAATTGGAGGAGATACCAATGGTTAGGGATTTTGTGGATGTGTTTCTGAAAGATTTTCCAGGACTTCCACCAGCCAGAAAGATCGAGTTCGTGATCGACTTAGTGCCAAGAATTGCTCCAATATCGAAGGCCCCGTACAGAATGGCACCGATAGAGATGAAGGAATTGTTGGTGCAATTGCAAGAACTGCTAGACATGAAATATATTCAGCCTAGTGTATCTCCGTGGGGAGCGCCGGTGTTGTTCATGAAGAAGAAAGATGGGTCAATGCATCTTTGCATTGATTATAGGGAAATAAACAAAGTCACTATTAAGAATAAATATTTGTTACTGAGAATAGATGACTTGTTTGATCAGTTGAAGGGTACTAGATATTTCTCGAAAATAGATTTGAGAAGTGGGTATCACCAATTGAAAGTAAGGAAGGTGGATGTATCGAAGACGACATTCCGAACTCGGTATGGACATTACGAGTTTCTGGTAATGTCTTTTGGTTTGACCAACGACCCTGCTGCATTCATGGATTTGATGAACAAGGTGTTTAAACCATTTTTAGACAAGTTTGTGGTGGTATTTATTGACAATATTTTGGTGTATTCCAAATCTCAAGAAGAACATGTGGAACACTTACGTCTGACGCTGGAGACGCTAAGAAAAGAAAAGTTGTACACAAAATTCTCTAAATATGAATTTTGGTTAGAACGTGTATAATTTCTTGGGCATGTAATTGACAAAGATGGAATTTCGGTGGATCCATCAAAAGTTAAAGCTATTATAAATTGTGAACAACCAAGAACTCCATCAAAAGTGAGAAGTTTCTTGGGATTGGCAGGTTATTATAGACATTTTATTCAGGAATTTTCCAAGATTGCCACTCCGTTGACAAATTTAACGAGAAAATCTGTAAAATTTATTTGGACGAAAAAAATGTGAAGAGAGTTTTATGAAATTAAAGAAGAGGCTCAGTGTGGCACCTGTGTTGTCATTACCAGATATTACATTAAACTTTGTAGTGTATAGTGATGCCTCACATAAAGTATTGGTTTGTGTCCTTATGCAAAATGGCAAAATCATTACGTATGCATCAATGCAATTGAAAGACTACGAGAAAGGGTATTCAACTCATGACTTAGAGTTGGAGGCGGTGGTGTTTGCGCTGAAGATATGGAGACACTATCTCTATTGAGAAAAGTGTGAGATCTACACAAACCATAAGAGTCTGAAGTATATTTTCACACAAAAGGACCTGAACATGCGTCAAAGAAGATGATTAGAATTGGTAAAAGATTACAATTGTGAGATCTTTTATCATCCGGGCAAAGCCAATATGGTTGCAGATGCCTTGAGTAAAAACGGTCGAGAAAAGTTGATGTTATTAACTAACCAGGAGGAGCTCATTTCAGTGATGGCAAGGCTAGAGTTAGAAATCAAATTTCCAAAAGAAATCGATGAAAGATTGTACCAGATGGAAGCCAATCTAACTTTGGTGGATAAAATAAAGAATGCTCAACTACATGATGAATAATGCAAAAAAATAAAGGAAACTATGGTCGAGGGTAATGAGGTGAAATACAAGGTTGATACTGAAGGAGTGCTAAGATTCGAGTGACGAATTTGGGTTCCAACAGTACCGGATATTAAAGAAGAAATCTTGACAGAAGCTCATAACTCAAGATATTCGATTCATCCAGGAAACAAAAATGTATCAAGATTTGCGGTGACATTTTTGGTGGCCAAATATTAAAAGAGACGTAGCAGAATGTGTTGCGAAGTGCTTGACATGTCAGAGAGTGAAGGCCGAGCAACAATGACCAAGCTGATTACTTCAACCATTGGACATACCGGAATGGAAGTGGGAGCATATCACAATAGATTTTGTGGTAGGTTTTCCAACGACGCAGAAAGGATACGATGCGATATGGGTAATAGTGGATAGATTAATGAAATCAGCACACTTTTTGCTAATAAAGATTAGATTTAATCTTGATAAGCTGGCAAAACTGTACGTCAAGGAGATCGTTTCAAGACATAGAGTTCTAGTGTCAATTGTATCAGACAAAGATCCGAGATTCACATCAAACTTCTGGAAGAGACTACGGGAATGCATGGGAACACAACTGAAGATGTGTACAACATATCATCTGCAAACCGATGGTCAAAGCAAACGAACAATCCAGACGTTAGAAGATATGCTTAGAGCATACATTATGGATTTTAATGAAAATTGGGACGATCATCTATCGTTGGCGGAATTTGCCTACAATAACAGTTACCACGCAAGCATTGACATGCCGCCATATGAGGCATTATATGGCAAGAAATGTAGAAATGCACTTTGCTGGGATGAAGTGGGTGAACAACAACTATTAGGACCGGAACTGGTACAACAGATCGCTGAAATTATCAAACACATCAGAACAAGACTAGTTGCTGCTTAAGATAGACAGAAGAAGTATGCTGACCAACACATGCAAAATCATGAATTTGACGTGGGAAATTTTGTTTTCCTGAAAGTTTTTCCTTGGAAAGGGAAAATTCATTTTGGCAAGAAAGGAAAGTTAAGATCGAGGTTCATTGGACCCTTTGAAGTACTACGAAGAGTGGGAGAAGTAGCTTATGAGGTAGCTTTACCTCCAGAGTTAGAAAATGGTCACAACATTTTTCATGTGCCGGTGTTGCGACCGTACAAACCCGATTATAAACATGTGATCAAGTATGAACCGTTACAGTTCAATAAGGATTCATCTTGTGAAGAGGTTCATATTCAGATAGTCGACAGGAAAGAACAAGTGCTCATGAATAAGGTGATACCTTCTATGAAGGTCATATGGAGAAACCACAATATCGAAGAGGTTACATGGGAACTCGAAGCTGAAATGATGAAGAATTACCCTGAGTTATTTGTTTAATCTGTGTCTTCGATTTTGGGGACAGAATCTTTGTAAGAAGGAAAGAATGTGACGAATAAATTACTTGAGTTGTGATTCTGGGGAAAAAATCCTTGTATGGAGGGAAGGATGTAACAATCCAAGATTTTATTTGTAATTTAAAATATTTATTAAAATTAAATAAATAAATATTTTATTTATGTGGTTGTTGTTAGTAGATACTTGTGAATTAAATTTATTAGATAATACTCTAATTTAATTTAATAGTTAGAGAATTGTTAAAGATATCATGAAATGTTATATTCTTTGTTTTAATTTAATAATTTAAAATGGTACATTGAATTATTAAATAAAATTATAATGAGATTATAATTTTGTGATATTTGGATTAAGTAGAAAATTTATTTAGTATGTTGTAATTAGTTTATTTAACTAATGTTGGATATGGAGATCCAAATAAATAATATGAGGTTATAAACTACAATGTAAAGGATTTATTAAAATAAATTAAAGTAGTTTTAAAATTGATTTAACCAAACAAGGCTTAAATACATTAAGTCTTTATTTTAAAAGAGTGTTTGCCAAACAAAGCCTTATGGCTTTTGAATTTTGAAATTTTACTATAATAAATAAAATAAATTAAAATAATACATAAAATATATTTATAACTAATATTCATTTAAATTTTTTTGTAACTGTTAATTAGTGACTAATTATAATGGTCATCGGTTTTTTTTTCTCTTTATGCATAAGGGGTTAGTTAGTTTTACGTGAGGAGAGAGTTGGCCTATACTGAGAAAGGAAGAAGAGAATTACAGAGAAATTTGAGAGGGAGTTAAGGGAGGATTTCAGAGAGTTTTCAAGCAATTTCTGTGTTTTAGCAAGGATTATCAAGCAAAAGAAGGTATATTTTCATAACCTTAATATCATATATATATATATATATATATATATATATATATATATTCTACGTCATGTATTTCTATTCTCTGAGAATCAAATTTTTCTTGAGTTGTTGTTATAAACTAAACCATTGCATTTGTAAGTAATAGTGATGTTAGAGTTTGCATTTAGACAAGAATTAGTGTGCTAATCGCGTTAAAAAGAAAGAAAATTGTTTACGGTACATGTTTATAGATATGGCTTGTGAAAGTACCAAATTTGATGGTTAATTTATAAACTAATCTATAAATTCAGCCTTGAATATGTTAATTCGGTAAGAAACAAAGAGAACGTAGTCATTTCACATTAAATTGTTGTTAATCACTCGTAGTACTGTTAAGTTTTGTTGATTCAACTAATCCTTTAGTTGATGATCGTGAAACTCTAAATTACCCTTAAAGCTTATCCAAACCAAACTTTCTTTGGTGCGGATTGTACTCTAAAACTGAGAAGAACAACCCTATTATAGGAGAGTTATGTTACGCAATGCGTTTAGATGTTTGTGCATAATGCATGGTACGAAGGGCTAATCACCCTAAGTACGGGGAGTCCTTACAGTTTTACTGTTTAGCTTAAAGTTGAAAGATTACTTGTAATCGTGGACTTAGTTTGTGGTCTTGTGACCCTCAGTTACATTTTGTATGTTGATATCAGTTTTAATTATCATTGACAAAGTATTATTCATCTTTGACGAGCTTATTCATTGGCATGTAATATGTTATTGTTATTCATTGCTATTCCAAGTGAGCATTTGTTTTGCTCACTCTTGCATATGTATACTCATTGCAGCTAAGGTTGAGAAGGTTGATGAGCCTACCACTAGCAAGGGAAAAGGGAAAATGAACAAGTGATGAAGACTTGTAATTTATTTGTTGTCCTGATAATCGACTTTATATTTAATGATGTGATGTAGTTATTTTGTTTCTGGGATAAGGTCCAAAAATGCCCCTGACATTTTCTTCAATGTCTATCGAGCACCCTATATTTTTTTTTTCCAAAAATACCCTTAACGTTATAATTTTTGGGTCATTCGTGCCCCCTGCTGTTAACAGTTGTGCCAACTAGACTAACATCCGTCCAAATTGATTACGTGGCAGCCACATGGACATACTAAAATACTAATTAAAAAATACTAAATACTAATTAAAAAATATACTAAAATACTAATAAAAAATACTAAAATACTAATTAAAAAATACTAAAATACTAAAAAAAAAAATTAAAAATATACTAAAATACTAAAATTAAAATTATTTTGTTAATTAAAAAACTACTAAAATACTAAAATTATTTTACTAAATATTAGTATTATATTTTTCTTTCTATTACTAACTTTTTTTACTAAAATACGAATATATTTAGTATATATTTTTACTAAAATACACAATTTACTAAAATTTAACGTTAAATTTTTTTCAATTACTAAATTTTTTTACTAAAATACGAATATATTTAGTATTATATTTTACTAAAATACTAATTTACTAAAATTTAATGTTAAATTTTTTCAATTACTAAAATACTGAATTTATTAACGTTATATTAATAGTAATTGAAAAAAATTAACGTTAAATTTAAGTAAATTCATATTTTAGTAAAATATAATACTAAATATATTCGTATTTTAGTAAATAAAAATAGTAATTGAAAAAAATTTAACGTTAAATTTTAGTAAATTTTATTTTAGTAAAATATAATACTTAATATATTCGTATTTTAGTAAAAAAAGTTAGTAATAGAAAAAAAAATTACGTTAAATTTTAGTAAATTCAGATTTTAGTAAAACATAATACTAAATATTTAGTAATTTAGTAAAAAAAATTTAGTAATTGAAAAAAAAATTAACGTTAAATTATAGTAAATTAAGTATTTTTAGTAAAATATAATACTAAATATATTAGTATTTTAGTAAAAAAAGTTAGTAATAGAAAAAATATATAATACTAATATTTAGTAAAATAATTTTAGTATTTTAGTATTTTTTAATTAAAAAATAATTTGAATTTTAGTATTTTAGTATTTTTAATTTTTTTTAGTATTTTTGTATTTTTTAATTAGTATTTTAGTATTTTTTTAATTAGTATTTAGTATTTTTTTAATTAGTATTTTTAGTATGTCCATGTGGCTTCCACGTAATCAATTTGGACGGATGTTAGTCTAGTTAGCACAAATTGTTAATAATAGCAAGAGGGCACGAATAACCCAAAAATTGTAATGTTAAGAGTATTTTTGGACAAAAAAAAGTATAGGATGCTCGGTAGACATTGGGAAAAATGTCAGGGGCATTTTTGGACCTTATCCCTTTTATTTCCGCACTTGATTTATGTTAAAGGTTAGATAATCTAGGAGACTTTTGAATTAATGATGTAACCATTTTTATGGGAAGATTGATGGTTTAATTTTATTATAATTGGGTAGTTAGATATGAATGAATGGAAAGTAAACACCAAATCTTATGGAAATGAAATACCTAGATTTGGGGGTGTCACAATATGAATCGTATATCTTCTATAATTAAATCAATAGTTATGAAGTACTATAGAGAATTCAAAATAGCATTTCTCTTTTCTTTAAAATGTTTAACCATACACAATATACGTTAAACATCAATTTTTGTCCAAGACCTTGAGCATTTAATTCTTTCTTTGAAAAGGACAACCCGGCATCAAGTCTGTAAGTCCGACATTTCTTACGAGCACGTCTAGGTGATCAGCCTATAGTACTCTATGTTGTACAATACTACTTCTTTAAACGTATCTACGTTTAAGCTTTGGAAACCTCATGTGCCTGTTGTTTGACGAAAAAACATTTGTTTATTCATACTCAGTCTTTCTTTGAAATCCATACCAAAACAGTTGGCAAAAGATAGAAACATTGACAATATTTTGATAATTTATAAGAAATCTACAAAACGCATTAAGTCTAGCCGAAGGAATTGGCTTTGAATTCATTATACATCAATTCATGCGCAAGATACATGAATCACAAAGCTTGTCCAAAAGAACATAGACAAGGGTTTAGAACACTTTCCTTCAGCATCTTTTACAGTTAATTCACTTTTCTTTTGAGTCTTTAAGGATTCTATAATACATAATCACATAACATACCACATTAGGTCATAAACAATCAAGTATGGTAACTAATTTGTCTTACCCTTCTTCTGAATCTAATCATTCATTAGATTGGTTAACGTTCATTACGGTTTATCGTATTACTTTGTGTTTATATTCTCATAACCGTTTGTCAATCTTTTAATTGTTAAACTTAAAGTTATAACCATCCTTAATGAGTTTACTTTAAGTTTATTAAGGTTATAATTCATATTCAATCAACTTCTATATTCTTTACATTCATTTTAATTCTTTACTGTCTCTTTCCTAGTGCTGGCATTGCGGCGCCAGCTTCTTTTACATGGCTCGCGCTGCGACGCGAGTTAGTAGTGTCTAGGTCTTGGTCTCGGCACTGCGGTGCCAAATTCTTCACTATAGGACACGCTGCGGCGCCACTTAACTGTAGGCAAGGGCTTCATCTTGGCGTTGCGGTGCCAACTTTAGAACCTTGGGCGGCGCTGCGGCGCCGACCCTGTCTCAGAAATTTTCTAAGTTTTTCTACTGTAATCCTTTCCGGGCTCATAACTTAATCGTTATAAGGTAAAATTGGCTCGTTCCAAAGTCGTTAGTTCACATATCATGTGTACTATGATTTCATTAGAAAATCTTACATTTTTGAATCCTTTAACAAGAAATTCACTGTTTAAGTTCTTTATTACACGTTTATTAAACGTTCGTGAGCGTTCATAGTTCGTTTCTTCGTTTTAAGTCAGAATTCAACCATTCTCGAGTCCGTAACTCTAAAATGTAAAGTTATACTATACGCCATCGAAAACCTAGGTTTTCAAGTTAAACGGTGACTTTTGACTTTCATTCCAAGATTTTCACGATTTCGACGAGTATCGTCTAATTTCGTAAATTTCGCTATAACTTCGTTACTTGAGATTTTTACACCGTTCAAAATGGATTCATTCCATCATTCTATCATCCTAACCAAGCATATATCATCTAATCATATACACGATGGTTTTAAACTTGTCCATCAACAATAAAATGATAATTCTTCATATGTTCTTCATTGATTCATAATTCTAAGATTATGATTCCACTTGTAACATGGTTTATTAAGGTTTAAGTCCACTAATAGCCATCATTGTTACTCCTAATGATACATGCTCCACCAATAATCACTTCTCTAACAAACTACAATTAAGAGATGAAGATTAATGGTTTAAAGGTTCATTACCTTTGAAGTTCAAGCTTTCTTTCTTCTTTTTCTTGAATTAGTAAAGTCTAACTCTTGCATTTCTCTCAATAATATAAGCTCTAAGATGTTGATGTTCTGAACAAGGAAATAAATGAAAATCCAAGCCATCTATTTATAGGATTTCCAAGTGAGGGCGCATTGGTCAATAAGTCATCCCACCTCCATACTTTTCCACCTCCTTACTATTCATTACTTGCCCACCACAACTCTTATCCTTTTCTTGGCCATCAAGATGTCCAGCCATGACTCACCTATGGGTTACCCCATGGGTTTTTCTCACCCGGAGACCCATCGATTCAATCCACGGGTCCGATTCTTGGTTTGGGCTTATGTTTAATTAACTTTGGGCCTTACATTGGGCTTGCATTATTACTCCTTGGGCCTTAACAAGCTTGAACTTGGGCTTGCCCAATTCCTACACAAATTCTATTAGTACATTACAATTAGCTTAAGCTTTTTAACGTATAATCTTCATATTCTACTCATATAATAATTCGTATAATTATTCATCATATACGTTAGGCTATCTTTCATATATACTTGTACAATACTTCGTATCATACTTGTATTTATTGCCTCGTATAATACTTATTATACGATCGCCATTCATTCAATATTTACTTTCCTTAACATTCTCGAACTTAGTACGCAGGCGAAAAACTGCGTTTGTCATAACTTAATTATTATTACATAATCCATCATTCCTTATCATTCTATCATTACGAATTTCCCAGAAGTTTAAAAAAATAATTTTCGAGTACAAATGGATGAATAGTGTTTTTCAAAAAAAAAATCGAAAAGATTTTATTTTCGTCTTGGAAATTCAAACACCATAATTCTATCACGTAGCCAGAATACTATGATATTACGCCACTTTTAGGTTATAGAACAACATTCATCTTGTTTACTCGTTATAAATAACATATATTATAATTTTATTCATTATTTATTCAAATAAAATTATTTATAAATAATCTGATTTTCTCGGTCGTTACATTATCATTAACATTAGACTAGACTAGATTTAAGTTTTAAGGACTGATCAAACCACAAAACAACACTGCCTCTGCTTAGGGGAAGGTGTAGCTGCGATGTTATGAGCCTTGGCACCGGCCAAACTATGCTTGTGCTCAAACTCGAGAAAATCTGCGCGTAGCATCTGCGTCGTTCTCGCCTTTAATACTGCTAGCAATTTCTTGGCTTGCAGACGCAGACAGGAGCAATGCAGACTGCCCCCTGCTACATTGTTCAAACCTAGAACTCCAACAAACGGAAATCCATGCACACTCGCAACATATAAACTTCATCTAATTAACAACAAACATGTGTAACAAGAATCTAATCAACAAAACAACGTAAACAATTAAATCACAGGAATTAAAACTATGTTTATGCTTAAAACACAAATTTTGACATGTCTAGTGAATCATATCACTACGACTTCATTAATCCACCACATTAATCCATCAAATTAATCCATATAACTCGCATTCTTTCCATTTTGCAATATATTAACAACATACAACATCAATTTACAGTTTACATCAAGAATTGACTATAAATTTCAACTCTAAAATATGCCATTTTGTACAAATAAAAACAAAAACTCAAATCTTCATTTAAAACATGTTTCATTCGAATTTAATTTTTGAAAATCATTCCTAGATGACAATTAACAGATTATAAACATCTAACAACATATATATAACATCTTTTTATCAAATTGTTCATCAGTACTAATTACAGAAAATTAGCTTTGAGAAACCAAAATTTGAGAACTTTGAAATTCAGAGAGTTCACCTTTGATTTCTTGTTTAGACTTTGTTAGAAGATGACTAAAAAGGCTTTAGATTGCTACTTCATTCTCTTGATTCCTCTCCTCTTGACAAACTATAGAGAACTTTGAATTTTCTCTCATTCTCTGTGTTTTCTCTATAAGGCTTAGGCTTAAAGAAAATAATACGCATAATATAAAACTGATAGAACATGGGTTATCAGTTTTACTCAACAAGGTCATTAGCCGTTACAATAACTAACAACCACAAGACATGTTTGGTAAATCCTCTAAAACTCATTTTAGTTTATTTTAATATTTATGTTATAATATGTACCATATGTCACACTTATTCAATTTAAATCCCAATCTTTATTTAACCACATTATATTCATTTAGTCAATAAAATTCTTAATATTCATCTAACAAATATTAATCTTCTAATTTAATTATTAAAGTAAATTAGACTCCACCATGACTTACACAACATTGTAATTATTTAACAATTTATTTAATTTAATTACCTCCTTAAATTAAAACTTCAAGCTATAAAATTACTAAACATTAATTTAATTAATATAACACACTTAATTAAATCACTCCATAACAAATTCCATCAATTATTTATTTAACTCAATAAATAAATGACCAAAAATTTTTATTTAACTTGATAAATATTTTAAATTAAATACAAATTTCTAGATCATTACATCATTCCCTCGTTAAAAGAATTTTGTCCCCAGAATCACAATCAATTAATTCATTCGTCACAAAGACTAGCTAAACGTTAAATTGAATGCTAACTGTCAATCTGTGACAATCCAGATTTTCTGAAATTATTAAAGTAAGAATTTAATAAATGAAATTCTTATTATGAGATGTTTTGGGTTCGAGTATATATATAAGGAAAATGAGGTTTAATAGTTAATTAAACTATTGAAAAAATTAAATGAAATTGTTACGAAAAGAAAATTAACTGAATAATGTTATGTTAGTTAATTTAATCAAGTTGAAAATTATAATATGAAATAATATAATTTGATTATTATTCTTGTTGAAATGGAATTATTATGAATTAAATTTCATAAATAATGAGAGTAATTCACTTAATTAAAATAGTGAATTAGTGTAAAATATTTGTTTTAATAAAATGGGTAAGTAATATATTACATATGAATGCAATACATTAATGTAATACGATTGTAAATTTAAGTAAGTAGTTAAAGTATTTATCGAATAAAATAAATATTTTAGTTGGAATATTTATGGAATAAAATAAATATTTGTTGGAAATTATTATGGAATAATTTATTTAAATACGATAATATTAATTAAATTGATGTTTAATATTTTTATAATTGGTGCGTATTTTATTACGCTTAGTATAATGGTGATATTCTAATTTAATTAAATAATTAAATTAATGGATTGAGAATTTGTTAAATAAAGTTATAATTATAATGATTGAATATAAATTATAATTATATTGATAAAGTTAATTTTATTCCTTAAGGAATTAAGTTTAATTTAATTTAATTTAAAATATTAGAATTTAATTAAATGGGGTGTGACATGCGTAACATATAGTATAAAAGAATAATGAAATAAAATGAAAATAGATTAAGGAAGCTTATTTGGGTATTTTCCAAACAAGGCATTGTAAAAATTCGAATTTTAAATTATAATTTCAAATATTTATTGAATTATATAAATATTTTAATTGATGTATTTATTGTTGAATAAATATTTATTTGATTTGATTTAATTTAATTATTTATTTATTAAATAAATAATTTATGAGTTGAGGGAATTAGCTTAATTTGTTAATTAAGTGATAATTGGTAATTTGGTATTGTGAAATTAATTTAAATAAAAGAGCGATAAATTAATTATTATGAGATAATATTCTAATTTAATTTAATAATTAAATTAGAGAGTTGATAATGATTAAATGAATTATTATAATGTTATTTTAATTTGATTTTGTAATTAAAGTGTTGTGTTAATTTATTAAATAAAATTATAATTATATGAAAAATTATAATTTTATTGTATTGGTTTATGTGATGCCCCCAAAATAGGTTTACATCACCCATTATGAGTCGCCAAATACTTGGTACAAAAATCAAATACAAGCTTCTTTTATACAATATGACAAAAGCGTAGCTGAGAGTTTTTACACGAATATTATCTTCTAGACAATATCCAAATTCAAATAGAGTCCTCATTATATTTAGAGTAAAGTTAAGATAACCACCTGGGGTTTGGGCACTTTTATAGTTAACCACCTGTAGTCAGTAAAGCTACATTTAAACTCTCGACTTTTTTAGTTGAAGTGAAAAAGTCACCTTTTCAATCCAACTTAACCGTGCGTGTATTTTAGACGCCAAAAGCGCGTGAGAAGGGGCTGTAACGGTAAAAAACAACTGGTAAATGTATGAAATACCCCTTCTTCTTCCTCTTGACATTTAAGAGCAGATCTGAATCATTTTGTTCTACCCCGTTTCAGCTCCATCGTAGACGAAATTGAAGGCTAATAGCAGACCAAATTCAGTTAGTATACTTCTTACCAGCTTAGAAGTTCAGTTCTTCCTTCCCTTGGCTTATTGTCTTTCCTGATGGTGAATAACCGCTCTTTAATTTGATAGAGGAAGTGATATCTAAGGGGAAATAAGCTACTTCTTAACTAAAGCTCCAAAAACTGTAGCACACAGTGAGAGAAGGAAAAGGAATCTAGCTGGTAAAGGAGAAAGAATTTAGCAACAACCATTTGCAATTTCTTAAGGTAAGTTTTCGAATCCCCTTCCATTCCTTTTTCATTCCATCCTTGTTAAGAAAATAACTTTCATGGCCGAATGGCTGGGCATGAACTTGAAGGACTGTTTGTCCTTTTAGTTGCTATGTTGCTGCTTGTAGATTTAGTTCACGGTGTGCTACTGTTATGTATGGAAATTAGGCACAAGGAGATAGGTTGGGATGTGGAGTAATAAGGATGTTGTTATGGGTTGTTATTGTAAACAATGGCTATGAAATTAGTAAGCTAAAGCTAAAACTATGACTTGTAAACAAGCTTGGGCTTGACTTGTTTATCATATGTGGTGTTAATTTGTAATTTTGAAGGTATTAGATTAGAGCGAAAAGCAAATTCAAGATAAAACTAATATATATACATTTATGGTCTACTATTTGATATTATTCTTCGTGTTGTTTATGTGAATCAGGAGTCATGTCATCATCAAGCAATGATGTAGGAAGGATGAATGGTGACTTGCACTACATACCTAGGCGATGTAAATGTGGAAAAAAGAAAGTGTAAGAATTGTTGACTCGAACAAACCATCGAAGGGGAGGTTATATTTTATATGTGATGAGTGTGCGTTTTGGGCATGGTGCTTTCCTTTTACAACAAACTCAAGTGAAATAGTCAGTGGCCCCAATGAAGACAATGATAGAATGGGGACATTGGTGAGTGGATCAAAATGCAAGTGTTTGTGTGAGCTGAATAACATACCAAATAGGATGATAGTTGTTGAAAGTAATGTGAAGATGATAATTGTTGTTGGACTTGTGTTGTATTTCATGTCAGTTATGATGTATTTTATTAGTAACAAATGAATGTATAAACTAAATGAATGTAGTTTAGGAGACCAATGGTAGCAAGCCTTTTTCTTTGTTAGACTTTATGTTATGGTTCCATGGAATTAGTTCTTCATCTTTAAATTATTGGATTGCAAATTTTGTTTTATATATGTTCTTTGGACCAAACTTATTGGATTTATGTTAATAGTAGCTAATGATTAAACAAGTAAATTGTTGAATGTATAATCTGTCTTCATGGAATGAAATATTGCAAGGTGATTAAACAAGGTACAGTAAAGCAATATTACAAAATAATTCCAAAATGGACAATCAACATTGTCAAAGCACTGCCCTTTGATGCCAACTAGTAGACAAAGTATATGACTGCACCTACTATTAATTCTACCAACTATGAAACACTGTCCAAAAACTACCCATTGATGCCAACTATAGTAGACAAATTATACACAATCAACATTTTTAAAAATAGTTACAAGACAAAAATGCTCCAAAAACTACCCATTGAAACATTAAAGCCTTAATCCCCCCCAGTCCTCCCTTTTTTGGTGATCTGCCTATATTTCTCTTTATGGCTCCCTTCTTTATGTTTCTTCCTCATAGGCTATGAGCTTGAAGTAGGCTGATTACTCCACATAGTAGACAAATTTGGTGTGGGATTAGGTTGATAGCTTGATTTAGGTTGATTAGGTATTTCTAAAGTTATTTTAGCAGTAGCAGTCCCTTTACATGATTGTCCTCTAGTCTGCAGCTTTTGTGTCCTGTGATTTGGCAGAAAAGTAATGCACATGCCTGTTTTTTTATCCCAAATAAAGGTTTCAAACAAAGGTAATGCACAAGCAACAAGTCATTAATCTATAAGTCCAACACATAGTCATTCAAATAGCATAGCAACATGTCATCAATCCATTAGTCCAATATAAATAAGTTAACCTTTACAATGTTAAAAATAGTTTTCATATCATCTCAGATCATCTTATATCAACTACAGAATAATAGCTTGAGGAAATCAGCTTATTCTAACTAAAATTGTAAATATAAAAATCTATTAACATGCCAATGAACACAACCATGCCAGTTAATGAACACCAACTGACTTAAGCCTATGAATAGTTATCCAATAATTAAATAAGGTAGATATAAAATGCATTCCAATAAAACCCAGTAATCTATTAAAATGTACCTTAATAGGAATCTGTTGCACATTAGTTGTAGTCCCTTCAGTGGACTGATGTTGTCTGCAGGAATGTCTTTGTGTTGGTTGATGCGGTTAATGATGATGTTGTTTGTTATTTGTCTGAAAATCAAAAGATTTTAAACTGTTATAAATAAGAGTTAAAAATACAATTGATAGTATAAAAAACATAAAGTATATACCTTGTTCATTCTTGATTTAGGATGAAAAGACAATGTACATGCCCTACTGTTATGCCCTAGTGTTAAACACCTTGAACATGTGACAGTGCCACCTTTTCTTGTTGCTTTATGTTGGTTTTTTAGTTCATCTGCAGCCTTTCTTCTGAGTTTCCTTGGTCTGCCAGTGGGCTTATGATAGAGTGGAGGCTGAATCTGTGTAAAATTGGAATGAACCCATTCATGGTGACTTGGCACAGGCTTTATGATAAAGTTACATGTGTTCAAGTATACATCCTTGCTATAGCACTGATGGAAATAAGCCTTTGGCTGCTCCCTATTTGCCCATATTACAGATACAACATGTTTGCAAGGAATCTCACTAAGCTGCCACATTTTACAACCACAAGTCCAATCACTCAAATTCACAACCCATGTTCTGTCATCAACTTCTACTCCAAATTCTCCACACCTAGACTTCAAACCAGTGCATCCCCAACAAGCTTTCTTGACATGCCATATATTATCCCTATACTCTGACCGACCAATTAAATAATAAATAACTTAGGTAGGTCATACTAGCGAAGGATTAACCCGTCTCTCCCCTCCTAGGTCTAGTCTCACATCTCAACCAGGGATCATATCCCTAAGATTTGATACCAAATGTGACGCCCCCAAAATATGTATACATCACCCATTCTGAGTCGCCAAATACTTGGTACATAAATCAAATACAAGCTTCTTTTATACAATACGAAAAAAGTATAGCTGAGAGTTTTTACACGAATATTGTCTTCTAGACAATATCCAATCTCAAATGGAGTCCCCATTACATTTATTATCACACTATTCCATAGAATAGTGAGGACTACTATAGCCACCATCCCGGACCATCACTCCGTTCCCCGACTAGTTTCGACTACGTTCTCATTTTCTGAAGAGAACAATGAAAGCAAAAGGGTGAGCTCAACTAACCCAGTAAGAAATATTATGACTAAGATAATGTAGAATAAATTATCATTAGCCTTTAACAGTGTTAAACTAATAAACAACAAGTTTAACTGCAGCGGAACAAGCAATCCATTAGAAGAGTCATGTAGAGCATGAAATCTACTATCTTCTATGATTTAAAAAGCTTATCATCAATTTTATCGCTGAGACTGAGCTCAATAAATAATCCACATCACTGAATTATCCATGCACTACGGGCCAAGGATATTCGTGTAATCACTAATGGTCATGATCATGCCAACAACTATCCATCAATGCACTACGGGCCAATGAGGACTTTTACCACATCATTTGTAACATTATGGGTCATGATTATACTGAATAATCCCTGGTCATAATCATACCAATCAAAAGTCCATCTATGAACTACGACCAAAGATGGCTTTCATCACAATATAATCATGAGAATGATGACAATGATATAAGAATTCAATTTAAAAAAAGCAAAGGATAAATTTTTAAAGATTTAATTTATCCAGGATTCAATAATGTCCAAATTGTCAATATGATAATGCTTTGTGGAGTAAAATTCAAGAATAGTATTGTATCAAAATTGATTTGGACAGAAAAGAAATCAATTTTTGTCATGAATAGTACCTTGGGTGAATAGTGCATGAGTGAATAGTACCCCGTGAATAGTACTTTGTGAATAGTACTTCAGGAATAGTACCCCATGAATAGTACTTCGTGAATAGTACTTCAGGAATAGTACTTTGTGAATAGTACCCCATGAATAGTACTTCGTGAATAGTACCCCGTGAATAGTACTTTGTGAATACTACCCCGTGAATAGTACTCTGGCATGAAAAGATTAAAAATTATTAAGAATGTTTAGAAAAATATCCTTGTGAAACGATACTAGATGAAGTGCAAATTTCAAGGTTATTCTACTAATTTCATGGAGTATAGAAGCAATACTTTAACAAAATGAGTGTTGAATTTAGAATCTGAAACAAAATAATATTACTCATATACTACAGAGTATGAAAAAAAATATTACTTCATACGAGTATTGAACAAAAATAATATCCCTTACCTTAGTAGAAGGCTGGATACTACAATAGTGAAGTAGCAGAATACTCTTCTTCTTTTTCTCTATAGCTTCTTTCTCTATAATTGCTCTTGTGAGTCTTAGTGAATTGGTGAGAATGAAAGAAGAATGAGCTTCTATTTATAGGAAAACATAGTTTCGATAATTTCACGATTAGGAGCTCAAAATATTACAATATAAGACCTTCATCTATACCTCCATTTTTAATTTAGTCCTTCAAGTATTATCAATCTTGCACCACCTCCCCTAATAGTACATGTTCGTGAATTAATAGTTCCATACATGTGAACCAATAGTAATTTGCTTGTGAACTAATAGCAATTAATTGCTCATATATCTGATTAATTGCCCGTTTGGTCAATTTAACATCCAGAAATCAATTATTATCGAAATAAATGTTGATTTTCACTAAAACTAATAATCCCAACACAATGGAAATATTTTTTATCAACAATTTTATCTTTAATCAACACGAACTTATTCATCATTAATATTATAACTTACAATATTTAACAACCAGATCATTCCCAGGAAAGAAGGGGCTTTTCGATAAGGATTTCTCCCTATTGGCGCGCAATTAGATGACCAAACCCTTTTTCTCGACAGAACTTTCTAGACAACATCAATAATGCAAATAATAATATGGATAACTTTGTTATCTCAATTATTGATTTAATAATATAAAATATTATGCAGATGATACTATGATAATAATTGAATCAATAATATGAGAGATATCATGCAGTAATTACTGTAGCAATAATTGAGTATAACTAAGTGACTTCTCACGTACGCATCAATAATCAATACTGTGTGCTACTATGCAACTATGTGTATTACTGTACTTTTACCAACGGTTATTTCAATAGTTTAAAGGTAAAACTTTTGACATTATTTTTATAAAAAGATATTTTAAGTCGTTTTCTAACTCCGATAATAATTCCATTGTGGGGTCCATCAATGATTGTGTCGTCGTATGAATATTTCCCAACAATATTTTATAACAATTTTTCCTACTTTGCAAAATTTGTAAGAATTTGTAAATATTTTATAACAATTTCCTTTTGCAAAAGTCTGGAGTTGACTCAAAGTATTCCTTTTTCATCAATTCTTGCTTCCGAAATAACACCTTCGTATACTTTCTTCCTCATACACATTAGTTCTACGTTTGTAGCTTGAGCAGCTTTAACTTTATCGATTAAAGTCGGTTCTACTCGTATATTTGTCATCATCACGTGGGTCCTTGGAGTCTTTAACTCTGTCTCCATCCTTTGTAAGTCATATAAAATGGGCCTTTGTGTTGATAATATCGCACTTGTAACCGCATATGATCTTCTACTCAATGCATCAGCTACTACGTTCGCTTTTCCAGGATGATATTGAATGGTGTGATCGTAATCTTTCAACAGCTCGAGCCAACGTCATTGCCGCATGTTGAGCTCCTTTTGGGTAAAGAAATATTTGAGGCTTTTATGATCCGTATAGATCTCCACTTTCTCCCCATACAAGTAATGCCTCTAGATTTTAAGCGCGAAAATGACAGCTGCTGATAAACACGTAATTCATACATTTTATTATTCCTAATTTTGTCATTTTAATTATATTAGTTTATTAAATTAATATATTTTATTTTATTTTGTAGGGTTTAATATTTGTTGCAATAAAGTCAAAATCTTGGTGATCAAGCGATATTTAATGCTCTTAGTCATATAAGGAATGTCCAAAAAAAATCTTACAAGGAGAAGGAAAGAGGTGGAACGATCTTGGTGTGCAAGTCAAATCCAACAAGCGAAAGGAAAGTCTATCTAGAAGATTTCTTTGAGAAGTTGATTGCTATTAGGAAATTGAAACCTACATGGAAAGGGAACAAAAGTGTCCAAGTTCAATGAATCTAAATTAGGGTTCAAAGTTATTTTCCCTATAAATAGGTCTCTTGTTTTAGAGGGGAGGGAGTATTAGGTATTGTATTAGTTTAGATTAGGAGTAGGAGTAGGAGTAAATTAAATTACGTCTTCATTGTACGTTCGTTGGATGGTCGTTAATTAAAGGGAGATTTCATATTTATTTTTAATCTTCTTCTTTCCTTTATTTTAGTTAGTTTAATTATTTTTTCATGTCTAGTTAATTTTTTATATCTAGGATGAAGATGAAATTAAATAATTATTCGTGATAATATTTTTCATCTCTTCTATTATTTATGCTTTTATGCTTAATTGATTTCGCCTTCATGTTTCGTTATTAATATACCTTCGTTTTACAGTTTTTATGTGATTTTATATTAATTAAGAGGTCTTTTCAAAAAATAAATTAATTAATTAAGAGGTTTTGATAGATTATTATTAAGATATGAGTTTTTCATAATCCATGCTTGCTCAAAGAAGTTTTGATGGGTTATAGTTAATCCTTAAATTTTTATAGTCTATTCTTGCCCACGTTAATTGTAAAATTGTTAAATTAAAGGGAAGGGATATCAAAATCATAGTGAGTTATAAAAAATAGAATAGATTGAATTATATGTTATGTTTATTATTTAATGGATTTGGATTCCTAGATTGTTTCCTCATTATTAGTTTTCATATTCTAGTTATCAATTTTCAATCTTTATTTCTAATTCACCTAAAATAGATATTAAGGATACACTAAAATTAATCTACTCTCTGTGGGTTCGACCTGTACTTGTTAGTTCTTCAATTTGACACTGTGCACTTGCAGTACATAATTTTAACACATCAAGTTTTTGGCGCCGTTGTCGGGGACTAGAATTAATTTATATTTATTCCATAAGTTTTATTTATTCGAATTTGTTTTAACTGTATTTTTTTTCTTCAGGATTATTGAAGCGGATCGAAGGAGCGAAAAGATAAAAAATTTGTTCCTGAGCTTTCTTCAGTACTTCATATCTCCATATTTTTTAAAAAAATAAAAAATAAAATAGTAGTTTAGTTTTTCATTTTTTTTAATATTTTTTTTGTGCGACTTTCGTGGACGTTAGTTGTCTGTTAGTTTTGTGATTTGTGGATAAATGAATTCTTATTATAGTTGGAATAATAATTTTGCTTGGAATCAAGAACCCTACGAAAATTTTAACGCACACCAAGTAAATCAATGTTTTCTAACTTATGAAAATTCTTATCTAAGTCCATATCCATATTCAGATCCAGAACCTCAATATCCACAAGAATTAACAAATGAAGAAGAGGAAAGACTTAATGCCTTAGAGAAAACTATGGAAGTTTTAATGGAAAATCAATTTAGCATGGATCAAGTTATATCTCGTCTAGAAATTCAAATGAATAGATTAGCCACTATAATAAATGAACAAGAGGTGAGTGAATTTTCTAGTAACTCTGAGGTTAATTTTGAATGTTTTGATGGTTGTGGAAATGATGAGGAATATGAAAATCTTATATTCAATTCTACACAGTTTGAGTCAAGTGAATTTGATGAGTTTAAAATTTATGAATCTATGCCTAAAATTGATCATGTTGCATTTAATGAGTCGGTTGAAAAAGTCTATAAGCCTAAAGTTCTATACCATGAAAGACTTACTCCTAAAAAACCACTTAGTAATTTTTTGGACCAAATCATTAAAGTAAACATGATACAAGAATTGTCAATGACCCAAGAAATAATTGAAAATAGACTCTTGATTGAAAAAGATCCAATTGATTTTTTCTAAAATCACCTTGACCAAAATTGGAATGAATTCAAATATTTAGATAAGGTCAATGAGCTGTTGAGATCCACTACAAATAATTCAACTAAACTAGAACATGTATTTGAACCAATTCTTCCATCATTTGAACATGTTAGTGAAAGTTTTCTTGAGGTAAATTGTAAGCATAACTGTGATGAAAATTCTGACTATTTTCAATTTTCTAGACCTCTTAAAAATAATGAAAAGTTCACACTCACTTACCTATTTGTATCATTCATGTATAGTCAAATAATTTTTAGAATTTATGAAGTTTGTAGATATGTACTTTTATTTTCTTTTTCACCACATTTTCTTGCAGAACAAATGCCCCGCATACAAGGTACAATTCTTTCACAAAAAATATAAAAAATTAAAAAACATTAAAATTTTATTTGACTGTTTATGGATTGAATTAATTCTAATAAATGTTTGTGGAGCAAAACTCATGAGTAATATTGAAAGATTTAGAACTCTTGAATCTTTGATAAGGTACGGAATCTTAGTTCGAAACACCATCTAGATTAAAATTGATTTCACAAGCATTTTTGCACTTAACGTTTGCACTAATTCTTAGTTGTGGGGTATAAACCATGATTTAAGTAATTTCAAAAAAAAAGGAAAAAATTGAAAGAAAAAAATAGTTGAAAAAAGTTGAAAAAGAAAAAAAAAAAAAAGTAATAAATAACTGCTTCAATGTCCATTAGACGAAATAACTGGGTATCCAAGCCTCAGGAAGCATCGATATTCACGCTGAAAAGTGTGATGGATAAAAACAACTTGACTAGTCTAGTTTTGTGGCCTTTATTACTCGAGTTAGTAAGCCTTTAGGGGTGTCTCTACACCTAGTGCCCTAAAGCCAATTGGTTTGGGAGTCATTGGTCTAACGCTCTAATCGGGTAACTCTGAAAAGCCTAAAAAAATGAGACATTGCACAAGTCAAGAATCAAAATTGATAAAAAAATGGAAAAAAGAAAGAAAAAGAAAAAAAGAGTTTGCTTGATTTTCATGGTAAAAATCCCTACTAAGAGTTACATTACATACACATGCATGCATCACATGAAATTGATTTAATAAGGATGGTGTCTAAAATGAAGATCGAGTATATTTGATAAGGTGAAAGTGTGATTTTGAATTTAATCTTGCTTAGGTATAATGCCCATGGATATTTAGAAGTTTTCTTTCAATTTCATAATTTGTTAAACCCAAAAATATTTTTGAATTTTGTTGGTATATTCACTGCAAACCCTCACCAGATACAACTCGTCCACTTAGGTAACTTTAGGGTTTAAAGGCTTGTTGCACATGCTAAGTGCAATCGTGTTTCCTACGAAAATATTGTAGTATAATTTTTGTTTTATTTTACTCGAGGACGAGCAAAAGCTAGGTATGGGGGTATTTGATAGACACTTAATTCATACATTTTATTATCCCTAATTTTGTCATTCTAATTATATTAGTTTATTAAATTAATATGTTTTATTTTATTTTGTAGTGTTTAATATTTATTGCAATAAAGTCAAAATCTTGGTGATCAAGCGATATTTAATGCTCTTATTCATATAATGAATGTCATAAAAGAATCTTACAAGGAGAAGGAAAGAGGTGGAACAATCTAAGTGTTCAAGTCAAATCCAACAAGAGAAAGGAAAGTCTACCTAGAAGATCTCTTTGAGAAGTTGATTGATATTAGGAAGTTGAAACCTACATGGAAAGGGAACAAAAGTGTCCAAGTTCAATGAATCTAAATTAGGGTTCAAAGTTATTTTTCCTATAAATAGGTCTCTTGTTTTAGAGAGGAGGGAGTATTAGGTATTGTATTAGTTTAGATTAGGAGTAGGAGTAAATTAAATTACGTCTTCATTGTACATTCGTTGGATGGTCATTAATTAAAGGGAGTTTTCTTATTTATTTTTAATCTTCTTCTTTTCTTTATTTTAGTTAGTTTAAGTATTTTTCATGTCTAGTTATTTTTTTTATATCTAGGATGAAGATGAAATTAAATAATTATTCATGATAATATTTTTCATCTCTTCTATTATTTATGCTTTTATGCTTAATTGATTTCGCCTTCATGTTTCGTTATTGAAATACGTTTGTTTTATTCTTTTTTGTGATTTTAAATTAATTAAGAGGTTTTGATAGATTATTGTTAAGATATGAGTTTTTCAAAATCCTTGCTTGCTCAAAGAAGTTTTGATGGGTTATAGTTAATCCTTAAATTTTCATAGTCTGTGCTTGCCCACGTTAATTGTAAAATTACCAAATTAAAAGGAAGGGAGATCAAAATCATAGTGAGTTATAAAAATAGAATAGATTGAATTATATATTATGTTTATTATTTAATGGATTTGGATTCCTAGATTGTTTCCTTATTATTAGTTTTCATATTCTAGTTAATCAATTTTCAATCTTTATTTCTAATTCGCCTAAAATAGATATTAAGGATACATTAAAATTAATCTAGTGTCTGTGGGTTCGACCTGTACTGGCCATTTCTTCAATTTGACACTATGCACTTGCAGTACATAATTTTAACACATCAGCTGTCAACTCTAGATCATGAGTGGGATAATTCCTCTCATATTCTTTGAGTTGTCGTGAGGCATATGCTATGATTTTCTAATGTTGCATGAGAACACATCCTAAACCTTTGCCTGAAGCATCGTTGTATATGACAAATCCCTCCGAATTAGATGGTATTATTAGAACAGGTGCTAAAATGAGTCTCGTCTTAAGTTCTTGAAAACTCTTCTCACATTTCTCTCTCCAACCGAATTTTGTATCTTTTCGAGTCAGCTGAGTTAATGGAGTAGTGATTCGAGAAAACCCTTCTACGAATCTCCAATAATAACCAGCTAAGCCAAAAAAGCTGCGTACTTCGGTCACTGACTTAGGTTGCTCCCAACTTTGAATTTCTTCAATCTTTGCTAGGTCAACAGATATTCTGTGATTTGATATCACGTGCCCAAGGAATGCTACTTTCTCAAGCTAGAACTCGCATTTCTTCAACTTGGCATATAGCTTGTTTTCACGAAGCTTTTATCAACCTCAAGTGTTGCTCATGATCTTCACAACTTTTGGAGTATATGAGGATGTCATCAATAAAGACGACTACAAAATGATCCAAATATTCCTTGAATACTTGGTTCATCATATCCTTGAAGGCAGCAGGAGCATTAGTCAATCCAAAAGACATGACTAGGAATTCGCAATGTCCGTACTGAGTTCTAAAAGCAGTCTTTGGAATGTCATCAAGTTTAATCTTTAACTGATGATATTTGGAACGAAGATTGATCTTTGAAAAGAATTTAGCGCCTTGTAACTGGTTAAATAGGTCATCAATGTGAGGCAACGGGTACCTATTTTTTATGGTGACATGATTTATCTCCCGATAATAAATACAAAGTCACATACTTCTATCTTTATTCTTTATGAATAGAACAGGAGTACCCCAAGGAGACGTATTAGGACGAATGAAATAGATGTCTAACAATTACTGTAGTTGGGTTTTTAACTCCTGAAGTTCAATAGGATTCATTCGATATGGGGCTTTAAAAATTGGTTTTGTACCAGGCTCAAGGTCAATAAAAAATTAGATTTCATGTTCTGGGGTAGGCCATGAAGTTTTTCAGGAAATACGTCAGGAAATTTATTAACAATAGAAATATCATTCAAATTTGACGTATTTTTGTTTAAATCTGTGACATGGGCTAAGAAAGCTTGACATCCATTTTTTAATAAACGAATAGCTTTATGGCTTGATATGACAGTGATTGACTTTAGTGGTTTGGTTGCTTGAATTCGTATAATAGGTTGGTTAGGAATATGAAAACTAAAAACCTTATGAAAATAATCAATTTTAGCTAATGAGTAGTTAACCAATCAATCCCTAAAATTAAATCAAATGCAAGTATTTTCAAGGAGATAAGATCGACATGTAACATGTGGTTGTAGATTTGAATAAAAAAAGACTTATAAACAGTGGATGTAATGATGGTTTTTCTCAACGGAGTTTCAATAGATAAGTCAAAGTCTAATTTCTTCGGAGTTAAATTTAAACATTGAGCGCAAGTAGGAGAAATAAAAGAATGGGTAGAACCGGTATCAAATAAGGTATAGACTTCGCAAGAATTTATGATTAGCTTACCCATGATAACATCGTTCGGGTTCCTCTCTTTTTGGGAGATGATGACAAACGCTCTCCCTCGAACTACCAGTTTTGTCTTTTCTGGGATGGCATTTGGTGTCACCATCCCAACTGGGCTTGGCTTCGCTGCACGACAAAATTGAGCTAGGCGACTTTCTCTTTCGCAATTATAACATGCTTTGAACTGCATCGTGCACTTTGGACTGATGTGTCCCTCCCCTCCACATTTGAAGCATACAGTTGGTGGTCGTTCTCCTTCCTTAACAACGGTTGCAGGTGCTGACGTCTTTCCATCATTATTGAATCTCCTCTTCTTGAATTTTCCACTTCTATTGTCTTGGCCATGATTACCACCAAAGTGGTTACCATTTCTGGCATGTTTATTCCCTCCACATTTGTTGTCATTGCTTCGATGACTGCTACCACAGGTATTATCATTTTGTCGGCTGCTATCTCTTGGTTAGGTTGACTCATTATCTCTCTCCAATAATTGAGCCCTATTTACAACATCTGAATACAAACACAGTTTGTGAGAAATGAGGTATTGACGTATTTCGGGTTTCAAACTTATTAGAAACATCTGCGTCATACGCTCCTCATTATCAACCAAATGGGATGCAAACCGGGACAACTCCGTAAATTTAGCCTTGTACTGCGATACGGTCATATTGTTTTGCTCCAGCTTGATGAACTCCACCTCTTTTATGTGAAGAATACTTTTGGGAAAGTACTTGTCGTTGAACAGTTATTGGAACTTATCCCAAGACATCTTTAGTGCGGCAGGTTGTGTACATTTTACAGATTCCCACTAGTAATATGCCTCTCCTATCAACATAAAGGTGGCAAAGGGAACCTTTTGCTCCACGAAGCATCCTAAGACATCAAATATCTTGGTGATCTGCTTTATCCACGTCTCTACCTTAAGTGGTTCTGGCTTTCCCAAAAACTCTAGTGGTCCCAGCTCCTTGAACTGCTTAACAGTGACCATCCGAGAGTTGCCAGTGTTTCCACCAGCATTTTGAATAGGAGTCTCTCTCGCTTGATGTTGCATGAATTGCATAAAGCCTCTGAACATCCCATTGTTCATCATTTGGTCAGTGTTGTTGTTTACTTGTGGATTATTGCCTTCTTGATGCACATTATCCTGGGTATTGATCGTTGGTGACTCAACAGTCTTATGTACTTAATTGCTTATCTCAACATTTTCAGAGGTCATTTTCAAACACTTTCACAAAACAAGGGTTAATTGACATGCCACATATTATCCATATACTCTGACCGACCAATTAAATAACAAATAACTTAGGTAGGTCATACTAGTGAAGGATTAACCCGTCTCTCCCCTCCTAGTTCTAGTCTCACATCTCAGCCAGGGATCATATCTCTAAGCTTTGATACCAACTGTGACGCCCCCAAAATATGTATACATCACCCATTCTGAGTCGCAAAATACTTGGTACATAAATAAAATACAAGCTTCTTTTATACAATACGACAAAAGCATAGCTGAGAGTTTTTACATGAATATTATCTTTTAGACAATATCCAATCTCAAATGGAGTCCTCATTACATTTATTATCACACTATTTCATAGAATACTGAGGACTACTATAGCCACCATCTCGGACCATCACTCTGCTCACGACTAGTTTCTGCCACGCTCTCATTTCACAAGAGAACAATGAAAGCAAAAGGGTGAGCTCAACTAGTCCAGTAAGAAATATTATAACTAAGATAAGACAGAATAAATTATCGTTAGCCTTCAACAGTGTTAGACTAATAAACAACAAGTTTAACTGCAGAGGAACAAGCAATATATTAGAAGAGTCAAGTAAAGCATGATATCTACTATCTTCTATGATTTAAAAAGCTTATCATCAATTTTATCGCCGAGACTCAGCTCAATAAATAATCCAAATTACTGAATTATCCACGCACTATGGGCCAAGGATATTCATTAGTATCACGTCCATGAATTATCCATGCACTATGGGCCAAGGATATTCGTGTAATCACCAATGTTCATGATCATGCCAACAACTGTCCATCAATGCACTACGGGCCAATGAGGACTTTTACCACATCATTTGTAACATTACGGGTTATGATTATACCGAATAATCCCTGGTCATAATCATACCAATCAACAGTCCATCTATGCACTATGGCCAAAGATGACTTTCATCACAATAGAAGCCTGAGGATGATGACAATGATATAAGAATTCAATTAAAGGAAAGCAAAGGATAAATTTTTAAATATTTATAATTTAATTTATCCAGGATTCAATAATGTCCAAATTGTCAACATGATATTGCTTTGTGGAGTAAAATTCAAGAATATTATTGTATCAAAAATGATTTGGACAAAAAAGAAATTATTTTTTTATTATGAATAGTACACGAGTGAATAGTAACCCGTGAATAGTACTTCGGGAATAGTACTTTGTGAATAGTACTTGTGAATAGTACTTCATGAATAGTACTTCGGGAATATTACTTTGTGAATAGTACCCCATGAATAGTACTTCATGAATAGTACCCCATGAATAGTACCCCGTGAATAGTACTCCGACATGAAAAGATTAAAAATTATCAAGAATGTTCAGAAAAATATCCTTGTGAAACAATACTAGATGAAGCGCAAATTTGAAGGATATTCTACTAATTTCACTGAGTATAGAAGTAATACTTTAACAAAATGAGTGTAGAATTCGGAATCTAAAATGAAATAATATTACTGACATACTAAAGAGTATGGAAGAAAATATTATTTCATACGAGTATTGAAAAAAAATAATATCCCTTACCTTAGTAGAAGAATGGATACTGCAATAGTGAAGTAGTAAAATACTCTTCTTCTTTCTCTCTATAGCTTCTCTCTCTATAATTGCTCTTCTGAGTCTTAGTGAATTGGTGAGAATGAAAGAAGAATGCGCTTCTATTTATAGGAAAACATAGTTTCAATAATTGCACGATTATGGGCTCGAAATATTACGGTATAGTACCTTCATCTATGCTTCTATTTTTAATTTAGTCCTTCAAGTATTATAAATCCTGCACCACCTTCCCTAATAGTACATACATGTGAATCAATAGTTCCGTATATGTAAATCTATAGTAATTTTCATGTGAACTAATAGCAATTAATTGCTCATATATCCGATTAATTGCCTGTTTGGTCAATTTAACATCCAGAAATCAATTATTATCGAAATAAATGTCGATTTCCACTAACACTAATAATCCAAACACAATGGAAATGTTTTTTATCTATAATTTCACCTTTAATTAGCACAAACTTATTCATCATTAATATAATAACTCATAATATTTAACAACCAGATCATTCTCAGGAAAGAGGGGGCTTTCCGATAAAGATTTCTCCCTATTAGCGTGCAATTAGGTGACCAAACCCCTTTCCTCGAGAGAACATTCTAGACATCGTCGATAATGCAAATAATAATATGAATAACTTTGTCGTCTCAATTATTGATTTAATAATATAAAATATTATGCAGATGATACTATGGCAATAATTGAATCAATAATATGAGAGATATCATGCAACAATAATTGAGTATAACTGAGTGACTTCTCACGTAAGCATCAATAATCAATAATGTGTGCTACTATGCAACCACGCGTATTACTGTACTTTTACCACATAGTATTTCAACAGTTTAACGGTAAAACTTTGTGACACCCCCAAATCCAGGTACTCCATTCCCACAGGATTTGGTGCTCACTGACCAAAACATTACATCTAACTACCCATAATCAAAGGATAGAGACATAATATAAATAACTTAAACAATCATCTTTCCCATTATAGGTTACATCATCATCTAAAAATAAATCCCAGGTAATCTAAGCTTAAGATTATTACATCAGTTTGCGGAATACATCATATATTAAAACAAGTCTTTAACATAATTCATTAAAATAAAATTCTCATATGTCTTCAACATATGGACATCTTGCCCTTTCCTTTGCTAGTAGACGGCTCATTGACTTTCTCAATTTTAGCTGCAGTGTTAAATGCAAGAGTGAGAAAACAATTGCTCACTGATATAGGAAGTAGTAATAATCACAACATGGAAATGAACAATGAATTCTTAACAATAATGAACTTGTTCTACGGATCAAAACAGAAAACAAGTTCGAAATCAATGTATGAGGGTCTTAAGACCACGAACTATGCCTCCAGTATATAGGTATTATTACCTTAACCTTAATAAATATTAGGTATCGTGATGACACTTCTTAGCGTGCATTTAGGGGGATCAGCCCTTTGTACCATGTATTGTGCACAAAAACATCTAAACGTTACACGTATAAAAAAAATCCCCTATATTAGGGTTGTTCGCCTCGATTTGAATTTAGAATTTTTGCACTAAAGAAAGTTTAGTTTGGAACTAGCTTATCGATGTCTAGAATTTTAGAACACTATTTAACTTCCATCAATAAAGGTTTAATACGAGAATGTATAACTGAACAAGGCTATTAAAGTAAACGATCGGATATCAACAATATATATAACTGAATAACATGATATACATGCAAAGTGATATATTCAAAGGAGTTTAGAACAATCTTCTATGAATCAATGTATTAGAACAATATATGCTTCGAATGATAATAAGGAAAGTAAAGCTCACTCGATGTAACGAATTAGGTTACAAGAGCTTGCACAAACATACTCCAGATAAACTAGGCTTGCTCAACCTTACAAGAATTTTAGGAACTTGTACAATAACGATTTAGGAATGAGAACATGCATTCAATATGAAAGGAATGAAGTTAAAAAACTTGCTCAATATAAAGAGTTAAGGTTTAGGAACTTACCTTGTTTGTAAGCTACACAAGTGTAAAATAATCTCCAATTACCCTACACATATCATTACAATCACAACAATAATTAGTTATATGAATATTAACACTATGGGTATTAAACCATTATTTAGGTCATAACCCTAACCTAGCACTTAACCATTTAGGTTAACATACTTAACGAATCTGAAATCGCATTACGAGCCAACATAACTTACTCGTTCATTTCTAACTTTTGAAAATATCACTTTTAGTTTCATTGTATAACTCAATTAACAATCACCTAAAACTCTTTTACACTTTGTATTACAACACCTTACAATCTGTTATTGTAGTCCACTTTATGTTTTAATATCCTTAACATGCATGCTAAACTAACCCATGTTCACTACGCATGACCTGTGATTACGCAGACTTTTATCGTATCGTGATAAAGTTATCGGCGTAGCCGCGCCCGATGTACACTGGGTAATCACAGCGTGCGATGAAGGCTGGCCCTAGCAACGATGCCTCAATTCCAGTTTTTACAGACGCGAACTAATACTGTGTTATTTTTTGTTTCTTACCATAGTAATACAATCCAACAACAAATTACATATTACTACACATATAGAACATAGATTTTTGTACTTTTTAAGCCCTATTATAAGAATAATAACACTGATATTTCAATTTCTTTCCTACACACCAATTTTTACGAATTTGATAACAAATAACAAGTATACATGATGATTAACAGAGTTTTGCAAATATATGAACATATATATACATCACCATTCACGTGATTCCCAATCACATAGAATATATATACATATATACCGAACTGAAAGTTAGAATGGAGCTAGTTTATACCTTGATTCTTTGATGGTATGAAAGCCAAATTAAGAGAAATCCTTTCCCCAAAGCCCTTCTTCTCTAACCCTCCAATATCACTGTGTTCTCTTCTTTCAAGCTCTCTCTCAATACTCTATGATATCTAGCTAAGCCTTAGAAAAGAAATAGAATGCGTATAAAAAATATAAGCTAGCCACTCCCACGTTCCCTTCCGCTAGAAAAATAAAAGGTTTGCGTCAGTTGAATAATGCCAAAGGCCATTTGGCCTTGTTTGGCTAACCAAAAACTCCCTCAAATTAAATTATTATTATATTATTATATTATATAGTTACTACTTGTCACACTTTAATTTGATTAATTTAAATTACTTTAGTTTGGCTAATTTAAACAACTTATAATACTAATAAAATTCTTATTATCATTACATCCTATAATTAATAAATAATTATATATCTAATTTAATTAATAAATTAGACACATCACTTTATTTAATTTATCTATTTCCATTAAATTAAACAATTTATTTAGCTTAATTATTTTCTTAAATATTAAGCAATTAATTTAATTTAATTATTTCCTTAAATTAAATCCTTCAAATAAAATTTTCATTACTCAATTTAATTTACACTAATCAATTTAATTACTAAATTAATTCACCACAATTTATCAACTATTTATTTCCTCAGTAAAATAAATTATTTAAAATATTTATTTAATTCCATAAATATTTAAATTAAATTACAAATTTCTCGATCGTTACATCCTTCCTTCCTTAAAAGGATTCTGTCCCCATAATCACAACTCAAAAAATTTATTCATTACATTCTTCCCTCCTTAACAAGATTCTGTCTCCAAAATCGTTATACAAAATCAAGCAAACAACTGAGGATAATTCTTCATCATAACGCTTTCAAGTTCCCACGTAACTTCCTCAGCATTGTGGTTCCTCCAGGATACCTTAACAGAAGGTATCGCCTTATTCCTCAGTACTTGCTCTTTTTTGTTAACAATTTGAACATGGACTTCTTCATATGACAAATCTTTCTCAAACTGTAAGGGCTCATATTCTATAACATGCTTATAATCAGGCTTATATGGCCTCAATACTGATACAAGGAAAATATTATGGATATGCTCCAACTCCGGAGGTAAAGCTATCTCGTATGCCACTTCGCCAACTCGACGAAGCACTTCAAAAGGTCCTATAAATCTAGGTCTCAATTTCCCCTTCTTGTCAAACCGAATCTTCCCCTTCCAGGGAGATAATTTCAAGAAAACATAACTATCGACATCGAATTCCCGATTCTGTCGATGTTGATCGGCATATTTCTTCTGTCTATCTTGTCCTGCTATTAATCTTGCTCGAATTACTTTAATGATCTCAATAGTCTGTTGTACCAATTTTGGACCCAATAGCTGACGTTCACCTACCTCGTCCCAGCATAACGGAGTTCTGCATTTCCTGCCGTATAACACTTCATAAGGCGGCATGCCAATACTCACGTGATAACTATTATTATAAGAAAATTCTACCAACAGTAGATGGTCATCCCAATTTCCCTTGAAATCCATAATACATGCTCTAAGCATATCCTCTAGTGTTTGGAGGGTTCTCTCACTTTGTCCGTCGGTCTGAGGATGGTGCGATGTGCTCATTCTCAGCTATGTTCCCAAACATTCTTGTAACCGCTTCCAGAAATTAGATGTGAAACGTGGATCTCTGTCTGATACAATGGACACAGGTACACCGTGTCTTGACACAATCTCTTTCACGTATAGTTTCGTTAACCGATCTAGGGTAAATCGAAGCTTGATTGGCAAAAAGTGTGCCGACTTCGTCAGTCGGCCAACAATCACCCAAATGGCATCATAACCTTGTTGGGTCGTTGGAAGACCTACCAAAAAATCCATTGTTATATGCTCTCATTTCCATTCTGGTATCTCCAACGGTTGTAACAATCTGCTTGGCCTTTGGTGTTCAGCTTTGACTTTCTGACATGTTAAGCATTTCGCCACACACTCAGCCACATCCCTCTTCATATTCGGCCACCAAAAATGATGTCTTAGATCTTGGTACATCTTTGTACTCCCAGGGTGAATCGAATATCTTGAATTATGAGCTTCGTTCAGAATTTCTTCTTTAACTTCTGGTACTTGCGGAACCCAAATTCTCCCTTCGAATCGAAGTAATCCTTCCGAATCGATTTTGAATTTGTTTTCATCACCTACAGATATCCTCTGTTTTATCTTTTCGCAGTCTTCATCCTGAATTTGCGCATTTTTCACTTTATCCACCAACATTGAACTATTTCCCATCTGGAATAACTTTTCATCGGATTCAGTCGGATATTTAATTTCTAACTCCATCTTAGCCATTTCTGACACTAGCTTTTCCGGAGCAGTTAACATCATTAACTTCTCCCTTCCCTTCCTACTTAAGGCATCAACAACAACATTCACTTTTCCGAGATGATAGAAAATCTCTCAATCATAATCTTTGATCAGCTCCAACCATCTTCTTTGTCGCATGTTCAAATCTTTTTGTGTAAGGATATACTTCAGACTTTTATGGTCAGTATATATCTCACACCTTTGTCCATAAAGATAATGTCTCCAAATTTTCAGGGCAAACACCACTGCGACCAACTCTAAGTTATGAGTCGGATACCCCTTCTCGTAATCTTTTAACTGTCGTGATGCATACACAATAACTCTACCGTTCTACATAAGCACACAGCCTAGTCCTTTATGCGATGCGTCACTATACACCATAAAATTCCATGTATCATCAGGCAACGACAACACAGGTGCTGAACTCAACCTCTTTTTCAATTTTTGAAAACATTCCTCACACTTCTCTGTCCAAACAAACTTAACCTCTTTTCTAGTTAAATTCGTCAACGGAGTCGCGATCTTGGAAAAGTCTTGAATAAAACGCCTGTAGTATTCTGCCAATCCTAAGAAACTCTTTACTTCTGACGGTGTCTTCGGCTGATCCCAGTTTATTACAGCTTCAACCTTTGATGGATCTACCGAAATTCTGTCTTTATCAATAATGTGCCCAAGAAACTGTACACGTTATATCCAAAATTCACATTTTGAGAACTTAATGTACAACTTCTCTTTTCTCAACGTCTCCAATGTCAATCTCAAGTGTTCCACATGTTCCTCTTTGGTTTTGGAATACACCAGTATATCATCAATAAACACCATCCAAAAATGGTTTAAACACCCTGTTCATCAAGTCCATGAATGCTGCAGGTGTGTTGGTTAAACCAATAGACATAACCAAAAACTCGTAATGACCATACCGAGTTCTGAACGCTATTTTTGGTACATCCTCCAGCCTCACCTTCAACTGATGATAACCACTTCTTAAGTCTATCTTCAAGAAATATCTCGTTCCCTTCAACTGATCTAACAGGTCATCGATTCTAGGTAATGGATACTTATTTTTAATCGTGACCTTATTCAATTATCGGTAATCAATGCAGAGCCGCATCGATCTGTCTTTCTTCTTCACAAACAACACCGGTGCTCCCCATGGCGAATCACTTGGCTGAATATATTTCTTGTCGAGCAATTCTTACAATTGCACCATCAACTCCTTCATCTCTACCGGGGCCATTCTAAATGGTGCTTTAGATATTAGGGCCGTTCCTGGTAGTAAGTCAATCATGAACTTGATTTGTCGATTCGGCGGAAGACCTGGCAAATCATTTGGAAATACATCTGCAAAATCTCTTATGATTGGTATCTCTTCCAACTTCACACTCTTCTTTTGTGTATCGACGATGTAGGCTAAGTATCCTACACATCCTTGTCTCAACAACTTCTTAGGTTGCATCACCGTCAGACAACTTCCTTGTCGAGGTGACTTGCTGCCAAAGAACACAACCTTTGACGGAGTCATAAGGTTAACACACTTTCTTTGGCAATCAATTAATGCTCCGTAATTGAATAACTAATCCATTACCAATATAACATCAAACTCACCAAGTCTAATTGGTATCAAATCTACCATCATCCCGTGACCTTTTATGACCACTCAACAATTCTTATATATAAATCTAACAGGAATCACTTCCTTATTCGCAATCTCTATACTTAAGGGAAATTCTAATTCTTCTTGAGGCAAATCTAAGTTCTAAGCAAATTCATCGAATATAAATGAACAAGTAGCACCCGAATCAAATAGTACATAAGCATTAATACCATTAATCGGAATGATACCTGACACCACATCTTTAAAATGCAGACATCATCCTCGCATCCATATTGAAAGTCCTCGTAGTAGGTCGGCTTGACTGAGCTGGTCCAGTGATAGTCAATGCACCACCACCATTTTTGTTTCCTTTTCCACCACTTGCACTTCCCGCTGGCTTCTTAGGGAAATCACGAGCCATATGATCCTTCGAACCGTAGGTAAAACATGCTCCTTTCTTTGGACTAAAACAGTTCGGTGCAATGTGTCCCTCCTGACCGCAGTTAAAACACATTATCTTTCCCTTCAAACATACCCCAGTATGGTTCTTCCCGCAAGTTGCGCAAGCCTCAAACTTTTTCTTCTGCTGATTTCCTTGTTGTCCTCCCGCAGTCGAATTCTCGCTCCACTTCCTCTTTTGATTGTTACTTCCAATATTACTTCCACCAGCCTTATTCTCATTTTCATTCTTCCTTTTCTTATGCTCTTGGTTGTATTTGGTCAAGGCATCGCTTCCACCTTCCGCGATAATTGCCTTTTCCAGCACAGCCGCAAATGTGTTTAGCTGGAACATTGAAACCTTGCTATAAAACCAGGGCTTAAATCCTTGTTCGAATCTTCTTGCTTTACGTTCATCAGTATTGACTTGATATGTGGCAAACCTTGTCAACTCATTAAATTTTGCAGCATATTCTGGCACCGTCATAGTTCCTTGCTTCAATTCCAGAAATTGCACTTCCAACTGATTTCGAGAACTAGCTGGAAAATACATTTCAAAAAACATTTCCTTAAATCTATCCCACACAATCACTCCTTGTCCTCGACGAACCTTATTTGCTTGCCACCAGTAGCTAGCTTCAGACTTCAGCATGAATGTTACGAACGCAGTCTTTTGATCTTCGTTAACTCTAGCAACGTCGAACACCTTCTCCATTTCCATGATCCAGGTTTGGGCTTCCACTTGATTCATAGACCCTTGAAACTCTGGCGGTCCAACTGCTTTGAATTCCTTGAAAGTCGTAACTTGAGCTTGCGGTTGATTCGCAAGTGCACCCATTAACAGAGCTACCAATTGCTGAAGCGGATTAGCGTTGGTCTCGTTGTTATTATTAGTAGACCCCTTTGGAGGTGCTTGTTGACGTGGTTGTCTTCTTCTAGGAGGCATCTTCTGTTAAGATATATGCTTATTAGTTAATTACTCAACTTCTTGGGTATTTGATGTATAACTTAAACATTCCAAGATTAAAGCTTTAACACATAACATTTCAAATAAACTTTGATATTTTATTCATTCATAACGTTTTAAAATATGTTAAAGATAACATAACCGCTATCAACATTCACTTTCCTAAACTAAATAAGTTCCAGGATTACATACCCATACTATCCCCTTATTTATCTCAAAATAAAGGATTCACAGTTTATTTATTCACATAATTAACCACATATTATTATTTATCTTATTTTATCTAGGCATATTAAGACGTCGTAAGGCTTCTTGACGCTCTTCCTCCATGATACGATATGCCGTTCTGCGATCCATCACGAACCACGATGAATTCTCAAACTGAGGTGGGTAATAATAGACTCGATCCTGGGCCATATTAATCGCAGAATTAAAAGCATAATACATCTCCTTCATCTTGGCTTTCTTCACTTGAACCTTAGCTTCAGCACGGTCTGCACGTTGAGTCACCTTCATCCAAGCATCCTCTGCTCTTGCACGCTTAGCTGATTCTTCCTTGAAATCATCTTTTAATTTCTCCATGTCAGTCTTCATCTTCTCGTTTACTGCCAACATGTCTTCATACTGACCCTTGGTATGAACTAGATCCCACTCCCTGTTTCCAAGTTTTGAGTCGAGTTCCTGAATCTCCGCATCCTTCTGCTCCATTGAAACATGATGCATCTCAAACATCCCCTACAGCTCCTCAACTTCGTCCTGCAATTCTATGTTACGGTCGTATAGAGCATCATACATCTCCACTGATATGGAGTTTAGTGGAAATTCCTTAGGATCCTCTTCCTCACCATCCTCCTCTATCTCCTTAGAAATATTCTCCTCGGGATCGGTCACATACTCATCCTCCTGGATCAACTGCTCCCGCACTACATGAATTTCCCGGGGTTCATCATCTCTAGGTACCTGAGGTATCACCTTTCTAGCTGGATTGGATCCTCCTTCGTTAGACATCCTGACAACAAAATATTTTAAGTTTTACTTAACATTTTTCGATACTTGCGAGCACATAAGTTATTAACACATAGCACATAGTGTCTTTTATTATTTAGCTTCAATGGATACCTTAATCCATTCCTTAAAACTCGGTAATGTTTAACACCTCTATATTTTCTGTTTCCTTAAAGGTTACTTCCTAAGGTTTCCCCACCTAAGGTTCATAACCTAAAGCTTTGATACCAACCTGTGACACCCCCAAATCCAAGTACTCCATTCCCATAAAATTTGGTGTTCACTGACCAAAACATTACATCTAACTACCCATAATCAAAGGATAAATACATAATTTAAATAACTTAAACAATCATCTTTCCCATTATAGGGTACATCATCATCTCAAAATAAATCCCAGGTATTCTAAGCTTAAAATTATTACATCAGTTTGCGGAATACATCATATATTAAAACAAGTCATTAACATAATTCATTAAAATAAAATTCTCATATGTCTTCAACATTTGGACATCTTGCCCTTTCCTTTGCTAGTAGACGGCTCATCGACTTTCTCAACTTTAGCTGCAGTGTTAAATACAAGAGTGAGCAAATAGTTGCTCACTGATATAGGAAGTAGTAATAATCACAACATGGAAATGAACAATCAATGCTGAACAATAATGAACTTGTTCTACGGATCAAAACAAAAAACAAGTTCTAAATCAATGTCTGAGGGTCTTAAGACCACGAACTATGTCTCTGGTATATAGGTATTATTACCTTAACCTTAACAGTCATTAGACTGTACATACCCTTCTTAGTGTACTTAGGGGGATCAACCCTTTGTACTATGTATTGTGCACACACATCTAAACGTTATACAAAAATCCCCTATATTAGGTTTGTTCGTCTTAGTTTGAATTTAGAATTTCCGTACTAAAGAAAGTTTAGTTTGGAACTAGCTTATCAGTGTCACTAGAATTTTAGAACACTATTCAACTTCCATCAATAATGGTTTAATACGAGAATGTATAACTGAACATGGCTATTAAAGTCAACGATCGGATATCAAAAATATATATAACTGAATAACATGATATACATGCAAAATGATATATTCAAAGGAGTTTAGAACAATCTTCTATGAATCAATGTATTAGAACAATATATGCTTCGAATGATAATAAGGAAAGTAAAGCTCGCTCGATGTAACGAATTAGGTTACAAGAGCTTGCACAAAGATACTCAACATAAACTAGGCTTGCTCAACCTTACAAGAATTTTAGGAACTTGTACAATAACGATTTAGGAATGAAAACATGCATTCAATATGAAAGGAATGAAGTTAAAAAACTTGCTGAATATAAAGAGTTAAGGTTTAGGAAATTGCCTTGTTTGTAAGCTACACAAGTGTAAAATAATCTCCGATTACCCCACACATATCATTACAATCGCAACAACAATTAGTTGTATGAATATTAACACTATGGGTATCAAACCATCATTTAGGTCATAACCCTAACCTAGCACCTAACCATTTAGGTTAACATACTTAACGAATCTGAAATCGCATTACATGCCAACATAACTTACTCGTTCATTTCTAACTTTTGAAAACATCACTTTTAGTTTCATTGTATAACTCGATTAACAATCACCTAAAACTCTTTTACACTTTGTATTACAACACCTTACAATATGTTATTGTAGTCCACTTTATGTTTTCATATCCTTAACATGCATGCTAAACCAACCCAAATCACTACGCATGACTGCGATTACATGAACTTCTTCACTGCTCACGACAGTTACTTTACTCTGTGATCGCAAGTAATAATACACTAGGTAATGTAGCGTGCTCAGGTGATGCAGTATGTGCCATACCTATAAGTTACTGCCGCCCACGACAATCACAAGCGCTGCAGACAAGTAGCCTTGCGATGCCTCAATTCCAGTTTTTACAGACGCGAACTAATATTCTGTTATAGGCCAAAAATCCCTATTCTACAGAATTTCTCCCAAATTCAACATCTAAAACTTTGGAATATCCTAGTTAAGCATGCTATACACCATTCCATATACATAAACATCATTTTGAAGAATTAAAACTCTATTTTTCCAAAATTTCCTCATTTTTATACTTTTAACGAATTTGATCACCACGAATTCGTTTCTTAATCATTTGACATAATTTAAATTGCATTGTTTTCGTTTCTTACCATAGCAACACAATCCAACAACAAATTACATAATATTACACATATAGAGCAAGGATTTTTGTACTTTCTAAGCCCTATTATAAGAATAATAACACTAATATTTCAATTTCTTTCCTACACACCAATTTTTACGAATTTGATAACAAATAACAAGTATACATGATGATTAACAGAGTTTTACAAATCTATGAACATATATATACATCACCATTCACGTGATTCCCAATTACATAGAATATATATATATATATATATATATATAATATATATATATATATATATATATATATATATATCTAAACTAAAATTTAGAATGGGGCTAGTTTATACCTTGATTCTTTGATGGTATGAAAGCCAAATTAAGAGAAATCCTTTACAGTAAGACCCCAAATTATTAATAAATAAAATTTATTTTCCTCTATTTATTATTTTGAAATAGTAAGGGTTGATTTGATTAATGTGGATAGTTATGGGTAAAATCATGCAAATATTTCGATAAGCAAGTGGTTATAAAATATTAATTATTGTTTGGGAATATTCGTTTGGTCGTGGAATATTAAATGCTTTGGGAATATTCAGTATGACAAATGATGTCTTTTGTGGGCCCCATAACGAAAAGTAATTGGATGAAGAAAACGACAAATATAAGTTGTTTATAAATAACTTGGCGTAGTTATTCTGAATTATCTTTGTTGGAATACCCGAAGGTTAAAACACACTAATCACGCGTTGTTGAGCAAGAAGACACCGGTATTGCACCAATTATTGATTCTTACGTGAAAGGCACTACTCATTAATTGTTACAGATAATTCTTTATTACGATCATTTTATTTTATTGATTCAATAATTGCTTTGCATTGATATTTTATATTCTTTGTTGTTTTAATAATTGTCATTACATAGTATTTTTCATTATCGAAGCAATAATTTATATTATCTCTAATAATATTATTAGATAACATTATTGGCAATGTCTAGAAAGTTCTATCTAAGGAGAGGTTTGGTCACCTAATTGCGGCGCCAAGAAGGAGAAATTCTTATTGAAAGCCCCTCTTTCTGAGAACCGCTGGTTGTCAATATTATGATTACGTAATATTATTTGTGAATAATTAATTATTGATTCATATGATGAGGAAAATATTGATTTTATGTGGATATAGATGGAGAAAATTTTTAATGTGACAATTGTTGAAAATTGAAATTTTATCTTTTTCCGATAAAATAATTTATTTAAATATATTATTATATTTTAATAATATAATAATGATTATATTTTTACGATGAATGTGGGATATATGAGTATATGTGGAGGAGAAGTATTTTTGTTACCAAAAATATTTAAAGCATGTTTTATGTGTCAGTGGACCCCATTTCTTGATTGAAATTTGATTATAGCTTGTAAAATCACCGTTTGTGGATTTCGGTCAATTTCTGTTTGGAATTTGGAAAGACTTTCTTCTGCAAAGTTGTAGAGAATTGAATTTCCTATAAAAACTCGAGAGATTCAATTTTACGCAAAAAGGCTATTTATTGTGAATTATTAAAGTTCAAGTTCAAAATAATTGATTTTGTAAGTTTTAATTATTTATTTTATGAAAAACGTTTTTTATTACTTTTTCTAGAAGGTTGGCATGTGGGAAATGTTAGGAGTGATTTCCAAAGAGGCGTAGGAAAATTTATTATTAATAATATATTATATTAAATTTTCTAACTTTGGTGTTCTAAGCAATTTCCTATAAATAGGGTGCTTAGGTTAGAATTGAAAATCACACCGAAATCAAGTTTTCTCTCTCTATATTATCGGTATTATTCTTGTGAGTATTTTGAGTATACTTTGAGTATTGCTATACGGTGCAAGTTCAAGTCATAGCCATATTCGGTGTTTCAACTAAAGTCTTGTCTTTCGAGGTAAGGGATATTATTTTATTCGAAAATGATATTATTTCTTCAATATCATTATGCCAAAATATTGGTTGAAAATTTTTATCAAATTTGGAACTTTTTTCATGTATGGGAGTTACTTATTCATGAGTTACTATTCATGAGTTACTATTCATGAGTTACTATTCACGATTCTTACTATTCATGGCGTGAAGATGTTTTTTTTGTGAAATTTCTATCTTTTGGTGTCTGAGTTACTATTCACGATACTCGGCACTATTCACGATATCTGACCTTTATTCACGAATCTGGACTATTCATTCCTAAAAATGAAATTTCTTCTTTTTGTCCAAAATATCTATTACGGATACTAGCTTTGATTGTATCCATGTTTTGATCATTCTTGAATTTTACTCCACTCGATTACTTATGAAGTATTTTTGAACTTGGATTGTTTAAAATACTGAATCCTTAATATTTGTTCTTTTGTTTCAATTTGGATTCGTTTCCTTTAAAATATTTTTCATCATCCTCAGTCCTAAATGATGATATTATTGAATATCTTTGGCCTGTAGTGCAAAGATGAATGATTTCTTGATGAATATCTTTGGCCTGTAGTGCAAAGATGAACAGGTGTTGAGATAAACATGACCGACTGATTAATATCTTTGGGCCGTAGTACAAAGATGAACAGGTGTTTAGATGAACATGACCAACTGATGAATATCTTTGGCCTATAGTGGAAAGATGAATATTTGATTCCAGATATATATTGATTGATGTTACAGGGATTAAATATCGACGATGAACTTTTAAATTCATATATAGAAGATAGTAGTTTGCATTCTCTACTTAACTCTTCTAATGAATTATTATTTCCGTTGCGAAGATTGATTTAAAATTGGTTGTCTATTGTATTCTATTAGATTTTTCCTGTTGGAGACAAACGATAATTTGTTGTATATTATCTTAGTCATAATATTCTTTCTTTCGGGCTAGTTGAGCTCACCCTTTTCCTTTTTGTTCCATTTTTCTTCTCGGGGAGGCGAGAATGTAGCGAGTAGTACTAGTGGGGTATGGAATGAAGGTTCTAGAGAGAGTTGTTTATTAGTCCTCACCATTTTTGTAAAATAATGTATCAATAATTGTGATGGGGATTTATTTGCGTGTGGATATTGTCTAGAAGACAATAATTGTATTTAAACTCACAGTATATATGTTATCGTATTTTGCACAACAAATGTAATAATAAAGTTGTAGTTATTTCTGTACCATGTATTTGGTGACTCAGAATGGGTTGGATGGAATGGACCTATTTTGGGGGTGTCACAGTTGGTATCAGAGCTTAGGGATATGATCTCTGGCGGAGATCGGGGGATAGAACTAGGACGGGAGAGACGAGTAAATCCTTCGCTAGTGTGTCCTACCTAAGCTTATTTGTTAGTTGGTTAGTATATAGGGATATTATGTGATATATTAATTTCCTTATTTAACCCTTGTTTTATGACAGTATTTGAGAATGTCGACTGAGAATATTAACAGTGGAGTAAATGAGATCGTGGAGATGCCTGTACTTACCAACGAGTAGAACGTGCAACAGGCTGGCAATGTACCTCCTGTGAACAACACCACTGAGCAGATGATGAACGAGTGGATGTTTAGAAGTTTTTTGCAATTCATGCAAAAAATCGAGACGAGGAGACTCGTGTTCAAAATACGAGAGAAATGATAGCAATTCACGGTTGGTCACAGACCAAGCGATTCAAAGAGTTGGGACCACTAGAATTCGGGAAAGCGGGATCCGATTAAAGCGGAGACGTGGGTCAAACAAATTACCAAGATATTCGATGTCTTGGGATGCGGGGAGAACGAAAGTTCCATTCGCTACTTTTATGTTCCGTGAGGCGATTCTTGGTGGGAATCGTGAAGCGTACCCATCCAAATCACCAAAGATGTCATGGGAGACGTTTGAAAGCAGTTTAATAACAAGTACTTCCACAAAGTATTCGTTATATGAAGGAAGTGGAGTTTATTAGGCTGGAGCGAGAATAATATGGCGGTGTCCCATGACGAGGCGAAGTTCACGGAGTTATCGAGGTTTGCACCTCATTTGGTGGAGAATGAGGAGCGTTATGGCGGATGTTTCTAAGAGGTTTGAAACCCAAAATACGTCAATATCTCATTTCTCATAAATTTTCTCTCTATTCAGATGTTATCAACAGGGCTCAGTTGTTAGAGTGAGATAACGAGTACGTTCAATCGAGGGACCATAACCAGGATCATACCGAAGATAGCAGTCATCAGAATAACGATAACCAGCGGAGAAAGAAGAATACGGACAAAGGCGGTAACCACTCTGGTGGTAATCGTGGCCATGAAAATAGAAGAAGCGAGTCGGGAGGATATTTTAAAAAGCGGAGATTCAACAACGACCATGTGAAGATGTCAGTGCCAGTAGCAATTGGTTCCAAGGGAGGAGAAAGACCATCGGTCGTATGTTACAAATGCGGGAAAGAGGGACATATCAACCCAAACTGCCCACAACAGTTTAAGGTATGCTATAATTGTGGAAAAGAAGGACATAGCGCTCGAGATTGTACGGTATCGAAACCCAGTCAAGCGGGAATGGTGACTTAAAAGGATGTCCCAGAAAAGTCAAAGTCAACGGTTACTGGAAGAGCGTTTGTCGTGACCGGTCAAAATGCGAGGAACCCGAACGAAGTTAACACGGGTTAGTTAATTATAAATTCTTCATGAGTTTATACCTTACTGAGATCTGAGTTCTACCCATTCTTTTATCTCTCTTGATTGCGCTCAACGTTTGAACTTGACTACAGAGAAATTAGACTTTGACCTATTTATGGAGACTCCGTTAGGAGAAACTTTCATTACATCCGTTGTTTAGAAATCTTGCTTGATTTAGGTTGGCACTATCACATTACCTGTTAATCTTATTTCTATAGAGATATTTGCTTTTGATGTGATTTTAAGGTTAACTACTCATCATGCCGAAATTGATTACTTTCATAAGGTTGTTAGTTTTCATATTCCTAAGCAACCTGTTATTCGAATTCAAGCAATCAAACCATTGTAGTCAAACATTTTCATATCAAGCCATGAAGTCATTCGTTTATTATGGATGTCAAGTTTTCTTAGTCCATGTTATGAATTTGAATAAAGTCACGTCATATTTGAATAATATTCCTGTTGTTATTGATTTTTCCTGATGTATTTCCTGAAGAATTTCTTGGCTTACTCCCAAAGCCTGATATTAAATTTTGTATCGACTTTGAACCCGGTACAAAACTCATTTCTAAAATCTCATGTCGAATGGTTCCTATTGAACTTCAGGAGTTAAAAATTCAACTATAGAATTTGGTACCTGAGCCTTTATCTGGTGACTTCCTTTGTGAAATGCAAAAAGCCGGACTCTCGTAGGGGACACCATATTCGTGCGATAGTAAACTGATAGGTGTCATTGTAACGTGCAATCCAAGGTTGGGATATGAGTCACAGTTGAGAACAACCTAAGTCGGTAATCGAAATACGTAGCTTTCTAGGCTTAGTTGATTATTATCTGAGATTCATTGAAGGATATTCTCGAATCGCTATTCCATTAAGCCGGTGACTCAGAGATACAAAATTCGAATGGAGCAAGGAATGTGGGAAGAGCTTCGAAGAACTCAAGAGGAGACTCATTTCAGCACATGTTCTGACCATGCCATCCTGGAAAAGCGAACGTGGTAGCTGGCGTGTTGAGTCAAAGATCTTATACAAGTACGAGTACGATATTGTCAAAGACTCATTTTGTATAATTTACAAATAATAGAGATGGAGATGAAAACTCTAGGTACCCACGTGATGATATACGAGTATAATCGACTTTAATCAATAAATTTAAAGATTATCAAGCTACAAACCTGGAGTTGATGAATATGAAGAAGAAGATGCAAGAAGTCGTTATTCCAAAAGCGAGAATCGGTGAGGTGAGGAAAGTTCAAACCTTCGATTTATTAATCCATTTGAAATTCTCGATCGAATAGGAACTGTGGCCTATAGACTCGTTTTACCGCCAAGTATGACGCGTGTTCATAACGTTTTTCACGTATCGATGTTACGTAAATATGTGGACGACCCGAACCACGTCATTGAGTTAGAACCAGAAGAGATAGCCGAAGACTTAACGTACGAGGAGGTACCTATCAAGATATTGGATAGGAAAGAACATGTCCTATGTACCGAGGTTATACCACAAGTTAAAGTTTTGTGGAGAAACCATGCTATTGAGGAAATGACCTGGGAGTTGGAAAGCGGAAATAAAAGCGAGGTATTCTCATCTTTTGAAACACAGAATGCGTCGTTAATTTCGAGACGAAATTTCATAAGGAGGGAGGTTGTAAGACCCCAAATTATTAATAAATGAAATTTATTTTCCTCTATTTATTATTTTGAAATAGTAAGGGTTGATTTGATTAATGTGGATAGTTATGGGTAAAATCATAAATATTTCGAATAAGCAAGTGGTTATAAAATATTCATTATTATTCGGGGAATATTCGTTTGGTCGTAGAATATTAAATCTTTGTCGGGAAATATTAAATGCGACAGTAGCGATCTTTTATGGGCCCCATAACGAAAGCGATTGGATGAAGAAAACAACAAATATAAGTTGTTTATAAATAACGACATAGTTATTACTGATTATCTTTCGTTGGAATACCCGGTGGTTAAAACACACTAATCTGGCGTTGTTGAATAGTAGCTGCACGGTATTGCACCAATTATTGATCTTTACGTGAAAGGCACTACTCATTAATTGTTACGATAATTCTTTGTTAAGTATTTTATTTTATTGATTCAATAATTCTTTGCGTTGATATTTTATATTCTTGTTGTTTCAATAATTGTCATTACACGGTATTTTTTTCATTATCGAAGCAATAATTCATATTATCTGAATAATATTATTAGATAACATTATTGGCAATGTCTAGAAAGTTACGTCTAAGGAGAGGTTTGGTCACCTAATTGCGCTTTTTGATGAGGAGAAATTTTTACCGGAAAGCCCCTCTTTCTGAGGAACCGCTTGGTTGTCAATATTGTGATTCTCGTAATATTATTTGTGAATAATTAATTATTGATTCATATGATGAGGAAAATATTGATTTTATGTGGATATAGATGGAGAAAATTTTTAATGTGACAATTGTTGAAAATTGAAATTTTATCTTTTACGATAAAATAATTTATTTAAATATATTAGTATATTTTAATAATATAATAATGATGATATTTTTACGATGAATGTGGGATATATGAGTATATGTGGAGGAGAAGTATTTTGTTACCAAAAATATTTAAAACATGTTTTATGTGTCGGTGGACCCCATTTCTTTCTTGAAATTTGATTATAGCACAGTAAAATCATGGTTTGTGGATTTGGTCAATTTACATTTGGAATTTGGAAAACTTTCTTCTGCAAAGTTGTAGAGAATTGAATTTCCTATAAAAACCAAATAGATTCGAATTTTACGGCAAAAGGGCTATTTATTGTGAATTATTAAAGTTACGAAGTTACAAATAATTGATTTTGTAAGTTTTAATTATTTATTTTATGAAAAACGTTTTTTTTATTACTTTTTCTAGAAGGTTGGCATATAGGAAATGTTAGGAGCTGATTTCCAAAGAGGCGTAGGAAAATTTATTATTAATAATATATTATATTAAATTTTCTACTTTGGTGTTCTAAGCAATTTCCTATAAATAGGGTGCTTAGGTCAGAATTGAAAATCACACAAGAAACTGAAGTTTTTTATCTCTATATTATCGAGCGTATTCTTGTGAGTATTTTGAGTATACTTTGAGTATTGCTATACTGGTACAAGTTTAAGTCATAGCATAGCCTATATCCTGTGTTTCAATTAAATCTTGTCTTTCGAGGTAAGGGATGTTATTTTATTCAAAATGATATTATTTCTTCAATATCATTACGAAATATTGGTTGGAAATTTTATCAAATTTGAAACTTTTTCATGTCGGGGTTTCTTATTCACGAGTTACTATTCATGAGTTACTATTCATGAGTTACTATTCACGAGTTCTTATTCACGAAGCGTGAAGATGTTTTTTTGTGAAATTTCTATCTTTTGGTGTCGAAGTTACTATTCACGTATCACGGCACTATTCAATAGAAAAATGAAATTTCTTCTTTTGTCCAAAATATCTATTCGGATACTAGCTTTGATTGTATCCATGTTTTGATCATTCTTGAATTTTACTCCACTGATTACTTATGAAGTATTTTTGGACTTGGATTGTTTAAAATCTGAATCCTTAATATTTGTTCTTTTGTTTCAATGGATTCGTTTCCTTTAAAATATTTTTCATCATCCTCGATCCTAATGATGATATTCTTGAATATCTTTGGCACAAGTGCAAAGATGAATGATTTCTTGATGAATATCTTTGGCCCGTAGTGCAAAGATGATGATCGTGTTGAGATGAACATGGCCGATGATTAATATCTTTGGGTCAGAGTGCAAAGATGAGCAGTGTTTAGATGAACATGACCAACTGATGAATATCTTTGGCTTTGTAGTGCAAAGATGAATATTTGATTCGGATATATATTGATTGATGTTACGGGATCAAATATCGACGATGAACTTTTAAATTCATATATAGAAGATAGTAGTTTGCATTCTCTACTTAACTCTTCTAATGAATTATTATTTCATTAAGCGAAGATTGATTTAAAATTGGTTGTCTATTGTATTCTATTAGATTTTTCCTGTTGGAGACTAACGATAATTTGTTGTATATTATCTTAGTCATAATATTCTTTATTGGGCTAGTTGAGCTCACCCTTTTCCTTTTTGTTCCATTTTTCTTCTCGGGAGGCGAGAATGTAGCAGAGTACTTAGTGGGTATGGAATGAAGGTTTTAGAGAGAGAGTTGTTTAGTAGTCCTCACCATTTTTGTAAAATAATGTATCAATAATTGTGATGGGGATTTATTTGCATGTGGATATTGTCTAGAAGACAATAATTGTATTTAAACTCACAATATATATGTTGTCGTATTTTGCACAACAAATGTAATAATAAAGTTGTAGTTATTTACGTACCATGTATTTGGCGACTCGAAATGGGTTGGATGGAATGGACCTATTTTGGGGCGTCCACGGTTGGTATCGAGCTTAGGATATGATCTCTGGCGGAGATCGGGGATAGAACTAGGAGGAGAGGCGAGTAAATCCTTCGCTAGTGTGTCCTACCTAAGCTTATTTGTTAGTTGGTTAGTATATAGGGATATTATGTGATATATTGATTTCCTTATTTAACCCTTGTTTTATGACGATGTTGAGAATGTCGATGAGAATATTAACGATGGAGTAAATGAGATCGTGGAGATGTCTGTTTTACCAACGAGTAGAAACGTCAAACAGTGGCAATGTACCTCCTGTGAACAACACCATTGAAAGCGATCATGAGCGAGTGGATGTTTAGAAGTTTTTGCAATTCATGCAAAATCGAGATTTAGGAGACTCGTGTTCAAAATCTGAGGAGGAAATGATAGCAATTCACGGGTGGTCACAACCAAGCGGTTCAAAGAGTTTGGACCACTAGAATTACGTGGAAAGCCGGATCCGATTAAAGGCGGAGACGTGGGTCAAACAAATTACCAAGATATTCGATGTCTTGGGATGCGGAGGAGCGAAAGTTCCATTCGCTACTTTTATGTTAAAATAACGAGGCGAGACATTGGTGGGAATCATGAAGCGTACCCATCCATTTGCACTCGGCGTATGTCGTGGGAGACGTTTAAAAAGCAGTTCAATGACAAGTACTTCCACGAAAGTATTCATTCGTATATGAGGAAGTGGAGTTTATTAGGCCGGGCGAGAATAACATGGCGGTGTCCCGATGCGGCGAAGTTCACGAGAGTTATCGAGGTTTGCACCTCATTTGGTGGAGAATGAGGAACGTGTATGCCGGAATGAAGACAATAATTGTATTTAAACTCAAGATATATATATGTTATAATATTTTGCACGACAAATGTAATAATAAAGTTGTAGTTATTTATGTACCATGTATTTGGCGACTCAGAATGGGTTGGATGGAATGGACCTATTTTGGGGGCGTCACACTTTCCCCAAAGACCTTCTTCTCTAACCCTCCAATATCATTGTGTTCTCTTCTTTCAAGCTCTCTCTCAACACTCTGTGATATCTAGCTAAGCCTTAGAAAAGAAATAGAATGCGTATAAAAAATATAAGCTAGCCACTCCCACGTTCCCTTCCGTTAGAAAAATAAAAGGTTTGCGTCAATTGAATAATGCCAAAGGCCATAAGGCCTTGTTTGGCTAACCAAAAACTCTCTCAAATTAAATTATTATTATATTATATAGTTACTACTTGTCATACTTTAATTTGATTAATTTAAATAACTTTAGTTTAGCTAATTTAAACAACTTATAATACTAATAAAATTCTTATTATCATTGCATCTTATAATTAATAAATAATTATATATCTAATTTAATTAATAAATTAGGCACATCACTTTATTTAATGTATCTATTTCCATTAAATTAAACAATTTATTTAGCTTAATTATTTTCTTAAATATTAAGTAATTGATTTAATTTAATTATTTCCTTAAATTAAATCCTTCAAATAAAATTATCATTACTCAATTTAATTTACACTAATCAATTTAATTACTTAATTAATTCACCACAATTCATCAATTATCTATTTCCTCGAAGAAATAAATTATTTAAAATATTTATTTAATTCCATAAATATTTAAATTAAATTATAAATTTCTCGATCGTTACAATTTAAGTTATTTTTATAAAAGATATTTGGTCATTTTCTAACTCAAATAATAATTACATTATGGGTCCACTTTGATTGTGTCGTCGCATGCGAATATTCTCTATTAAAACGAATATTCCCAATTAATCGAATATTTTATAACAACTTGCTTACTTTGCAAAATTTGTAAATATTATCCATAACTATAACATTATATCAAATCCACACCATAATATTTAAAATATATTTTCAAAAAAATTAATCTTTATTCATAAAAGTTGGGGTCTTACAGTTTATGTGGTAAATTGATTTAATAAATTGTTATTAGATTTAATTTAATTTGAATATGAGAATTTATTTAAATAAAGTGTGATAATAAACTATATTATAAATGACTTATGAAAATAAATTAAAAGAGTTTTAATTTGGTCAAAGCCTTAAAGCTTTTGAAATTCTTATTTTAATCTTATATTTCCAAACAAAGCTTAAGGAATGATTAAGTCATTATTTTAATTGGTTTTGCCAAATAAAGCCTTATGACTTTTGATTTTTTAAAAAACTATAATTGACATCAGATTATATATATATATATATATATATATATATATATATATATATATATATATATATTATACATATATATATACTATATATATATTTCCTATTACGTAAAAGAACAGAAGGAAGAAAGAAGAAAGAAGAGAGAAGAGAGAGAGAGCTCTAGAGAGAGTTTGAGAGAATAAGTTTTGCAAGAACAATGAGTAGTAATCAAAAGTTGTGTTATTATCTTCTAGCAAAGGTATAATATTTCTTCCCAAAGTTCTAGTTTTCTTTTAAGGTTCTTGTTTCTTTTATATGAAAAGTTTTTTGTAAAAGTTATATGGGTAGTAATTGTGATTATATATTAGGTATATATAACAATTTGTAGATAAATTGTTTTCATATGTTTAGTATATGATTTAGAGTAGTTTAATTCATGTAAATATATATATATATATATATATATATATATATATATGAAAGTTATTTTACAATGAAATATATATGAATATGGATTTTTTGAAGTCAAAATTGATGTTTAACTCATAGTATAATGAATAAATTGGCTATTAATTGTGAAAATAATGAAGAAACGAAAACAAAGTAATTGAAACTAACTGTATTGGTTGAGAAACGAATTCACATTGATTAGTTTCGCTAAGAATCTCAAAAAGTAATGGAATAGTAAAAATAGTGAATTTAGATGTGTTAATGTTGATGTTTATGTTGTTTAAATGGTTAAAAAAATGTTAGAAACCTTAAGTTATGTTTCTGTGAAGTTTATGTAAATTATATGTGTGGAATTGGTTGTTAGAAGGTAGCTTGTAGGCCAGTTTAACTTTGTTCTGTGTTCTTCGAACAACATGTCTACACCTGAATTGGTCTTTTCTTGTGCCTTGTAGAAATACAATTCAGTATTCTACTGACATCACTTTAGCTTCTGTTGGCTTGTATCGGCACTGCAGCGTCGGTTATATGAGTAAATAGGAATGCCTGCCACTAGTCAACGCGCGCAACCCAATTATAGGTCTTTGTGTCGCGTCATGAGCCAACTCAATATGACAACGCCATTCCCATAGAAAACCGAAGCGATCACGGTATACAGATTAGCGATTAGTAAGAAAATTATTTTTTATTATACCATTTTATAATTATTGATAAAGAATAATGTTACGACTACAAGTGATTTGGTCATATTGTGGTGTACCAAGCATGAAAATATTGTTAGCAATTAATAAATTATATGATGAATTGAAGAGTTACGGTTTAAAACAAATAGTTGAACCTAAGACTACAAGTCGTATATGAAATAGATACTTAATTGTGTACTGATTACATGTAGTAACTAATTATGTCATGATGACATGTATATAGGGTATTGAGAATCGAGTATATGGTTTAGCTTAGACGCAAGGCAAGTTCCTAAACCTTACTTCTTTACATTGAGCAAGTTCCCTAACCTTTACTACTTTATTATTCAGTAAGGTTTACTTTTTGTTGTCATGTTATACTTATGCAAGTTCTCTAACCCTAAGTTTACATTGAGCAAGTTTTCAAACTCTAACCTTTATTTGAGTTTGTTCTATCCTATTTACCTTTATATTGAGCAAGTAATTCCTACTTGTATAGCTTAATTATATCCATGCAAGCTCTTTACTTAACTCTTACTTTGAGAAGGTTTCCTATCTTTAACTTGTTCCTTATTATGCAAGTTTCCAAATTCTGTTGTTATAATGATGAGCAAGTTTTATTGTTCAACTAGCTATCAATTATGCATGCTCAATAACTCAATTCTTTTATTAAACAAAATTTTAACCTTAGCTTAATGTTGTTCAAGCAAGGTTTATTATATTATTCAATGCTTATACTTTCTAGTTCATTTCTAAGTATGACTGGTATATACAATGTTGATTCATTCCATAGCATATTGTATTTACATTTTTGATTCAACTAATCCTTATTTGATGATCGTTAAAGTCTAAATTACCATTGAAGCTTATCCAAACCAAACTTACTTACAGTAGGGACTTATATTCTAAATAGTGAGAAGAACAACTCTATTACAGGGGATTAAGTACACTATGCGTTTAGATGTTTGTGCACGATACATGGTACGAAGGACTGATCCAACTAAGTACGAGAAGTCCCTATAGTCTTATGATTGTTTAGGTTTAAGTTGAAAGATTACTTATAACCTTGGAAATAGTTCGTGGTCTTGTGACCCTCAGTTATATTTGAAATTCTGGTTTCAGTTCTTGATTATTATTGATAGAGAATATTACTCAGTTCTATTGAACCTATTCATTAGCAGCTGTTATGATGTTATTATTCATTGTCGTTTCAAGTGAGCATTCGTTTTTCTCACTCTTGCACATATAATCATTGCAACTAAAGTTGAGAAGGTCGATGAACCTATCAGTAGCGAAGGGAAAGGAAAATTAAACAAGTGTTGAAGACTTGCAAAATTTATTGACTTTCTTGATGTCAGACTTTATTTTAAATATTATGATGTATTATTTAATTTTCCGCACTTGATGTTTGTTTTAAAGGTTAGATAACCTGGGAGATTTTATTGGATTTATTGATGTAACCCTTTAATGGGAATGTTTTTTTTAAAAAAATTTTTTTGTTATATTTGGGTAGTTAGAAATGAATGAATGGAAAGTGAACACCAAATCCTGTGGGAATGAAGTACCCAGATTTGGGGGTGTCACAAGTTGGTATCAGAGCCTTAGGTGGGGGAAAAACCTTAGGAAGTAACCTTATAAAAGATTGAAAAGATAGAGGTTATGAACTCATATTGAGTTTTAAGAAAAGAAATAATAAACACTTATGTGCTTATGTGGTTGCAACCTATGTGATCATGAGTGTCGAATAATGACGGATAGTAATTAAACACTTCAAATTTTGTTGTCAGGATGGCTAATATGGAAGAATCCAGTCAGGCTAGGGAGGAGGGACCTCAGATGCCTATGGAGGAAGAGCCTCGAGATATTCAGGTGGTCTGGGAATAACTGCTGCCAAGGGAGTCATTTCTGTTGGTCATAGTGGTTGAGCAGGAGGACATAACGGATGAGGATGATGTGGTAGAAACGGAGGAGGAAGACCCCGTTGAGTTACCACAGAAGGATGAGGATGAGGAGGAGGAAGAGTTTCCACCAAACTCTATCGCAGCTCATATGTACGACGAGGTATATGACCGCAACATTGAGCTTTAGGATAGAGCCGAGGAATTGGAAGAGATAGTAGTTAAACGTCAGACTTCGATGGCGTAGAAGGTCAATAAGATTCGGGATCTTGACGTGCATCTGGGTAATGTTGAATGGAAGCTGATTCACACTGAGGGGGAGAATGAGCAGTTGACAGAGGAGATCGCAGAGCTGAAGAAAAAATTGAAAGAAGAATCCACCAAGATAGAAAGAGCTGAAGACGCGTACGAGGAAGCTTCTCAGCGTGCAGGAGTAGTAGAGGGAAAAGTACAAGCAAAGAAGATCAAGATGGAGGAGATGAATGGCGTTTTCAACACTGTGATCAACTGAGCTCAAGACCGAGTTATGTATTATTCAATTCAGTTCGAGACGCTGCCATCGTATATATTAGATCGCAGAACAATGTTTCGTATGATGGAAGAGGAACGTCGTCAGGCTAGGGAAGAATTTTAGTCGGTCATCTTAGAGAATGTACCTGATATGTGACTAATTATATAATAAATAAGATGTAAATCCCAAGTGTTATGTAACCAATGAGATATGAGGATGATATTATCCTGCAACTTTAGTAGTTTAAGAAGATGATGTAAAGAGCAGTGATGCTATTTTTATATATATTTTTTAAAAGATTATGAATGAATAAAAGTTAATATTTATTCAAGATATGATGTGTTAAGTGATGAGCTTCTATGATGTGCAATTTAAGTAGAAAATACTTAATAAAGATTGGGTAATAATCTAATAAGTGTATGTTTTCTTTAATCAGAAAATGCCTCCATAAAGACGTCAACCACGAAAACAAAACCCTGAGGGGTCTACCAACAACAAAGTTGAAGCTAACCTAGTTCAGGAGTTGGTGACACTTCTGACGGGAGCGCTACAGAATCAACCGCAGAATCAAGCTGCAACTTTTAAAGATTTCAAGGCGGTTGGGCCCCTAAAATTCCATGGAAACATGAATCCCGTTGAGGCGCAAACCTGGATTATGGAAATAGAGAAAGTATTCGATGTTGATAGAGTAGATGAGAATCAGAAGATCACTTTTGCAACATTCATGTTTAAAGCAGAGGCCAGTTATTGGTGGCAAGCCAATAAAAATAGAGGAGGTCAAGGAGTAATGTTTTGGGAAAGTTTTAAGGAAATATTTTTTGAGACCAACTTCCCAGAGAGTTCAAAGAATCAGATGGAGTGCAGTTTTTAGATTTGAAGCAAGGAACAATGACGGTGTCGGAGTATGTAGCAAGGTTCAATAAGTTGGCGAGGTTTGCGCTATATCAAGTTAACACTGATGAGCGCAAGGCGAGGAGATTTAAATAGGTATTGAAACCCTGGCTGTATAGCAGAGTCTCCATGTTCTAGTTGAAAACGTTTACAACGGTGCTAGAAAAGGCAATTATCACCGAGGGTGGAGGCGAGGCTGTGACAAAGTATAATCAGGAATAAAGAAAAAAGAAGAATAAGAGTGAAGGGAAGAATGGTGGTAATAACAATAATAATTTGAAGAGAAAATAGAATGAAAGTGTTGGTGCAGGTGGTCAACAGAGTAGCCAGCAGAAGAAGAAGTTTGAAGCATGTGCTACATGCGGAAAGAATCACATTGGTGTGTGTTTAAGGGGTAAACGAGTGTGCTTCAACTATGGCTAGGAGGGTCACATTGCTCCAAATTTCCATCAACCAAAGAAGAATTTTTGCTACACATACGGGTCAAAGGATCATTTTGCTCGCGAGTGCCCTAAGAAGAAAGCTGGAGAGCCAACGGGTAGTAAGGGAGGTAGCAGTGCAGGTACATTGACTATTGCTGGACCAACATCATCGAATAGACCCATAGCCAGAACCTTCAACGTATCTGTGCTGGATGTGGTACAATTAAAAGATGTTGTGTCAGGTACTATCCCAATCAATGATATAAATGCATATGTATTATCTGATTTGGGTTCTACTTGTTTGTTTATATCTGATAAATTTTCTAAGAGGTTAGTATTGCCTAGTGAAGAATTGAATTTCCCTTTAAACATAGAAATTGCGAATAGGGAGGTGATTCCTGTTAAGACTGTATACAAGAATTGTAAAGTGAATATTAAGGGGAATGTTATGATAGTAGATTTAATCCCGATTAAACTTGGAGAGTTTGATGTTATATTGGGAATGGATTAGCTATTCAATTATGGAGCAATAATTGATTGCCAAAAGAAAAGTGTAAACCTTATGACTTCGTCAAAGGTTGTTTTGCTATGGTAGCAAATCGCCTAGACAAGCAAAATGTCTGATGATTATGCATGCCAAAAAGTTATTGAGTCAAGGTTGTGTAGGGTACTTAGCTTACATAGTTGATACTCAGAAGAAGGGTGTGAAATTGGAGGATATACCGGTTGTTAGGGATTTTGCGGACGTGTTTCCAGAGGATTTACCAGGACTTCCGCCTGACAGCGAGATCGAGTTTGTTATCGATTTAGAACCAGGGACTGCTCTGATATCAAAGGCCCCGTACAGAATGGCTCTGGTAGAGATGAAGGAACTGAGGGTGCAACTACAGTAACTGTTAGATAAGAAACACATTCAACCGAGTGTATCACCGTGGGGAGCACCGATGTTATTCGTAAAAAAGAAGGATGGGTTAATGCGCCTTTGCATTGATTATAGGGAATTAAACAAAATCACTATTGAGAATAAATATTCGTTGCTAAAAATAGATGACTTGTTTGATCAGTTGAAGGGAGCTAAGTACTTCTCGAAGATAGATTTAAGAAGTGGGTATCATCAATTAAAGGTAAGGAATGAGGATGTACCTAAGACGGCATTCAGAACTCGGTATGGACACTACGAGATTCTGGTAATGTCTTTTTGTTTAACTAATGCCCCTGCAGCATTCATGGATTTGATGAATAGGGTGTTTAAGCCATTCTTAGATAAGTTTGTGGTGGTATTCATTAATGATATTCTGGTGTACTCCAAATCTTAAGAGGAACACGTGGAACATTTACGTTTGACGTTAGAGACGCTAGGAAAGGAAAAATTGTATGCGAAGTTCTCTAAATGTGAATTTTGGCTAGAACGTGTACAATTTCTTGGGCATGTAATTGAAAAAGATGGGATTTCAGTAGATCCATCAAAAGTGGAAGCTGTGATAAATTGGGAACAACCGAGAACACCATCTGAAGTGAGGAGTTTCTTGGGACTGGTAGGCTATAACAGTCGGTTTATTCAAGATTTCTCCAAGATTTCCACTCCGTTGACAAATTTGACAAGGAAAGCTATAAAATTTGTCTAGACGGAAAAATGCGAAGAGAGTTTTCAAGACTTGAAAAAGAAGTTATGTGTGGCACTTGTGTTGTTATTACCAGATAATACAGGAAACTTTGTGGTGTATAGTGATGCATCACATAAAGGAATTGGTTGTGTGCTTATGCAAAACGATAAAGTCATTGCATATGCATCAAGGCAGCTGAAGGATTATTAGAAAGGATACCCGACTCATGATTTAGAGTTAGTTGTGGTAGTATTTACTTTGAAGATATGGAGACATTATCTCTATGGAGAGAAATATGAGATATATATGGACCATAAAAGTCTAAAATATATTTTCACACAGAAAAATCTGAACATGCATCAAAGGAGATGCTTAGAGTTGATAAAAGATTATGATTGTGAGATCTTTTATCATCCGGGTAAAGCAAATGTGGTTTCTAATGCCTTGAGTAGAAAGGGTCGTGAGAAATTGATGTTGTTAGCGGCTCAGGAGGAACTTATCGTAGCAATGGCAAGACTAGAGCTAGAAATCAAACTTCAAAAAGAATCCGATGAAAGATTATTCCAGATAGAAGCTAGTCCAACTTTAGTGGACAAAGTTAAGACTGCTCAACTACAAGATGAAGAATGTGGAAAGATAAAAGAAAGAGTGGTTGAGGGTAATGAAGTGAAATACAAGATCAATCCCGAAGGACTACTAAGGTTCGAGGAAAGAATTTGGGTTCCGGCAGTACCGGATATTAAAGATGAAATCTTAACCGAACCTCATAACTCAAGATATTCAATTCATCTGGGAAATACGAAGATGTATCAGGATTTACAACGACATTATTGGTGGCCGAATATGAAAAGAGATGTTGCGAAATGTGTCGCAAAATGCCTAACGTGTCAAAAAGTCAAGGCCAAACATCAGAGACCAAGCAGATTACTTCAACCGTTGGAAATACCAAAATGTAAGTGGGAGCATATCACAATGGATTTTGTTGTAGGTCTTCTAACGGCTCAGAAAGGATACGATGTGATTTGGGTGATAGTGTATAGATTAATGAAATCAACACATTTTTTGCCAATAATGATTAGATTAAATCTAGATCAGTTGGCAAAATTGTACATTAAGGAGATCGTTTTGAGACAAGGAGTTCAAGTGTTAATTGTGTTAGACAGAGATTCGAGATTCACGTCAAACTTCTGGAAGAAACTACAAGAATGCATGGGAACACAATTGAGAATGAGTACGGCATACCATCCTCAAACAGATGGCCAAAGCGAACGAACAATCCAAACGTCGGAAGATATGCTTAGAGCATGCATCATGGATTTCAAAGGGAGCTGGGACGATCATCTACCGTTGGCAGAATTTCTAAGACCCCAACTTTTATGAATAAAGATGAATTTTTCTCGAAATATATTTTTGAATATTATGGAGTTAATTTGATATAATGTTATTGTTGTAGGTAATATTAATAAATTTTGCAAAGTAAGCAAGTTGTTATAAAATATTCGATTGGTCAGGGAATATTCATTTTAATAGGGAATATTCGTACGACGATACAATTATTGGTGGATCCCACAACAGAATTATTATCAAAATGAGAAAACGACAGAAATATCTTTTTATGAAAGTAACGGCGGAAGTTTTACAGTTAACTATTGAAATACCCGGTGGTAAAAGTATAGTAATACACGTGGTTGCATAGTAGCACACGGTATTGATTATTGACACTTACATGAAAAGACACTAAGTTTTATTCAATTATTGCTACAGTAATTGTTGCATAGTATCTCACGTTATTTGATTCAATTATTGTCAATATTTTATATTATTAAATCAATAATTGAGATGATAAGTTATTCATATTATTATTTGCATAATTAACAATGTCTAGAAAGTTCTGTCGAGGAAAGGGGTTTGGTCACCTAATTACGCGCCAATAGGGAGAAATCCTTATCGAAAAGCCCCCTCTTTCCTGGGAATGATCTAGTTGTTAATATTGCAAGTTATAATAATGATGAATAAATATTGTTAAAAATATTGAGGGGGTTTTTTATGAAGTATTTGTTATAAATTTTGGCGTATTATTTGGACCCCCATTTACCCATTTTTTAAAATAATCGGTGAAAAGTTATTCAGTATATATTTATATGATGGGGCCAACATGTTAGATGAATGATAGGGTGGGGCCCACATGTTTATGACTTTGGGGGAGGGGGGAGTCTGATATGTCACGGGGGGAGTTATTTATTATATATATATACATATATATTATAATAAGTTTTGTTTTTTTATAAAAAATAGAATATATTATATTTTATTGAATATTATATTAATAATTTGAAAAAACGGGCGTCTAATTTTCATTTTCTTCCGCCCGTGATTATTTCGTTTGAAATCTTATTGTTGGTCCATGAATCTTTTTTTTTAAATAGTATCATTCCATTCTCCTATAAATAGGATGCTTAGTTAGAATTGAAAATCACACCAGAATCAGAGAATTCTTCTTCTATAATATTGAGCGTATTTCTTTCGAGTTTTAGGAAGTTGTGAGTGTAGAAAATAGTTCAAGTTTTATTCAAGAATATCCCCGCCCTACCAATCAGAATATTCTTCTTTTTAAGGTAAGGGATATTATTTTTATTAAATACTCGTAAGAAATAATATTTTCTTCTATACTCTGTAGTATGCGAGGAATATTATTTCGTTTCAGATTCTAAATTCTGTACTCATTTTGTTAAGTTTTGGCTTCTATACTCCATGAAATTAGTAGAATAACCTTGATATTTGTGTTTCATCTAGTATCTTTTCATGGAAATATTATTCTGAGCATTCTTGATAAGTTTTAACTTTTTCATGCTGGAGTATTATTCACGGGGTACTATTCACTCAGTTACTATTCATCCGGGGTACTATTCATGACAAACATTGATTTTTTCGGTCCAAATCATTTTTGATACAATATTATTCTTGAATTTTTACTCCACAAAGCAGTATCATGTTGACAATTTGGACATTATTGAATTCTTGATAAATTAATTTATAAATCTTTAGAAATTTATCTTTTGCTTTCTTTTAATTGAATTCTTATATCATTGTCATCATCCTCATTCTTATATTATGATGAAAGTCATCTTTGGCTTATGTGTATAGATGGACTGTTGATTGGTATGATTATGACCAAGGATTATTCACTATAATCATGACCGTAATGTTACAAATGATGTGGTAAAAGTCCTCATTGGCTCGTAGTGCATTGATGGACAGTGGTTCGCATGATCATGACCATTGGGGAAAACACAAATATCCTTAGCCCGTAGTGCATGAATAATTCGTGGTCGTGATACTAATGAATATCCTTGGCCCGTAGTGCAGGAATTATGTGGATTATTTATTAAGCGGCGATAAAATTGTTGATAAACTTTTAAATCATAGAAGATAATATATATCATGCTTTACTTGACTCTTCTAATGGATTGCTTGTTTCGCTGCAGTTAACTTGATGTCAATTATATTTAATTAGTTTAACACTGTTGAAGGCTAACGATAATTTATTATGCATTATCTTAGTCATAATATTTCTTACTAGGCTAGTTGAGCTCACCCTTTTGCTTTTATTGTTCTCTTCAGAAAATGAGAACGTAGTCGGGACTAGTCTGGGAATGGAGTGATGGTTCGAGATGGTGATATAGTAGTCCTCATTATTCTATGAAATAGTGTGATAATAATTGTAATGAGGACTCCATTTGAGTTTGGATATTGTCTAAAAGACAATATTCGTATTAAAACTCTTAGCTATGTTTTGTCGTATTTTACACTACAGTTATATAATTAAGTTTGTAGTTAAATTCGGTACCATGTATTTGGCGACTCAAGATGGGTGATGTATACCTATTTTAGGGGCGTCACAATTTGTATCAGAGCTTAGGGATATGATCCCTAGCTAAGATGTGAGACTAGAACTAGGAGGAGAGAGACGGATAATTCCTTCACTAGTATGATCTACCTAAGTTTATTTGTTATTTAATTGGTCGGTCAGAATATAGGGATAATATGTGGCATGTCAATTAACCCTTGTTTTGTGGCAGTGTTTGAAAATTGTTGACTTGTTAATATTCTAAACCTTGTTGTTTTGATGATAACTTGATATGATGGGCTAATTTGTTTATTTTCAAATTTCAGGAAGTTGACGAAAGGATTATTGTCAAAAGACTTTAAAGATTTGAGTCTTAAGAAAAATATGTAAGGTCATTGCAAATATTTAATTTGTCAATAACAAGGCTCTAGGACATGCTATACGTGCATTAAAATGTGATTAAATATTTTTTGCATGCCTAAGAATTTATGCTAACTGTTCTTACATGATTTATTTTAGTTGGTTGGTATTTATATTATGTATGCTTTAGATAAAAAGTTGAATAATTATTGCCCAAATTAATTGACTTATATTTGCCATGCGTTACGAAATTTTAAGAGTTTTGTTTTTATAGAAATATTTGTATAACACGTGTGCATCAAACTTGTTGGAAACCTAAAAGGTGTTGGTAACTTAAAAGTGGTGGCGGGAGAAGATATGATTACTTGGATTGTATGAATCTTGGAAATACAAGATAATCATTATCTTGGAAAATGAATTACACTACTTATTTTTTTTAAATACCAAACTAACACTTCATTATTTGTTTAAGTTTGAAGAGTCAGTGATATTCATAAGGTGGCAGTTATTATGGAGTACTTGAGTTTTACACGGAACCTATTCATGGGTTATCTTTGACATAGTCTATATCTTTTAAGAAATGTTTCCATCATAAATAAAGACGTTACTTATCTTTGGGAATTTTGTTGGCAACGTAAATATTTTTTCAACAGAACTGTGTTGTATAGAAACGGTAATATATTTTCTGGGCTATTAAAGAAGAACTAAAGTCAGTGATTAAAATACAACACTTGAATTAAATATTGCGCTCATATACTTGAAAAGCTACTTTATTATTCTTGGTGCAAAAATTTTAGCTGCTGTGCAACTATATTAAGATTAATTATCAGCTATTTTCATGGGCATAATATTGGTGATATCTCTCACTTTTTCTACTTGATCGTTGCATTCATTAGTCGGGCCTTGCATTGTTAAATTATTTATTTGCTTTGATCATTAGACCTCTATATTTGTAATCTTAAATTTTTAGACTAAGTGTTGTCTAATGAAATTTAATCCAAGTGGATTAAGATTTGTTTACAAACAGGTTCAAGGAAGCATAGGTGCTTAAGGGGTGCATCGGTGCACAAGGAGCAAGTGTGCTCAAGAATATTATTGTAATTCAATTTTTGATAGAATCTGTTTTGTAACAAGGGTCATTTTAAAGAAATAAAATTGAGTCTCCAATACTAGTTGGTATTGAACATGGACTAGGCTATTATTATAGAGGGTAATAGCTGAACCACGTAAAAAATCTTGGTGTTGTTTTTATTGCTTGCTTTACTTTAATATCTCTTAAGATAGTTAAATTTATTAATAATTAAAATTTAAATATTTGATTCATCTTGAGATATTTTGTTAACACCATGTATTCACTTTGACTTATAAATTCATCAAATATTTTCTTAAACTAAAAGTCAATTCGGTAGGCCATATTCATTCAGCAAGCTAAATTCATCAATATAGTAGGCTATATTCGATAGTTTGGTTTAAAGTTTAAAAATTGGTCATAGTTTTCACACTTATTTAATTTTCATTTGCTTGTTACAAGAAGTTCACACTCTATCAAATGGTTGTAAAGAGCGCCTTCCTCAACGAATACATCAATGAAGAGGTATATGTAAAATAGCCTCCTGGATTTGAACATGAAAGATATCCAAACCATGTTTACAAGCTCAAGAAAGCTCTCTATAGACTTAAGCAAGCTCCAAGGGCTTGGTACGAAAGGTTGAGTAAGTATTTACTTTTAAATGATTTTGTTAGAGGAAAAATTGATTCTACATTATTTATAATGCATGAAAATAAAGATATTATCATTGTACAAATATATGTAGATGATATAATTTTTGGTGCTACTAATGATTTCCTTTGCGAATGGTTTTCTATGTGCATGCATAAGGAATTTGATATGAGTCTAATGGGAGAACTTAACTACTTTTTGGGACTTCAAATCAAGCAAACAAAGGAATTTATATGCATCCATCAAACCAAATATACAAAAGAGCTACTCAATAGATTTGGTTTCGAAGGATCAAACTCTAAGGCTACACCTATGAGTACTTCAATAAAGCTTACGACTGACGAAGAAGGTATAGCTGTGGAGGTAACTAAATATCGAGATAAGATTGGATGTTTGTTATATTTAAGTGTATCTAGAACAGATATTATGTATAGTGTTTGTTTATGTGCATGATTTCAAGCAAAACCTAAAGAATCTCATTTACAAGTTGTTGAAAGAATTTTTAAATATTTAAGTGCTATAATTAATTTGGGATTATTTTATTCAATTTGTAATCATTTTGAACTACTAGGCTATTCAGATGCTGACTATGCAGTATGTCAAATTGATAGAAATAGTACCAGTGGTGCTTGCACATTTTTAGGTCACAGTCTTGTTTTGTGGCATAGTAAAAAGCAGACATCGGTTGCTTTATCAACCACTGAGGGAGAATATCTAGCCGCGGGAAGTTGATGTTCTCAGATATTATGGTTAAAACAAACTCTATGTGATTTTGATATTTTATATGATAGTGTGCCTATTTACTGTGATAATTCTAGCATTATCGACATTTCAAAAAATCCTGTTTTGCATTCATGCACTAAACATATAGAGGTTAGGCATCATTTTCTAAGGGATAATGTTTCAAAAGGTTTAATTAAATTAATTTTTATTCCAACAGAAAAACAATTGGCTGACATTTTTACCAAACCCTTAAATGAAGAAAGGTTTTGCATGTTAAGAAGAGAACTTCGAATGTGCATGGTATAATATGATCACGTACTAAAATAGTTTATGCATAAAATATTTCAAATATATAGTATATCTGCATGTTATGATTTTAAATGGGTCTTGTTGATACGTTATATGTTCTTAACCGAAGACTAAGGGAGACGTATCTGTTCTGCACAACTTGCGGTAGATATTATTATGGGTTTCGAAATTTGAAAAGACAGAAGCTGAGAAATTTTTATCTTTCCAAGGAGTCCTTTTGGCGTCCAACACTTCCATATTAAACAAAGAGCGCCTTCTGTCTCCATATTCACTCAGAAATTTTTCTACTGTTCTTCAATGCTCTACTTTTCTCACCGATAATGAAGACTCGGGCCAACAAAAGATCTTTCTGCATCACCATCAAAGAAGGAGACCATCCCTGATCTCCTTATACTATGCGATCTCCAAAAAAGTCCAAGAGATAACCACGCCAGACATCTGTTCATGTTTCTTCTTATTATTCTAATGGGTCTGATTCAAGCTTCTCTTTCCTAAAGAAATCCCCATAATCTCTTGGTTTGGATCCTCCATCTTCTCAGCTAGAGTCACCATCAAATCTGGTAAACCCTATCTCTGCTACTTCAGATTTGCAAGACAATTTCTTTAGGGGTCAAAGTTTTGAAGCTCGTTTCAAAACTTCTATTGCTACCAAGCAGTTTGTTTATGAGAAAATTTTAGATCTATTTTATTTCAAAAATATTTCTTTGGAAAAACTTTTTATCTCTTGTGGTATTTCTGCTATGCTCTTTCCCCCCACTAAGACATATCCCCATTTAGTACAATAGTTTTACATAAATTTAGAGTGTAATGGAGATTGTTATACATCCATTGTCAAGGGAAAGTCATTGTTTTTCACGGTTATCGATTTTGGAAGTATTTTTAATATTCCTTCATCTGGTCCTTGTCCATTTACTCTCAAGGGTGCTGCAAATATACCCTTTCCTCCTCTTTAACAACTTCAAAGTGTGATGAACGATTCATCTCTGATAACTCTGTTTACCTCCAAAACTGTTGATGTATGTCCACTTGCATGTGTTTTGAACAAACTACTTTGTTATAATTTGTTTCCACGAGTAGGTGGTGGAGCAGATTTTACTTACCAAGATCTTGTAGTTCTTGCAATGATTTTAAAAGGTGTCAGTTTTAATTTCTCTCTTATGATGTTGTCCCACATGATGAGTTGTATTCGACAAGTTAAAAAGTGTCTACCCTATGGTTTGTTTTTGACAAAAATGTTTCAGCATTTCAGAATCTACCTTGATGATGAAATTGTGGTGTCACACAATGAATTCATTGATTCTGCTAATTTAAAACAATCCCATATTTCTTTTGTTGATGGTTCGTTTGTTCGAATCGTTCCTGAACCTATTCCTACTCCACCGAGTTCTATTTCGTCTGATTTACTATATGATAAGCATACTTCTTCTACACTTCCTACTTCATCAGTCTCATCTTCAGTAGTAGTTGATATGTTGACTCAAGTCATCAAAAATCAAGAGCTTATGCGTTCTGAAATTCTTTGATGTTAAACAGAGGCTTTTGGTTTTTGAAAAAGGAAAACTGCCTATTCGGGCCAATGATTTGAACAAATGTTTTTTCTCAAATTGAAGATGAATTTATTGATTTACAAGACGGATTTGAGTTGCACACAATGGCTATGGTTGAATCTCTTCACAGGAAGATCAATAGAAATTCTTGTCAATTAAGTCAAGAACTGAAGTTTGTGAGTTATCAAATTGGAGAATTTGCCGATTTTATGTCTCATCATATGGATGTTGTTGGTAGAAAGTTACACTTTGATAGGATGCGCTCTCCAGTCTCGGAATGGCCTCGATGTAATTCGATGGCCGAATACATTGGAGATTTTCTTAACTTGCCTCTAGCCAATGAGACCTTTATTCCTCGTCCTCCTAGGTTTGCTCATGAATTTTCTATAGAAGAAAGGATTCATCGTCTTCTCCATCGTCCATATTTCACTTCTCGTCCTCTGCCTGTCATACACGTTGACGATATTTATATCTGATGATCTTTTTGGTGATGACAAAGGGGGAGACATACTATTGATGTTGCTGATGTGGTTGCTGTAAAGAAATATTGAATGATTTTGGATTTGTTAGTTGGATTTTGGAATTGTTGGTTTTATTTTAAAACGATTTGGCTGGAGCCAGTATTAGATATTATGATTGCTTAATTTTGTGTTATCTAATATTTGTTATAGCTAACAATTTTTGCAGGATAAATAATGCCTAAACAAAAGGCATGGTGGTAATTAGTTTGGATTATGTTTGTTCTTTCTGAAATTTTAAATATGCATCAATTCAGGGGGAGTTATAATTTTTGGTGTTGTCATCATAAAAAAGGGGGAGAATCTTGACTTGTTAATATTCTAAACCTTGTTGTTTTGATGATGAATTGATATAATGGACTAATTTGTTTATTGTGAAATTTCAAGAAATTGATGTAAGGATTATTGTCAAAAGACTTTGAAGATTTGAGTCTTAAGAAAAATATGTAAGGTAATTGCAAATATTTTATTTTTCAATACAAGGCTCTAGGACATGTTATGTGTGCATTAAAATGTGATTAAATATTTTATGCATGCCTAAGACTTTATGCTAACTGTTATTACATGATTTATTTTAGTTGGTTAGTATTTATATTATGCATGCTTTAGATAAAAAGTTGAATAATTATTTCCTAGATTAATTGACTTATATTTCCCATGTGTTATGAAATTTTAAGAGTTTTGCTTTTATAGAAATATTTGTATAACATGTGTGCATCAAACTTGTTGGAAACCTAAAAGGTGTTGGTAACTTAAAAGTGGTGGCGGCATAAGATATGACTACTTTGATTGCATGAATCTTGGAAATACAAGATAATCATTATCTTTGAAAATGATTTACACTACTTATTTTTTTTTAAATACCAAACTAACACTTCATTATTTGTTTAAGTTTGAAGAGTCAGTGATATTCATAAGGTGGCAGTTATTATGGACTATTTGAGTTTTACACGGAACCTATTCATGGGTTATCTTTGACATAGTTTATATCTTTTAAGAAATGGTTCCAACAGAAATAAAGATGTTACTTATCTTTGGGAATTTTATTGGCAACGTAACTATTTTTTCAGCAGAACTGTGTTGTATAACAACGGTAATATATTTTCTGGGCTACAAAAGAAGAACTAAAGTCAGTGATTAAAATACAACACTTGAATTAATTATTGCGCTCATATACTTGAAAAGCTACTTCATTATTCTTGGTGCAAAATTTTCAGCTGCTGTGCAATTATATTCAGATTAATTATCAGCTATTTTCGTGGGCATAATATTGGTGATATCTCTCACTTTTTCTACTTGATCATTGCATTCATTAGTTGGGCCTTGCATTTTTAAATTATTTATTTGCTTTGATCATTAGACCTCTATATTTGTAACCTTAAATTTTTAGACTAAGTGTTCTATAAGGAAATTTAATCAAGGTGGATTAAGTTTGTTTACAAACAGGTTTAAGGAAGCATATGTGCTTAAGGGGTGCATTGGTGCACAAGGAGCACGTGTGCTCAAAAGAATTATTGTAATTTAATTTTTGATAGAATCTGTTTTGTAACAAGGGTCATTTTAAAGAAATAAAAGTGAGTCTCCAATACTAGTTGGTATTGGACGTGGACTAGGCTATTATTATAGAGGGTAATAGCTGAACCACGTAAAAAATCTTTATGTTGTTTTTTATTGCTTGCTTTACTTTAATATCTCTTAAGATATTTAAATTTATTAATAATTAAAATTTAATTATTTGATTCACCTTGAGATATTTTGTTAACACCAAGTATTCACTTTGACTTATAAATTCATCAAAATATTTTCTTAAACTAAAAGTCAATTAGGTAGGTTATATTCATTCAGCAAGCTGCATTCATCAATATAGTAGGCTATATTCGATAGTTTGGTTTAAAGTTTAAAAATTGGTCATAGTTTATTCCCACACTTATTCAAACCCCCTTCTAAGTGTGTCTTGTCTGAATTTCAAAAATGGCATCTGAAAATATTGAGATCAGTAATGAAGCACATGCGACCGTTGAGTCACCAACGATCAATACCCAGGATAATGTGCAACAGGAAGATAATAATACTCAGGTAAACAACAACACCAATCAAATGATGAACGATGGGATGTTCAGAGGCTTTATACAATTCATGCAACATCAGGCGAGAGCGGCTCCTATTCAAAATGCAGGTGGAAACACTGGTAACTCACAGATGGTTGCCGATAAGCAATTCAAGGAGCTGGGACCATCGTAGTTTTGGGGGAAGCCAGAACCACTTAAGGCGGAGACGTGGATAAAGCAGATCACCAAGATATTTGAGGTCTTGAGATGCTCCGAGGAGCAAAATGTTCCCTTTGCCACCTTCATGTTGTGAGGAGAGGCAGATAACTAGTGGGAATCTGTAAACGTACTCAACCGTCCGCACTGAAGATGTCTTGGGAGAAGTTCCAAAAATTGTTCAACGATAAATACTTTTCTAAAAGTATTCGTCACATGAAGGAGGTGGAATTTATCAAGCTGGAACAAAATAATTTGATCGTGTTATAGTGCGAGGCTATGTTTGCCGAGTTATCCCGATTTGCATCCCATTTGGTTGATAATGAGGAGAGAATAACACGAATTTTTCTGCGAGATTTGAAACCCGAAATATGTTAATATCTCATTTCTTACAAACTGTGTTTATATTCAGATGTTGTAAATAGGGCTCAGTTATTGGAGCGCGATAATGAGTCAACCCAACCAAGAGAGAGCAGCCGGCAACTTGATAATACTAGTGATAGCAGTCATCAAAGCGGTGATAACAAACAGGGAGGAAATCAACATACCAGAAATGGTAACGGTGGTTGTCATGGCCAAAATAATATAAGTTAAAATTTCATGAAGAAGAGATTCAACAATGATGGAAAGACGTCAGCACTAGCACTTGTTGTTAAAGAAGACCAACCGTATGCTTCAAATGAGGAGGGGAGGGACACATCAGTCCAAACTGCACGATGCAGTCCAAAGCATGTTATAATTGCAGAAGAGAAGGTCACTTAACTCGATTTTATCGTGCAGCAAAGCCAAGTCCAGTTGGGATGGTGACACCAAATGCCGTCCCAGAAAAGTCAAAGCCGGTACTTCAAGGGAGAGCGTTTGTCGTGACCTCCCAAAAAGTGAGGAACCTGAACAAGGTTATCACGGGTAAGCTAATCATAAACTCTAGCAAAGTCTATACCTTATTTGATACCGATTCTACCCATTCTTTTATTTCTCCTACTTGCGCATAACGTTTAAATTTAACTCCGGAGAAATTAGACACTTATCTGTTGAAACTCCATTGGGAGAAACCTTCATTACATCCACTGTTTATAAGTCTTATTTGATTCAAATAGGCACCCACACGTTACCTGTCGATCTTATCTCTTTGAAAATACTTGCATTTGATGTAATTTTAGGGATTGATTGGTTAACTACTCATCATGCTAAAATTAACTATTTTCATAAGGTTGTTAGCTTTCATATTCCTAACCAACCCATTATGTGAATTCAAGCAACCAAACCACTAAAGTCAACCATTGTCATATCAAGCCATAAAGCTATTCATTTATTGAAAATGGATGTCAAGCTTCCTTAGCCCATGTCACGGATTTAAACAAAAATACGTCAGATTTGAATGATATTTCTATTGTTAATAAATTTCCTGATGTATTCCCTAAAGAACTTCCTGGCCTACCCCAGAGTGTGAAATTGAATTTGGTATTGACCTTGAACCTAGTACAAAACCCATTTCCAAAGCCCCATATCAAATAGCTCCTATTGAACTTCAGGAGTTAAAGACCCAACTGCAGGAATTGTTAGACACCGGTTTCATTCGTCCTAGTACGTCTCCTTGGGGTGCTCCTGTTCTATTCGTAAAGAAGAAAGATGGAAGTATGCGACTTTGTATTGACTATCGAGAGTTGAATCATGTCACCATCAAAAATAGGTACCCGTTGCCATGCATTGATCACCTATTTAACCAGTTGCAAGGAGCAAAATTCTTTTCAAAGATCGATCTTCGTTCTAGATATCATCAATTAAAGATTAAAACTGATGACATTCCAAACACTGCTTTCAGAAGTCGGTACAGGCATTATGAATTCCTAGTCATATCTTTTGGATTGACTAATGCTCCTGCTGCCTTCATGGATATGATGAACCGAGTATTCAAGGAATATTTGGATCATTTTGTGGTTGCCTTTATTGATGACATCCTCATTTATTCCAAAAGCCGTGAAGATCATGAGCAACACTTGAGGCTGATACTCCAAAAGCTTCGTGAGAACAAGTTATATGCCAAGTTGAAGAAGTGTGAGTTCTGGCTTGAGGAAGTAGCATTCCTTGGGCATGTGATATCCAATCATGAAATATCTGTTGACCCGGCAAAGATTAAAGCAATACAAAGCTGGAAACAACCTAAGTCAGTAACCGAAGTACATAGCTTTCTGGGCTTAGCTGGTTATTATCGGAGATTCGTAGAAGGATTTTCTCAAATCGCTACTCCATTAACTCAGCTGACTCGAAAAGATATAAAATTCGGTAGGAGCGAGGAATGTGAGAAGAGTTTTCAAAAAATCAAGAGGAGACTCATTTCAACACCTATTCTGATAATACCATCTGGTTCGGAGGGATTTGTCATCTGCAACGATGCTTCAGGCAGAGGGTTAGGATGTGTTCTCATGAAACATGGGAAAGTCATAGCCTATGCCTCACGATAACTCAAACAATATGAGAGGAATTATCCTACTCATGATCTAGAGTTGGCAGTTGTTGTTTTCGCACTTAAAATCTAGAGGCATTACCTGTATGGGGAGAAAGTGGAGATCTATACGGATCATAAAAGCCTCAAATATTTCTTCACCCAAAAGGAACTCAACATGCGACAACGATGTTGGCTCTAGCTGTTGAAAGATTACGATTATACCATTCAATACCATCCTAGAAAAGCGAACATGGTAGCTGACGCGTCCAGTAGAAGATCGTATGCGGGTACGAGTACGATATTGTCAACGCAAAGACCCATTTTATATGACTTGCAAAGGATGGAGGTAGAGTTAAAGACTCTAGGGACCCACGTGATGATGGAAAATATACGAGTAGAACCGACTTTAATCGATAAAGTTAAAGCTACTCAAGCTACAGACCTGGAGCTGATGCGTATGAAGAAGAAAGTGCAAGAAGGTGCTATTTCGGAAGCAAGAATCGATGAAGAAGGAATACATCGAGTTAACTCCAGACTTTGTGTTCCTAACAACCCTGATTTAAAGTATAAGATCATGATAGAGGCACACAACACACCGTTTGAAATCCATCTTGGGAGTACCAAAATGTATCGTGATCTTTGACATACATTTTGGTGGAGCAATATGAAGAGAGAGATAGCGGAGTTTATCTCAAGGTGTCTAACTTGTCAACGAGTCAAGGTGGAGCATCAAGTGCCGAAAGGTCCATTGCAACCACTTGAAATTCTAGAATGGAAGTGGGAGCACATTACCATGGATTTCGTTACTGGTCTTCCCAAGGTTTCTCAAGGCATAGATGTGATTTGGGTCATTGTTGATAGATTGACCAAGTCTGCTCATTTCTTACCTATATGAGAAACTTATTCACTTGAATGTCTTGCTCGTATATACATAATTGAGATTGCTAGACTGCATGGTATGCCAGTATCCATAGTTTCTGATTGAGACCCAAGATTTACTTCACGATTTTGGGTTAGTTTGCAAAAAGCTATGGGCACGAATTTACGATTTAGTTCGGCATATCATCCTCAAACGGACGGGACGTCGGAGAGGACTATTCAAACTCTTGAAGATCTATTAACACTCTGTGTCCTTGACTTCAAAGAAAGTTGGGACAAGTTCTTTCCATTGGTGGAATTCTACTACAACAACAGTTATCAAGCAAGTATTGGCATGGCCCCATTTGAGGCATTGTATGGACGCAAGTGTCGTTCTCCAGTATGCTTCGATGAGGTGGGTGAAGCAATGTTGTTGGGACCGGAGTTGGTACGTATGACTACAGAAATGATTCAATGATCCGACAACGTATAAAAACCTCACAAGATCGACAAAAGATTTATGTTGATATTCATCGAAAATATGTGGAATTCAATGTTGGTGATCATGCGTTGTTACGAGTTATTCCATGGAAAGGAGTTACAAGATTTGGAAAGAGAGGAAAGCTCAATCCTCGATTTATTGTCCCATTTGAAATCCTTGATCGCATAGGAACTGTGGCCTATAGACTCGCCTTACCGCCAAGTATGTCTCGTGTTCATAATGTTTTTCACATATCCATGTTACGTAAATATGTGGAAGACCCGAACCACATTATTGAGTTAGAACCGGACGAGATAGCGAAAGATTTAACGTATGAAGAGGTACCTGTTAAAATCTTGGATATGAAGGAACATATTCTACGCTCCAAGGTTATACCTCAAGTCAAAGTTTTGTTGAGAAACCACGCTATTGAGGAAATGACCTGGGAGTTAGAATCTAAAATGAAATCAAGGTATCCTCACCTCTTCGACATACCAGGTACGTACACCAATTTTGAGGGCAAAATTTCATAAGAATGGGAGGTTGTAAGACCCCAACTTTTATGAATAAATATGAATTTTTCTCTAAATATATTTTTGAATATTATGGAGTGAATTTGATATAATGTTATAGTTGTGGGTAATATTTATAAATTTTACAAAGTAAATAAGTTATTATAAATATTCGATTGGTTGGGGAATATTCATTTTAATAGGAAATATTCGTACGACGACGCAATCATTGGTGGACCTCACAACATAATTATTGTCGGAATGAGAAAACAATAGAAATATCTTTTTATGGAAATAATGGCGGAAGTTTTGCCGTTAACTGTTGAAATACCCGGTGGTAAAAGTACAGTAATACACGTGGTTGCATAGTAGCACACGGTATTAATTATTGACGCTTACGTGAGAAGTCACTAAGTTTTATTCAACTATTGCTATAGTAATTGTTGCATAGTATCTCACATTATTTGATTCAATTATTGTCAATATTTTATATTATTAAATCAATAATTGAGATGACAAGTTGTTCATATTATTATCTACATAATTAACAATGTCTAGAAAGTTCTGTCGAGGAAAGGGGTTTAGTTACCTAATTGCGCGTCAATAGGGAGAAATCCTTATCGGAAAGCCCCATCTTTCCTAGGAACGATCTGGTTGTTAATATTGCAATTTATAATAATGATGAATAAATGTTGTTAAAAATATTGAGGAGATTTTTTATGAAATATTTGTTATAAATTTTGGCGTATTATTTGGACCCCCATTTACCCATTTTTCAAAATAATTGGTGGAAAGTTATGCAATATATATTTAATCGGGGCCCACATATTGGATGAATTATAGGGTGGGGCCCACATGTTTATGACTTTGGGGGAGGGGAGAGTCTGATATGTCACGGGGGGAGTTATTTGCTATTATTATTATTATTATTATTATTATTATTATTATTATTATATATATATATTATAATAAGTTTTGTTTTTTTTATGAAAATAAAATATATTATAATTTATTGAATATTATATTAATAATTTGAAAAAACGGGCGTCTAATATTCATTTTCTTCCGCCCGTGATTGTTTCGTCCGAAATCTTACTGTTGGTCCGTGAATTTTTTTTTCTAAATAGTTTCCTTCCATTCTCTTATAAATAGGATGCTTAGTTAGAATTGAAAATCACACCAAAATCAGAGAATTCTTCTTCTATAATATTGAGCGTATTTCTTTCGAGTTTTAGGAAGCTGTGAGTGTAGAAAATAGTTCAAATTTTCTTCAAGAATATCATTTCCCTACCAATCGGAATACTCTTCTTTTTAAGGTAATGGATATTATTTTTGTTCAATACTCGTAAGAAATACTACTTTCTTCCATACTCTGTAGTATGTGAGTAATATTATTTCATTTCAGATTTCAAATTTTATACTCGTTTTGTTAAGTTTTGGCTTCTATACTCCATGAAATTAGAATATCCTTGATATTTGCGCTTCATCCAGTATCTTTTCATGAAAATATTATTTTGAACATTCTTGATAAGTTTTAACTTTTTAATGCCGGAGTACTATTTACGGGGTCCTATTCCCAAAGTACTATTCACGGGGTACTATTTACTCAATTACTACTCACCCGGGGTACTATTCATGACAAAAATTAATTTCTTTTCGGTCCAAATCATTTTTGATACAATATTATTCTTGAATTTTACTCCACAAAGTAGTATCATGTTGACAATTTGGACATTATTGAATTCTGGATAAATTAAATTATAAATCTTTAGAAATTTATCCTTTGCTTTCTTTTAATTGAATTCTTATATCATTGTCATCATCCTCATGCTTATATTGTGATGAAAGTCATCTTTGGCTTACGTGCATAGATGGACTGTTGATTGGTATGATTATGACCAGGGATTATTCGGTATAATCATGACCGTAATGTTACAAATGATGTGGTAAAATTCTTCATTGGCCCGTAGTGCATTAATTGGCAGTGGTTGGCATAATCATGACCATTGGTGAAAACACAAATATCTTTGGCCCGTAGTGCATGGATAATTCGTGGTCGTCATGCTAATGAATATCCTTGGCCCATAGTGCAGGGATGATGTGGATTATTTATTAAGCTGAGATAAAATTATTGATAAACTTTTAAATCATAGAAGATAGTAGATATCATGCTCTACTTGACTCTTCTAATGGATTGCTTGTTCCGCTACAGTTAAACATGATGTCTATTGTATTTTATTAGTTTAACCCTATTGAAGGCTAACGATAATTTAATATGCATCATCTTAGTCATAATATTTCTTACTGGGCTAGTTGAGCTCACCCTTTTGCTTTCATTGTTCTCTTCAGGAAATGAGAACGTCGCTGGGACTAGTCGGGGAACAGAGTGATGGTCCGAGATGGTGTTATAGTAGTCCTCACTATTCTATGAAATAGTGTGATAATAATTGTAATGAGGACTCCATTTGAGTTTGGATATTTTCTAGAAGACAATATTCGTATTAAAACTCTCAGCTATGTTTTGTCGTATTTTACACGAGGGTTGTATGATTAAGTTTGTAGTTGAATTTTGTACCATGTATTTGGTGACTCAAGATAGGTGATGTATACCTATTTTGGGGGCATCACGGTTGGTATCGGAGCTTAGGGATATGATCCCTTGCTAAGATGTGAGACTAGAACTAGGAGGAGAGAGACGGGTAATTCCTTTGCTAGTATGACCTACCTAAGTTTATTTGTTATTTAATTGGTCGGTCAGAATATAGGGATAATATGTGGCATATCAATTAACCCTTGTTTTGTGGTAGTGTTTGAAAATGGCATCTGAAAATGTTGAGATCAGCAATAAAGCACATGAGACCGTTGAGTCACCAACGATCAATACCCAGGATAATGTGCAACATGAAGACAATAATACTCAGGTAAACAAATACATCAATCAAATGATGAACAATGGGATGTTTAGAGGCTTTATTCAATTCATGCAACATCAGGCGAGAGCAGCTCATGTTCAAAATGCAGGTGGAAACACTGGCAACTCACAGATGGTCACCGCTAAGCAATTCAAGGAGCTGGGACCATCAGAGTTTTGGGGAAAGCCAGACCCACTATCTGCCTGAAACTAGAGCACCGCCCCGTAGTACAATTCCAGCGCTGCAACGTAACTTTAGCTTTTTTAGCGTGTCACAAAGACCTGCAGTCATCGATTATACTGAAGTAAATATGAAAATACATAGGCAGTCAATGATGTAGCGCCAAATATAGGTCTTTACTTGGCCACAAAGGTTGCCAATTCGGTATGCAGCAATTCCATCTGGGTAAATGGGCAATCGCAATGCCAGCTTAGTAGATTGACGAAAAAATTATTTTTTATTATACAATTTTGTAATTATTTATAAAGAATAATGTTATGACTGCTAAAATGTGATTTGGTCATATTGTAGTGTACCAAGCAAGAAAATATTGTTAGCAATTAATAAATAATGTGATGAATTGAAGAGTTACAGTTTAAAATAAGTAGTTGAACCTAAGACTACAAGTCGTATACGAAATAGATACTTAATTGTGTACTAAGTACATGTAGTAACTAATTATGTCATGATGACATTTATATAGGGTATTGAGAATCAAGTATACAGTTTAGCTTACACGCAAGGCATGTTCCTAAATCTTCTTTACATTGAGCAAGTCCCTAACCTTTACTACTTTATTATTCAGCAAGGTTTAGTTTTCATTGTCATGTTATACTTATGCAAGTTCTCTAACCCTAAGTTTGCATTGAGCAAGTTTTCAAACTCTAACCTTTATTTGAGTTTGTTCTATCCTATTTACCTTTATATTAAGCAAGTAATTCCTACTTGTATAACTTAATTATATTCATGCAAGCTCTTTACTTTACTCTTACTTTGAGAAGGTTTCCTATCTTTAACTTGTTCCTTATTATGCAAGTTTCAAAATTCCGTTGTTCTTATATGATGAGCAAGTTTTATTGTTCAACTTGCTATCAATTATGCATGTTCAATAACTCAATTCTTTTATTAAACAAAATTTTAATCTTAGCTTAATGTTGTTCAAGCATGGTTTATTATATTATTTAATGCTTACACTTTCTAGTTCATTTCTAAGCATGACTGGTATAAACAATGTTGATTCATTTATGATTCATTCCATAGCATATTGTATTTACATTTTTAATTCAACTAATCCTTAGTTGATGATTGTTAAACTCTAAATTACCCTTGAAGCTTATCAAAACCAAACTTACTTTGGTGCGGACTTGTATTCTAAATAATGAGAAGAAGAACCCTATTACAGGGGATTAAGTACACTATGCGTTTAGATGTTTGTGCACAATACGTGGTACGAAGGACTGATCCCCCTAAGTATGAGAAGTCCATATAGTCTTATGACTATTTAGGTTTAAGTTGAAAGATTACTTATAACCTTGGACATAGTTCGTGGTCTAGTGACCCTCAATTATATTTGAAATTCTAGTTTCAGTTCTTGATTATTATTGATAGAGAATATTACTCAGTTCTATTGAACCTATTCATTGGCAGCTGTTATGATGTTATTATTCATTGTTGTTTCAAGTGAGCATTTGTTTTGCTCACTCTTGCACATATAATCATTGCAACTAAAGTTTAGAAGGTCGATGAACCTACCATTAGCAAAGGGAAAGGAAAATTAAACAAGTGTTGAAGACTTGTAAAATTTATTAACTTTCTTGATGTCAGACTTTATTTTAAATATTGTGATGTATTATTTAATTTTCCGCACTTGATATTTGTTTTAAAGGTTAGATAACCTGGGAGATTTTATTGGATTTATTGATGTAACCCTTTAATGGGAAAGTTTATTTTTAAAAATTTTTTTTGTTATATTTGGGTAGTTAGAAATTAATGAATGGAAAGTGAACACCAAATCTTGTGGGAATGAAGTACCCAAATTTGGGGGTGTCATGGGTATAGTGACTATTTGTATTTTAAACTGATGAAACCTTTTATTTTGTTAACTGACAACCCACATAAAAACACATTAGGTTGTTCTCTTCAGTTTATTTGGCTTACATCTATTATTCCTAAGTCTAAAAAAATAGAGAAAATAGAGCTTGGGAGAAAAAATTGAGAGAGAATTGAGATTCTCTGAGAAATTGGAGAAGATGAGATTTTGGAAAATTAAGGGAAACAAGCTTGTTAATCATCTATTCTAAGTTTAAAGAAGATTCAAAGGTAAATTCTTGAAATTCTAGTTTCTAGTTTTTATTTTCTAAAGGTTCTTCTTTGTAGTTGGTTTTGAGGGTTAAACTGTTAAGAGATTGATCATATATGTTAATTGATATGTACAATTTGGTATATATTTTTTATAAACGATTTTGAGTAATCAAATCTATGAAAAATTTGTTTTAAAATGAAGAATTTGAGTTTTGTGGACATATGTACATTTTGGCTTATATTAGAGTCAAAATTGATGGTTAATTCATGTATAGAATCTGACATTGATGATAAATGTTTTTAGTATGTTAAAATATGAAAACAACGAGAGTTGAATGGATCGATTTGGTTTAATAACGAGTCCATAGTGATTAATTACTCTAAATATGTTAAATATGAAAAACTGGCATGAACTTTGGTTTTTGAGTCCATAGATTGGTTGTTAGTGTTGTTTATGTGGTTAGAATCAATTAATACATGTTGGGTGTTCTTTTTATAAAATTTATATCTTCTAGGTATGTTTAAATGGGTGTTTGGGTGAAGAAATTTGGGTTTGTAGCAGTGATGTTCACGAATTGTAGAATCTGAGTCTGGGTTACTCCGCCCCGGCGGTGTTTCACAGTTTAAAAACTTCGCCCCAACAGGGGTGGTGTATAATGTTGGGAATGTTGATATAACCTTATTATATGATTATAGTGAAACTTAAAACATATTATATGATATGATTTCAGAAGGTGATCACAAGGACGATAATAATAAGCTGTGAAAGACTTGAACTTATTATTTGTGGGATTGGAAATGATTCTTATTCGCAAGGAATGATGAGATAGGAAGTTTAATAAGTTTAGTTGAATGCTAAGTAACTCCTTACAAGAAGAATTCTAGAAGTATTTTTATGAAGATTCTTAATTAATAATTTGTAACGAATGTGAAGTGAAGTTAAATTTTAAAGACCTAACAAAAAGTAAAGTATCGATTAAAAGAGATTTATGTAGAGAGGTGAGACGAAGGTTGATTTAGTGTCTTAACTAAATTTAAGTGTCAAATGAGGAAGAGTTAAAACTTGAAGATATGATATAAGTTTTTAATGAAATAGAAGTTATAAAATGATTAGGACAAAAAGTCAATGCGGTTTCATTATATGTGTAACTGAGGCATGTGTATATGAACTTTTGAACTGATGTAGGATAAATGCGAAGTAGTTAAGCTATAGTTGGTAATCTATAATTCAGGAAAGTCTTTCAGCTCTTATTTGCTATATGAACTTGATGGTTGATTAATTTAAAATTATTTTGCAAATAGCATGATGGATTGCATATGATGTGATATGAAATGTGAATGTCACGCCCAAGAAAATCGGATTTTTATGAGAATTAAATTTTTATTTGATTATGTGGATTAAATGAATTTAATTGATTATCTATGTGAGTAAGTTGTATGAAGGTTGTTCTATGACTTAGAATGTGCGGATGTGGTTAGGATTCTGGCTATGTGCTAGAATTAATTTTTTTGAATTTCCAAGATGAAAATAAAAGTTTTTCGAGAAATTTCCGTAAAAACAATATTCATCTGTTTCTGCTCGGGAATTAAGTTTGAAATTCTGAGAAACGCGTAATGATAGAATTCTAAGACGAGATAGAATATCCAATAATATTTCAGTTATGGCAAACGAAGTTTTCGCTTGCGAACTTAAAACCTAAGGGTTAGGGAAAGTGATTTCTGAGAAGGAAATAAATGCGTATAATGATTAGGATTATTATACGTGTGATATACGAGCATGATACTAATTAGCATACGAGTATAGTATGAAGATTATTACGACGTATAATACGGATATCATACGAATACTACACAAAGAGAATACGTGAGTTATACGAGTAGAATACGATTAGTTCTTAATAGACTTTGAGTTTATGGACTTTGTAGAATCCAATTGGATTTGGATTATATCAAGCCCAATGTTTTGTGAAATGAAGCCCAAGATTGAGTATTGTCAAGGCCCAATGTTAGGTTAAATCAAGCCCGATCCAAGAAACCGAATCACGGATCGAATCGATGGGTCATCGGATGGGTAAAACACATGGGGCAACCCATGGAGGGACCCACAAGGCCATGTGGGCTAGCTACTTGGTGACCAAGTAAAGCAACTTTACTTAGTTACAGAGTAATGAATAGTAAGGAGGTTACCAAATTGACCAAAATACCCTCCATTGGATTTTCTATATAAAGAAGCTTAGCTTGGTCATTTTTTTGTTTTACAAACATTGACCAACATATTTGACAGAGAGAAAAGAGCTAGAAACAAGTAATCAAGTGAGCTTGAAGCAAATCATACGAGTTTTAAGCAAGAACGCGAAGAACGTAAAGTAATAATTCGTAAAACCTTAGTCTTCGATCCATTTCTATTTATTTTTCATAGAGAAGTATGAATTCGTGGAGCATGTCTCTTCCGGAGTAATAAGGATGGCTATTAGTGAATTAACCATTTACAAGCCATGTATAAGTAGGAATCGTAAGCGTTTAAGTAAGTTTAACCGACGAAAAATCATTAAATTTTTACTTGGTTGTTGATGGACAAATTGAAAATCATCATTTATAGGGTATGTGAATATTGTTTGGTTAGGTTATAGACAATGAATCAATGGATTTGTTCCATTTGATTTGGCATATAAAACACGAGTAACAAAGTTATGGCGAATTTTACGAAATTAGACGTTAAACGTTGAAATCGTATAATTCTGGATTAGTAGTCAAAACCTGTCGTTTAGTTCAGAAACCCTAGTTTTCGATGGCATAGCGTAGTATAACGTTTTCAAGAGTCTTGGACTCAAGAACGGTCAAATTCTGAATTAGAACGAAGAAAACGATCTATGAACGTTCACTAGCATTTAACGAACACTTATTAGGATGTTAATAGTGAATTCATCGATAACGGATTTAAAAACTACTTGTGTCCAAATGAAATCGAAGTATATGTTACGTGTAAGTAAATGGCTTTTGAACGAGCCAATTCCGACTTAAAACAACTAAGTTATGAGTCCGAAAAGAATCGTATTGCAAATTTGAAAAATAATTCAAGAGCTCAGGGTGGGCACCGCAGCGCCACCCCAAGTTTTAAAACTCGTGCCTCAGCGCCACTTATATACAAGAAGTCTTATGCCTTGTCAACGAGACAAAGACTTAGCTATCGTTAGTTAAGCGCCATAACGCCAATAGTGTATACTAAAAATTTGGTCTTGCCGCAGTACCGTAAGGAGATTTGTTGACCAAGTTGTTTTTCAAACCCTGTTATTGCAAGGAAATTATGGGACATATATATACATAATATATATGATAAGATTAATCTTAAATCACTTATGTAATGCTTGCTGACTTTAAGAACTTGAACATTGTTTAATATAGATTAAAAGAAGAAAGAAATGTATGGATAAGTGAGTTGTATATAATTACTTTTAGTAGTTAATCGAGGGTCATTGAATAGTAAGTAAGGAACATGAGAACGTTAACAAGCCGTAAGGAAGAATAGTAAGTCGAATTGACATTTATTAATGAAATAAATTCACTTAAGACATAGAAGAGAAAGAAGTTGGTAAAAACAATGTGATTAGATTGTTTGGTAGCTAATTACAGTGTGCGATGTGAATATATCATGTAGATACTGTAAAGATCAAGAAATGTTGAATAATTTTATTTGAAGACGCTTGAAGGCAAGTTTTCTTAATGCTTGTCTAACCATCGTGTTAGCCAAGTTTTCTATGATTCATGTTATGAAATGCATGAATTATTTTACAATAGGTTCGATGCCAGTTTTAACTCGGCTAGACTATTCTTAAGAGTTAGATTGATTTGTTTACAAGTCTTTCGATATAGAACTATTAACGCTATACTATGCCAAGTATTTGGTATGAATTCAAAGGTAAGTTTGTGTATGAACAAACAAATGTATTTTCATCGATTATTCGATGGGCACGTGAGGTTGCCAAAACTTAAACGTAAATACGTTTAACGGATGAGTGTTGATCAACATAGAGTACTATAGGCTGATCACCTAAAAGTGCTCGTAAGATATATCGGACTTATGGACTTAGTGTCGGTTTGTCCTTTTTCATGAATGAAAACCAAAAGAGAATGTTCATGGTCTTCTGACCAACTCTGAATTCCTATACTACTATATGTATTCTAGAATTATCTTTATGTAATGAGAAGTTATATTTAATGTTTAATAGTACTTCATAGCTACTTGTTCAGTTATGGAAAATAATCATATAATTCTCGACGTGGTATTTATATTATCTTTTTCTAGACTTGCTGAGCTAGTTATGCTCACTTCTTGCTTGAATTATATGATTGCAGCTAAGGCCGAAAGAACTGATGATCCCAGTAGGGATAAAGGCAAAGCTAAGATGGATAAGTAGATTATCATGTAATAGACTAGTATGTTTCTAAGAATCATAATATGATAAACAAAGAATGTATCGATTTCAGAACCTAGGAATGGATTTATTATTATTATTCTAATAAGAATGTAGTAATTATGTTCATTTTGATGTGGTTTCAATAGAATGAATGTATAGTAATGAGTACTGTGTAGCACCATATTTATGGGTTGAAAGTACTCAAATTTGGGGGCATCACAGGTTGGTATCAAAGCATTGGGTTGTAAAACTTAAAAGGGTAAGATCCTTAGGCTAATAACCTCGTTAGAAAAAGAGAAGTCAGAAGGAATTGACTCGAGTCGAAAGATTTAAAAGATGGAAATTAACCTTAAATAAACTAAATGTGATTTGTGCTTATATTATTGTGTATTATATACTAATCAACATGTTATGTGTTATTTTAGATGTCCGTTGATAGCTCTATGTATAGGGATATACACGTGGTGAGCGAAGAGTCTGTGAACCGGGTAGAGCCTGTACCTATGCCTGTGGCAGGAGTACCCTTAGTGATCCTAGAAGAGTCCGAGCCAGAGGAGGACTATTCGGAGGAGGATTACTCTGAGGGAGACATGGAAAACATGGGGTCAGCGTCATATCTTGATATGGTGGTCGATGGGGATGAGGAAATGCAGGTTAACGACCCCAAAATTGGGACCATTTCCCTTCCCAATCTTGTGCGTTAATATTACCTTGTTATAGCTTTAAAACATTATTTAATGTTAAAATAGCTAAAAATACAGAATAATTTTTTTTCCTGTCATTCATCATTCCCTAAATCGTAACCTTTACAATTCTTCTTTATACAAAAATCATATTTATTATATGATTTGTATAATCTGAGTAAATGTATTAAAAGCTTAAGTCTCAATACTTAATAATTTTTCTATCGATGATTCACTTATTTCAGAATCATATTTATTCTCATTTCAGAATAAACATTCTTTATCCATTGAATATTTCAAACTATACATAATTGTCAATTACATTTTACAAAACTATCAACCATAGATTTATACCATTTCTAATTCAAAGAAATGTATTCATTTTGCACATCGTTCAATCTTCATCATCCGTATAGCAAGTAATATCACTCAACATCATTAACCTGCAAAAAGTTTGTGTTTGCAAGATTGAGCTCGACAGCCCAGCAAATTTAATAATCTATCATGTTTCACATATCATACAATTCCATATGCACTACATTTCATTTACTATGCATATCCTACATGCATCAATAATTCCTTACAAAGCATACATTCATGCATTATATATTTCTAATTTATCGAGTTACATCATACAACATGTGCTATCACATATCACATATAAATTGAGTTCCATAACCCAATTAACTTAGTCGTATTTTAACTTTAACAATTCATAAAGCATGGTATGTAACTCACCACATAATCACATTTAATCCATAAACATAATAGAACTGAAAAACTTGCCTTGATTGATGACTATTGAGATAAATCTTAGTTTAACTTCACCTCACAAATCCTACACAATTATGTTCACCTGTATGTATATATTAGCCACATTTTCACGTCACATAACTTGTACAGCTATAAACATTCATATAAGCTATAACATCTCCTTATGTCTGTTTCTGAAAAACTTTCTTATTTCTTTAAAAATTTCAGAGTTTTGGCTTAATATAGCAATCAACTTGCAAAAAGTTTCAACAGAACTTTCAAACATCATTATAGTGCATTTATGGTTTATAAAACTTTTATAATGCATTTACAGACTTTACATGCATCTATATGTAGTCTTATAGTCTTATAATGTATTTGTGACATCCCTTGTGTATTTATAGCTTAACTCTACTTTCGTGAGTAACTTAAACTTCATTTTGCATGTATAATAGATTTTCATACTTAACGTGTTTATATAACAGTAGTTTTTACTTTTAATGCATACTCGAAGTATATATATGCTTTTGCATATATACCTTCATCGTAATAAAAATTCATGCCTCGCTCGCTTAGCCCATAGGTAAATATAAGCAATTTGTATATTTTATGTATATACATAGCTTATATGTATCAACAATGAGTTTTCAACCCTGTTTACGTATATCTTGCTTTGTATTTCAAAAACCGTTCAGTTTCGAAGTATAAATTTGAAATAGCTTTTCACACTGTACATGTATTCTCAATATATGGATGTATTATCCATATATATGTAAACTTATGTTTACATACTTGTTTTATAGCTTCTAGTATACTCTGAATGGATATACGCGTCATATGGTTGCTAGACTACGTTTTATATCTGTCTCGGTGCATCAAGATATGCTTAAATTTCTTTCACATCTCCTACACAATTATATTCACATATATAAATATATTAGTTACGCATTCATGTCATATAACATGTATAGTAATATATTACATATCCATACTGGCCACATCAATATCTTTCTCTCTTTGAGATTTTTAAAAACTCCTATCTTCTTTTCAAAACTTTCATTCGTTTACTTAAAATAATCATTTATCGCTTAATAGCCTTTGACATAGCTTTTAAACATGAATATTCTACACTTTCGATTTATAAACCATTTGTAATTTATTACATGGTTATCTCATACCTTTATACATATTCTAAGTATACAAGGTGCACTCATAGTTCACTTTATACATTGAGCGTAGCTATGGTCTATATATGTAAGTTATACCTTCCATACTATTTTATAGATTCATTACCGTAAGCTAACACATTAAAACCCATCACATTTCTTTAGAACACCAAACCTCCCCTAGGCCAAGCATTAACAGCCCCTTGGCATTACCTTGCTTGGCTAAACAGCCACAATCTTGGACATCTATCAAATCCTTCACAATGAATTTAAGGTAAATTATATCTCATATACATGTTTATTTTAAAAACATCACAAGTAATCTTTTATGGGTAAACTAGCAAACTTAAGTACTTAGCCCAACTAGATTACCCAAATAGCCATCATGGCCATTTCTAGTTAATTGTTGCTGCCGTTAGGCAGCACCCCCTTTTTATCTTGATCCTTGTTTTGTCAATCTTTATTTCCCCACGGCTTTGATTCATTTATGTTGGATTCTAAATACTATATAGGTGGTGTACCCACTCATTTAATAAAATATAAACTCAATTTCACAAGTAAATTAACAAATTATGTTAAAATAGCTTGCCAAATCTGCTCCTCTTTGATACCTGCTGTTGTCGTGGGCAACAACTCTGTTCTCAATGTGCTTCCTTCGCAATCTTATAACTTTTGGCTCACACATCGTGTATTGTTTTGATTTTCGAATATGACATACTTGGTGTATGAGAATATTTTTAGAAAATATAGCCATGCATTCCGGACACGTTAAACCACTCAAAACCATGTGCCAAAGTGGCCATCTGCAGTTGCTACTGCTGTTGGGCAGCAGCCCCTGTTGCGGCGTATCAACTTTGCAGATTTTTAGTTTCTATGTCATAAGTCCGATGACATCCAACTTTGGATATGTTGTAAACATCATATTAACCTATTTTTAAAAATTATTGGACATCCATTTCGGATTAGATAGACAGTCTAAAACAGTGTTCAAAAGGGGCGTTCAAAACTGTTTTTCATTCTTTCCTAACTTTACCCTCTCTCGCTAAAACAGTCATAACTTTTTCGTTTCAAAACATTTTTTAGCGATTCTTGAGCCCACACGAAGCTAACGTTCGGGGCTACAACTTTCGTTCTTAGACCATCTTCAAATTCCAAGCACAAAATTCCAAAAAATTCATGGAAGGGACTGCTTCGAATCTGATTTCCAGATTTTGGACAGATTCAACGCACCGCTTTGGCACATCATAACTCGGTCATCCGAACTCGGAACGAGTCTGTTCTAGAGGCTATGGCTAGATGAGATTGCACACTACTATAAGGTCCCAGAAAATTATAATTTCCCGGCGAGTCTAACTAGCCAAAACAGTTAGCCCAAAAGTGACCCGACACACTATCTTTCGATTTTTCGTTTTGTCTTAAAATTGCTTTTCGTTCTAATTTGATTTGCTCAAATCTTTTAATTATCTACATATAGTGTATATATTTGTAACCTTGGCCTCGGCTTTACTTAATTCTTCGTTTTAACCAAAATAGTCTATAGAGGACTTTTTATCAAACACTTGGTGTGCGTTTCCTTAAAACGCAAGTTTCATGGGGTTTGGTTATTGTTCTAGCCAAATTTTTTTGCCACCTTATTACTTCGCCCAACCAATCTTATACTCCTTGGCTCTAACTTCAGTCCACAACAACCAAGTTCTGCCCCTGCTATTCAAAACAGATCCAACCCAGCTCACACTTGAACTTCCTTGACCACCTTCTTTGCTTAGCCGAACAAGCAAGGTGCGTTTTTTTTTCTTTTTCTTTATTTTTATAGAACAAGAATTTAATAAAGGTTTGAGGTACATGGATTCAGCAATTTAAAAGGAAAAGAAAAAAAAAGGAGCTGATTTGGGATGGGAGGAGATCGCTTATACTTGGCAAATTCCGAGAGGAAAATGTACTGAAATGGAACAGAGATTATTAATCTCAAGTTTGTGGCTTCATCATCTCCATAAATTTAATGGTTACAACCGAACTCAAGAGAGCTTGAAGACTTAGGAATATAATTGTTTAGTAATAGAGAGAGAGAAGAAAATTTGGAACGAATACCAGGGAGTTTAAAAAAGCATTGTTCTTCTTTCTCTTTTCTCTTTCTCTCTCTAAACTTTAGCCAATTTGGCTAAAAATGAATATATGTAAATTTTGATTTTACTTATATAAAAATTACTTTCAATTTCTTATAAGTTGGTCACCCAACTAAAATTTTCTCTAATCTTCCCCCTCATCTTTAAAAGCTTGCAAATCACCCCTGACATATTCTTTACATATTCTCGAAATATTCTTTATTCCTTAACATATTACTTAACATATTTTCTTAAGTTTTAAATATTAGGTTTTCAACCCTAAAATTTTCGTAACTCACACAATTCCCCCTCTCTTATCTTTAGCTTGCTTTTGTTAAGTTATCTAATTACCTAATCTTAGTAACTTAATTTAATCAAATAAGTTACTACATAAATATCATTAATTTATTTTACCCTCTTGGAATCATATAATTTACATAACCCTTCTTTGATGTATAATTATATAAAATATAACATAACATACTCAAATTACATATTTATTTTATAATTATAAAATAAATATGCTACATATAATTTCTTATGTAAATACAATTATTTACATACCCAAGATATTATAATATAATATTCTTACCTCATTATCATAAATTCAATAAAGAATTTATTTACTTTCTTAAGATATTACGATAATTATAATATCTTTTCTTTATTGAATTAATTTTATATAAGAATTTTTCTAATACTATTGGGTAAAGTATATATAAATATTATATGCTTAACCTCTTTTTTTGCCTCATTACATAAATTATTCCCACAATTTTATTTCTCTGCGTAATATATATTTATTAACTCCTCATTGCCTAATTTAAATAACTTATTTAAATTATACAATCTATATTGTATAATTAAATTTAATTTCCTTCTTCTTTCCATAAATTGTTTTCAAAGTTTTATTTATATATTAAATATTTAATTTAATATATTTAATTTATTCAAATATGAATTTAATTTACTAACTAGTTGATACCAATATACATATTTTATATATTGGATCTCATCTCATTTTCTTTAATAAATTACTTTTACAATTTATTTACATATAATAAATATATAATACCAATATATTTATTAAGCATAAGCATCACATATTGCATAGTTCATACCCACTTACACAATATAATATCATACAACATATTATCTAATAAGAATTTTATTTATTTAATTCTTATTTTAATATTACCCAAAAATTTGGGTTATCACAATTTTCCCCCTTATAAGGATTTCGTCCCTAGAATCACACCACCGAATCATTCTTAATCGGTTTATATCTTATTCTTTCTCATAACCTTATCGTTGAATCATTTCAACGTACCATTTTCTTAGATTTTATATCACCTATCTCCTTTTAATTATTAAACCGTATAGTTTTTTCTTAAAATTTTTAAATAAATCATCTATTTCCACTCTAGGCTTTAAACTTTAACCCTTAATTTAATCATTTAAGATTTTCTAAATTTTTGGGTTGTCACATTCACCCCTTCTTCTAAAAATTTCGTCCCCGGAATTACAGTATAATAATCTTTGCTTATTCTATTCACTGAAAATAGGTTTTCAATTTAACCTTTACATTTTCCTCCTCTGAGGATTTCTCTTCTATCATCTCATTCAACCATTTCTACCCTTTTTGGGAAGTTAAAACTTTTCATATTATATCTTTGAGTCATATAGACCATGAACTCTAAGGTTTAACGGTATTCACCGCAACCAATTTCAGTAAACATGTTGTCTTAGGTGATCACTTAGCATGATACTATCACGTTAGTGATCAACCATCGCATCGTACCTACGTCTCTACATGACGTATCAATCTTGTTTAGCGACTATTTGTGCTACTAGATTGGATTATCCAATCGGGGTTGTTCACCTCAGACTTAGCATAAGATTCCGTACCAAAATAATTTGGTTCGGGATAAATTCTCAAAGAAATACATGAATTTTCATTAACATTTGTCTAGCTGAATCAAAAAGCTTAGATGCATATCAATAATTCGAACATCAATCGAAATATTTGTCTAACCACTATAATTGGCATTGACTTTTCTTTAACTAGTTTAAATTTTATGATGTCATGATACCGCACTGTATTTACAGTCCGTTTGAGGATTCCGTCATTTGGTGATTTTATCATACTACATCATACCATAGTGGGCTGATGATCCTTAGATCACATCCAACACTAAGTAATACTGCATTGATGACTCCATCATTTTTATCATCTCCGCACCAGGTTCCATGATGCATTGATGATATATAAAACACATTTTGATATATTTCAAATCTTTTTTGTCTAGCCGAAGCAATTAGCATAGACTCTTCTTTAAATGGATCAAAACTATTGAAAATCAATTTTTAGTGTTATCATGTCGTAACAGATAACGAGATGTTAGTGGTTCACAGTCCACATACACACCTTTGTCACCGAATGTTACTGATAACAAAATTCATTTTTAAAGGCACCATAGTGCAAATTTAGCTTGATGTCAAAAATTTTGAAGTCTAGCATAGCTAGAAGATTTGGAATACCTATGCTTCCACCATTAACTTCAATTTCTCTAATGATCCATTGCTTAATAAGTCTATCTATTCCTATCATCCTCAATACTCCATTCACACTTAGTTATATCCCAGTTCATCAAACTTACCACACTTTGGAAATCCAGGAACTTGCCATAATCATATGAGTTTAGAAACTTATCCTAGTCAGACCATAGGCGTCCATTCGCTGAGGGGTTCAAAACATACCATATGATTATGAGTCACGAACTTACCATATGCATTAATTTTAAGAACCGTACTTAATCTTAATATCATCTAACCTAATCTTATATTCTCTACCTATTCGTTATACACATGAGAAAAGAATCACCTTCTCAAAAGGTATATAGCAAATAACGTGACACAAATATTTCAGTGATTATCACTGCCAGAAGCTAAGTGGTTGTTACACCAAGTACAATTCCCCGCCCATTAAAAGAATCATACAACTTAGCTGCTGACATGAGTTCTCAATTGAAATCCCACCCAATTCTAGCTTCCCCTTACTCAATACGAATTTTATTTAATTCGTATCTCATCATCTACAACTATGACAAACGAGATTTTGTAATTCAATTTTAATATTTATTGGATTAAATAAATATTTTTAGATGATTTAATTATTAGATTAAATAATTAATTGATGAAGTTGTGGTAGATTAATTTAATTATATGTGTTATATTTATTAAATTAATGTGGAGAATTTTTATTATTTGAAGTATGTAATTATGTGAGCTTATTGAATTAAAAGAAATATTTAATAAGCCTAATATTATTTTAATTAATTTAATAATTAATTAGAGAATTAATAAATTTGACATAATTAATAAACGAGAAATTTAATTATGTGACTATGTGAATTAATGAGAAATTATTATATTTTATTTAAAATTATATTACATAAGATATTTGATTTATTGTGTAAGTATGCGTGACATTATTAAACTATATTATACAGGATTAATTAAATTAAATAGGAATAAGCCTTTAAGGCTAGCCAAACAGAGCTTTAAGGGAAGTTGAGAGCAGTTAACCACGTATGGGTTAACTGACCTCAACATTACTGAATTTATTTGTCTTTAGTCGGTTTCTCCATTTTACGTATTTGCAATTTAGAGTTAACTTGAGAGTCCTAGAGAATTCGGAGAATTGATAAGAGAAATTGTGAGAGTTAAGAAGAATCGAGAAGGAACTTCACTCTTATTAATTCATAATAGGGTAATCTCTTCTTCCCAAATTTCAAATTTACGTTGTTTAAGTTTTTATAAAAAATGGCTTTCAAATTTCATTAAATCTCTCAGAGTTGGAAAAGGTAACAATTATGTGAATATATGTGATAATATGTCATCATAACATGTTTTACTATATATTGTATGCTCCCATAACATCAGTTTCATAAAATATGTCGTATATTGTTGTTTCAAAATTACAGAGTATAGAAATATGGCCATATGGCCCTTACTCGCAAATTTAATATGTCAAACATATATTGTCTCATAAATTTTACACTTGTATATAATTATGTATGTTAAAATGAAGAAAACAAACTTCGAATGGACAGATTTTGTGTTATAGCGAACCCGTAGTGTTAATTTTTATGTTTTGTGTTCAAAACATTCATGAACATCAAGAATAGTGAAATTACATGTTTTGATTCTATAAATTATGTGCTTTAACTTGTTAAAATCATGCTAGAAGGTGCGGTGGTATTCGCTTTGATGATCTGGAGACACTATCTCTATTGGGAGAGGTGTGAAATATATACAGACCACAAGAGTCTGAAATATATTTTTACACAGAAGGACTTGAATATCTATGAAAGAAGGTAGTTGAAGTTAATTAAGTACTATGATTGTGAGATTCTATACCATCCGTAAGGCAAATGTGGTTGCCAACGCCTTAAGTAGAAAAGGGTCGGGAGAAATTAATGATGTTGATGCTAGGAGAAGCTACTTTCAAAGAATGGAAAAGATGGAATTAGAAGTGAGGTATCTTATAGAAATAGACGAAAAGTCGCTCCAAATACAAGCTAGTACAACTTTACTGGATAAAATTAAGGAAGCTCAACTTCAGGACAAAGAATGTGAGAAAGTGAAAAAGAAAATATCTGAAGGGACTGAACCGAGATTCAAAATAGACAGTGAGGGACTACTAAGATTTGAGAGCAGAATTTGGGTACCACCAGTGCCAGAGATTAAGGAAGACATTTTGAATGAGGCTCATAGCTCACGATATTCAATTCACCTTGGTATTACTAAGATGTACCAAGATCTTCGACAACATTTCTGGTGGCCGAATTTGAAACTAGAGGTTGCAGAGTGTGTTGCCAAGTGTCTGACATGTTAGAAAGTGAAAGTAGAACATCAGAGGCCGAGTGGGTTACTACAACCTTTAGAAATTCCAGAATGGAAATGGGAACATATTACGATGGATTTCATGGTTGGCCTACCGACAACTCAGAAAGGCTATAATGCAATATGGGTTATTGTTTACCGATTGACGAAATCCGCACACTTCCTTCCGATCAAAATCAGATTTAACTTAGATCAGTTGGCAAGGTTATATGTGAAAGAGATTGTTTCGAGGCACGGAGTCCCAGTATCAATTGTCTCAGATAGAGATCCGCGCTTTATATTGAACTTCTGAAAACGTCTACAGGAATGCATGGGTACACAGTTGCGAATGAGTACGACATATCACCCTCAGACTGATGGGCAGAGTGAAAGAATGATTCACACATTAGAAGATATGTTAAGAGCTTGTATAATGGACTTTAAAGCAAATTGGGATGATCATCTACCGCTTGTAGAGTTCGGCTACAACAACAGTTACCACGCTAGTATTGGCATGCCGCCTTATGAAGCGTTATATGGCGAAAGTGCGTAACTCGCTATCTTTGGGATGAAGTTGGCGAAAGACAATTACTAGGCCCGAAATTGGTACTGCGGACAGTGGAAATAGTCAAAGTGATCCGAACAATACTGATAACAGTTGAAGATTGACAGAAGAAATACGCTGATCCGCACCGTAAAAATGTTGAGTTTGAATCAGGTAGTTATGTATTCTTAAAGGTCTCTCCATAGAAGGGAAAAAGCAGGTTCGAAAAGAAAGGGAAATTAAGCCCAAGATTAATTGGACCCTTTGAGGTACTATGAAGAATCGAAGAAGTTGCGTATGAGGTAGTCTTACCTCCAGCTCTCGAGAATGTCCACAACGTTTTCCATGTTTTAGTTTTACGACCCTACAAACCCGATTACAAGCACGTGATTGAATATGAACCCATACATTTTGATAAAGATTTATCTTATGAAGAAATTCCTGTTCAGATTGTTGATCGAAAAGAACAAGTTCTCAGAAATAAAGTAATACCTTCTGTTAAGGTAATTTGGAGGAACCACAACGCTGAAGAAGCTACGTGGGAACTCAAAGAGCATATAATGAAGAATTAGCCTCACTTATTTAATTAAATTATTGTAAGCGATTTTGGGGACAGAATCTTTGTAAGGGGGGCAGAGAATGTAACGGAACGAAATTATTGAGTCGTGATTCTGAGGACGGAATCTTTTTAAGGGGGGAAAGATGTGACAAACGATATTTTGTAATTTAATTTTAATATTTATTGGATTAAATAAATATTTTTAGATGATTTAATTATTAGATTAAATAATTAATTGATGAAGTTGTGGTAGATTAATTTAATTATATGTGTTATATTTATTAAATTAATGTAGAGAATTTTTATTATTTGAAGTATGTAATTATGTGAGTTTATTGAATTAAAAGAAATATTTAATAAGCTAATATTATTTTAATTAATTTAATAATTAATTAGAGAATTAATAAATTTGATGTAATTAATAAACGAGAAATTTAATTATGTGACTATGTGAATTAATGAGAAATTATTATATTTTATTTAAAATTATATTAAATAAGATATTTGATTTATTATTTAAAAATGGGCGTGCCATTATTAAACTATATTATAAAGGATTTATTAAATTAAATAGGAATAAGCCTTTAAGGCTAGCCAAACAGAGCTTTAAGGGAAGTTGAGAGCGATTAACCACGTATGGGTTAATCCGGCCTCAACGTTCTTGAATTTATTTGTGCTCTGAGTCGGTTTCTCCATTTTACGTATTTGCAATTTAGAGTTAACTTGAGAGTCCTAGAGAATTCAGAGAATTGATAAGAGAAATTGTGAGAGTTAAGAAGAATCTGAGAAGGAACTTCACTCTTATTCATTCATAATAGGGTAATCTCTTCTTCCCCAAATTTCAAATTTACGTTGTTTCAGTTTTTATAAAAAAAATGGCTTTCAAATTTCTGTTAAATCTCTGTAGTTGGAAAAGGTAACAATTATGTGAATATATGTGATAATATGTCATCATAACATGTTTTACTATATATTGTATGGTCCCATAACATCAGTTTCATAAAATATGCCGTATATTGTTGCTTCAAAATTACAGAGTATAGAAATATTGCCAAATGGCCCTTACTCGCAAATTTAATATGTCAAACATATATTGTCTCATAAATTTTACAATTGTATATAATTATGTATGTTAAAACGAAGAAAACAAACTTCGAATAGACAGATTTGGTGTTATAATGAACCCGTAGTGTTAATTTTTATGTTTTGTGTTCAAAACTTTTAAGAACATCAAGAATAGTGAAATTACATGTTTTGATTCTGTAAATTATGTGTTTTAACTTTTTAAAATCATGCTAGAAGGATTGAGTAGTAGTTATTTATGTATTACAGTGTTTGGGTATGTCTAAATTTGTGTAAGAACAAATTAATTGGAGGTTTTGGCCATGTTCTGCAATTTTCACAAATTACAGAACTGATTCTGGTTCGCCACGCCATTGCCATACTTGTATGCACGCAGTATAAACTCACCGCATTATAAACACACACCACACCATGAAGCCATTGTTCATAGCGCCATTGTCAGTCAAAATACAGCCAGCAAGAGAACCATCCTTAAATAGTATCGGCGTAATGCCATGCTACCACTATGCAGATTGTCCAGAAATGAAAAATTTTATTGTTCAAGTCTAGGAAGGTGATAGTAACTTAATCTAATGAACATAAAAACATGTTAGACATGTAACAAGACGTTAAAATAAATTCTTAGCATGTCAATAACACATTTACGTGTTGATTGAATTATTGAACGCATAGTTAGCTTATTGTTCGTGAAGTGTAAATTATGTGTCAATAAGTGTGGTAATTTGACTAAGTATGGTTATAATCCGAGTTAGACTAGAAGAATGAACTTGTAATGATTAGTTACATTATAATTGACTGGTATTGTGAATGTAAATGGTATGTAGGATTAAATCAAGGAACGTGTATAAATTAAAGTGTAATTTACGCACGAGGCAAGTTTCCTAACCCTACACCTTAGCATTATATAAGTTTATAATTTACCTCTTTACATCGAGCAAATTCTCGTTATTATTGGTCAAGTCCATTTTGTTATATGAAAGTTTATTAATCTTTTCAAAATATGATTCTGTTATACAATACTTATTCTATTGTATACCTCTTGAGATTGTTGTTCGATTTAAATATCAGTTACTGTTGAACCTTGTTAGACTAGCGAACTCTTAATGATTCAACTAGTCCATAGTTGATGAACGTTCTAAAATTCAGAACCCTTGTTGAATTATCCAAACCAAACTTCCTTTGGTGCGGACTCTAATGTCCAACTGAGATGAACAACCCTGTATAGGGGATTACTTATGCATCAGTGTTAAGATATTGTGCACATCATGGTACTAAGGGTTGATCCCCCTAAGTACGAGAAGAAGAGTCCATTGTCTTATGACTGTTAAAGGTTTCAAGTATAAACACTTGACAACCTAGGACATAGTTCAAGGTCTTATGACCCTCAGAAGTTCTTTTGATTCTTTTTACTCATTCTTGATTCAAAAGTTGAGCTCTTATTTCAGAAGTTGTTAATTCACTCGCATGTTATTATTTTATTGTTGTACTATTATACTCGTGGGCAATCATGCTCACTCTTGCGTAATAATAACATTGTAGTTAAGAATGAATGGTCCAATGAGCCTTCTACTAGCAAGGGGAAGGGCAAGATTAGCAAATGATGAAGACTTGTTGTTTATGTGATTGTGTATTCATGTTCCAGACTTATGTTAATGTTATGTAAGACTTATTATTTGTTTATGTTCCACACAGATGTTAAAGGTTAGTTAGACCTGGGATTGAAATTTTTATTCTGATGTTGTAACCCCATAAGGGGAGGATTCATTTCTATCTATTGTATGGTTTGCATTTATTATGGGTAGATAGATAGATGATATTTGTTTAGTGAACACCAAATCTCGCGGAATTGAAGTACACGGATTTGGGGGTGTCACAGGTTGGTATCAAAGCTGTAGGTTATGAACCTTAGGTGGGGAACAACCTTAGGTAGTAGCCTTATAGGAGATCGAGAACATAGTGGTGGTAAACTCTTATCGAGTTCTGAGAAATGAATTCCTTAATTCATTGAAGATAATAAAAGACTTTATGTGCTTATGTGATAAACTTATGTGCTCGCGAGTATCGATTAGTAATCTAAAACATAAAACTACGTTCTTAGGATGTCGGATGTTGGAGAAGCTAGTCGAGCTGGGGAGGAGGAACCCCGAGTACCTACAGAGGAGGAGCCCCGAGACATTCATGTCGTCAGGGAGCAGTTGGTACAGAGAGAGCCATCTCCGTTGGTCACTGTTGTTGGTCAGGAGCATGAGCCTGAGACTAATCTAGAAGAGGATCTTGAGGAAGAAGAAGAAGAAGAGGAGTTCCCACCGAACTCCATCGATGCTGAGATGTACGATGAGTTATATGACCGTAACATAGAGTTACGTGACACTGTCCAGGATCTGACTGAGCGGACGATTATTCAGCAGATTACCATCGAGAAGAGGATAGGGAGATTGTGACTCATCACATACATTTAGGAAACGTGGAGTGGGATTTGGTTCACAAGAAGGGTTAAACCGAGGAATAGTCCGAAGAAATAGAGAAGTTGAAGAAGGAACTGAAAGAGAGCTCAGAAAGGGTGACCATAGCAGAGGAGGGCTGGGTAAGAGAGTCACGTCGTGCTGATCTTGTAGAAGAGGATTGTCGTGCGAAGAAGGCTAAGCTCGGGGAGACGTATTCTACACTTCAAAATGCAATGGATGAAGCTCAAGATCGAGTTATGAGATACTCAATTCAGTTTGAAGGACTACCATCGTATATGCTAGATCGCAGGACGATGTCCCGCATCATGGAAGAGGAACGTGGCAAGGCTATTCAAATACTAATAGGCGAAAGATGGGATTAGTTTAATTATGTGAAAATCTATCTGGTAGTTAAAGATGTAAATTCTGATGTGTTTATAAACAAAGGAATATTTTAATGTTTTAAATCCTGTAGAATCTTTATCTCGGGATAGTTGATGTAAATAGCAGTGATGCTATCGTTTGATGTTAAAACTATCGATTTAAATAAATATCAGAGTTATTAATATAATGTGTGAAGTGATTATGATTAAATGTTTTAGTTAAACCTTAAATGTTTAAGGGATTGAATAAAGACCTAATAAGCGTATATTCTTAACAGAAATATGCCGCCTAGAAGAAGACAAAACCGTCAACAAGCTTAAGGAGAACCGATGAATAACAACAACAACGCCAACGCTAACCCCGTTCAGCAACTGGTGAACCTATAAGCAGGAGCAATTAACAATCAACCTCAAGCTCCACCGAATACATCGTTCAAGGATTTCAAGGCGGTGGGACCGTCAGAGTTTAAGGGCTCCACGAATCCGATCGAAGCTCAAACCTGGGTTATGGAGATGGAGAAAGTATTTGATGTCGCCAGAGTAAGAAAGGACCAGAAAACCGCCTATGCGACGTTCATGCTAAAATCCGAAGCTAGTTATTGGTGGCAGGCAAACAAGGTACGGGAAGGAGAAGGTGTGATAACCTGGGAGAGATTCAAGGAGATGTTCTTCAAGATATATTTTTCGACCAGCTCGCAGAACCAAATGGAGGTCCAGATTATGGAGTTGAAATAGGGGAATATGTCCATATCAGACTATGCGGCAAGATTCAATGAGTTGGTTAGGTTCGCCACATATCAAGTGCATACTGACGAGAGAAAAGTAAGAAGGTTTGAACAAGGACTGAAGCCTTGGTTGTATAGTAAGGTGTCGATGTTTCAGTTGAAGACGTTCACTGGGGTACTGGAGAAAGCCATACTCGCTGAAGGTGGAAGCGATGTGGTAACTAAATATAATCAGGATCAGAAGAAGAAGAATAGTGAAAATGAAGGAATTAACAAGACTAGTGGAAGTAACATGGGAGGTAGTAATAATTAGAAGATAAAGTGGTCTCATAACGTGTCAACTGAAAATCAACAAAGAGGGCAGAAGAAGAGGATCAAAGCGTGTCCGACCTGCGGGAAGGCTCATCTGGGAGTTTGCATAAAGGGAAAATGAGTATGCTATAATTGTGGTCAGGAAGGACACATATTACCTAACTGTCCTAATCCAAAGAAAGGTGCCTGCTTCACTTGTGGCTCAAAGGATCATCTGGCAAGAGACTGTCCTAAGAAAGGATATGGAGGGGCAGGATCAGGACTAAATAAAGAAAACATCGGTGGAAGCACTCTAACTATCACAGGACCAACCGCAACCAACCGACCAACGGCCAGAACATTTAACATGATAGTGCAGGATGCAGTGCAGTCTTGTGATGTGGTGTCAGGTATCATTCCGATCAATAAAGTTAATGCTTATGTATTATTTGATTCGGGTGCTACTTGTTAATTTATATCTGATGACTTTGCTAAGAATTTAGAATTACCTAAGGATGAGTTAGAATACCCCATGAACATAGAAATTGCGAATAGATAATGATCCCTGTTAAATACATACATAAGAACTGTAGAGTGGATATTAAGGGTAATATCATGAACGTAGATCTTATCCCTATTCGACTTGGAGAATTTGACGTTATCTTCGGTATGAACTGGTTATCCAATTATGGGGCGGTAATTAATTGCCAGAAGAAGCGTATTAACCTTATGACTCCGTCAAAGGTTGTGTTTTATGGTAGCAAGTCGCCTAGACAAGCGAGTTGTCTACCGATGATGCAGGCCAGGAAGTTGTTAAGACAAGGCTGTGTAGGATATCTAGCTTACATAGTCGACAGTCATAAAGAGAATCCAAAAAAATAGGAGATACCAGTAGTGAGGGATTTTGCAGACGTATTTCTGAATGATTTTCCAGGACTTCCACCAGATAGAGCTGTTGAATTCGTGATCAATTTGGTTCCAAGAATGGCTCCAATATCGAAGGCACCGTACCGAATGGCACCGGTAGAGATGAAAGAATTGATGGTTCAACTACAAGAATTACTGGACAAGAAGTATATCCAACCAAGCGTATCGTCGTGGGAAGCACCGGTGTTGTTTGTGAAGAAGAAAGATGGGTCAATACGGCTCTGCATCGACTATAGAGAACTGAATAAAGTCACGATTAAGAATAGATATCCATTACCGAGGATCAATGACTTGTTTAATCAATTAAAGGGAGCAAGATACTTTTCAAAGATAGACTTGAGGAGTGGTTATCATCAACTAAAGGTGAGACCAGAGGATGTTCCAAAGACAGCATTCAGAACACGATATGGTCACTACGAATTTTTGATAATGTCATTTGGTCTAACAAATGCTCCTGTAGCGTTTATGGACCTGATGAATAGGGTGTTTAAACCGTTTTTGGATAAATTTATGGTGGTATTCATCGATGACATTTTGGTATACTCAAAAACCAAGGAAGACCATGAAGAACATTTGAAGGCAACGTTAGAGGCGTTGAAAAGAGAGAAGTTGTACGCTAAATTTTCAAATTGTGAATTCTGGATTGAAAGAGTACAATTTTTTGGAATTTCGGTGGATCCCTCCAAAGTTGAAGCTGTGATTAACTGGGATCAGCCGAAGACGCCATCAGAAGTAAGAAGTTTTCTTGGATTGGCAGGTTATTATAGAAGATTCATTCAGAATTTTTCCAAGATTGCGACTCCGTTGACGAATTTAAATAGGAAATCGATGAAATTCTTTTGGACGGAGAAGTGTGAGGAAAGTTTCCAAGAGCTTAAGAAGAGGTTGAGTTCGGTACCTGTGTTATCTCTTCCGGATGACTCGGAAAATTTTATGGTTTATAGTGATGCATCGTATAAAAGACTTGGTTGCGTGCTTATGCAAAACAATAGAGTCATTGCGTATGCGTCAGGACAATTGAAGGATTATGAGAAGGGGTATCCGACCCACGACTTGGAGTTAGCTGCGGTGGTATTCGCTTTGATGATCTGGAGACACTATCTCTATTGGGAGAGGTATGAAATATATACAGACCACAAGAGTCTGAAATATATTTTTACACAGAAGGACTTGAATATGCGCCAAAGAAGGTAGTTGAAGTTAATTAAGTACTATGATTGTGAGATTCTATACCATCCGGGTAAGGCAAATGTGGTTGCCAACGCCTTAAGTAGAAAGGGTCAGGAGAAATTAATGATGTTGACTGCTTAGGAGAAGCTACTTTTAGCAATGGAAAAGATGGAATTAGAAGTGAGGTATCTTATAGAAATAGACGAGAAGCTGTTCCAAATACAAGCTAGTACAACTTTACTGGATAAAATTAAGGAAGCTCAACTTCAGGACAAAGAATGTGAGAAAGTGAAAAAGAAAATATCTGAAGGGACTGAACCGAGATTCAAAATAGACAGTGAGGGACTACTAAGATTTGAGAGCAGAATTTGGGTACCACCAGTGCCAGAGATTAAGGAAGACATTTTGAATGAGGCTCATAGCTCACGATATTCAATTCACCTTGGTATTACTAAGATGTACCAAGATCTTCGACAACATTTCTGGTGGCCGAATTTGAAACTAGAGGTTGCAGAGTGTGTTGCCAAGTGTCTGACATGTTAGAAAGTGAAAGTAGAACATCAGAGGCCGAGTGGGTTACTACAACCTTTAGAAATTCCAGAATGGAAATGGGAACATATTACGATGGATTTCATGGTTGGCCTACCGACAACTCAGAAAGGCTATAATGCAATATGGGTTATTGTTTACCGATTGACGAAATCCGCACACTTCCTTCCGATCAAAATCAGATTTAACTTAGATCAGTTGGCAAGGTTATATGTGAAAGAGATTGTTTGAGACCACGAGTCCCAGTGTCAATTGTCTCGAGATAGAGATCCGCGCTTTATATTGAACTTCCAAAACGTCTACGAGAATGCATGGGTACACGATTCATGAATGAGTGCGACATATCACCCTCGGTGATGGGGCAAAGTGAAAGAATGATTCACACATTAGAAGATATGTTAAGAGCTTGTATAATGGACTTTAAAGCAAATTGGGATGATCATCTACCGCTTGTAGAGTTCGGCTACAACAACAGTTACCACGCTAGTATTGGCATGCCGCCTTATGAAGCGTTATACGGCAGAAAGTGCAGAACTCTGCTATACTGGGATGAAGTTGGCGAAAGACAATTACTAGGCCCGGAATTGGTACTGTAGACAGCGGAAATAGTCAAAGTGATCCGAACAATACTGATAATGAATTAAGATCGACGGAAGAAATACGCTGATCCGCACCGTAAAAATGTTGAGTTTGAATCAGGTAGTTATGTATTCTTAAAGGTCTCTCCATAGAAGGGAAAGAGCAGGTTCGAAAAGAAAGGGAAATTAAGCCCAAGATTAATTGGACCTTTTGAGGTACTATGAAGAATCGAAGAAGTTGCGTATGAGGTAGTCTTACCTCCAGCTCTCGAGAATGTCCACAACATTTTCCATGTTTTAGTTTTACGACCCTACAAACCCGATTACAAGCACGTGATTGAATATGAACCCATACATTTTGATAAAGATTTATCTTATGAAGAAATTCCTGTTCAGATTGTTGATCGAAAAGAACAAGTTCTCAGAAATAAAGTAATACCTTCTGTTAAGGTAATTTGGAGGAACCACAACGCTGAAGAAGCTACGTGGGAACTCAAAGAGCATATAATGAAGAATTAGCCTCACTTATTTAATTAAATTATTGTAAGCGATTTTGGGGACAGAATCTTTGTAAGGGGGGAGAGAATGTAATCGAATCGAAATTATTGAAATGTGATTACGAGGACTTTAATCTTTTAAGGGGGAAAGATGTGACAAAACGATATTTTGTAATTTAATTTTAATATTTATTGGATTAAATAAATATTTTTAGATGATTTAATTATTAGATTAAATAATTAATTGATGAAGTTGTGGTAGATTAATTTAATTATATGTGTTATATTTATTAAATTAATGTAGAGAATTTTTATTATTTGAAGTATGTAATTATGTGAGTTTATTGAATTAAAAGAAATATTTAATAAGCCTAATATTATTTTAATTAATTTAATAATTAATTAGAGAATTAATAAATTTGATGTAATTAATAAACGAGAAATTTAATTATGTGACTATGTGAATTAATGAGAAATTATTATATTTTATTTAAAATTATATTAAATAAGATATTTGATTTATTGTGTAAGTGGGCGTGCCATTATTAAACTATATTATAAAGGATTTATTAAATTAAATAGGAATAAGCCTTTAAGGCTAGCCAAACAGAGCTTTAAGGGAAGTTGAGAGCAGTTAACCACGTATGGGTTAACTGACCTCAACATTACTGAATTTATTTGTGCGCCTGGTCAGTTTCTCCATTTTACGTATTTGCAATTTAGAGTTAACTTGAGAGTCCTAGAGAATTCAGAGAATTGATAAGAGAAATTGTGAGAGTTAAGAAGAATCTGAGAAGGAACTTCACTCTTATTAATTCATAATAGGGTAATCTCTTCTTCCCCAAATTTCAAATTTACGTTGTTTAAGTTTTTATAAAAAAATGGCTTTCAAATTTCTGTTAAATCTCTGTAGTTGGAAAAGGTAACAATTATGTGAATATATGTGATAATATGTCATCATAACATGTTTTACTATATATTGTATGCTCCCATAACATCAGTTTCATAAAATATGTCGTATATTGTTGTTTCAAAATTACAGAGTATAGAAATATGGCCATATGGCCCTTACTCGCAAATTAAATATGTCAAACATATATTGTCTCATAAATTTTACACTTGTATATAATTATGTATGTTAAAATGAAGAAAACAAACTTCGAATGGACAGATTTTGTGTTATAGCGAACCCGTAGTGTTAATTTTTATGTTTTGTGTTCAAAACATTCATGAACATCAAGAATAGTGAAATTACATGTTTTGATTCTGTAAATTATGTGCTTTAACTTGTTAAAATCATGCTAGAAGGATTGAGTAGTAGTTATTTATGTATTATAGTGTTTGGGTATGTATAAATTCGTGTAAGAACAAATTAATTGGAGGTTTTGGCCATGTTTTGCAATTTTTGGGAATTGCAGGCGATTCTGGTAAGTCAGCATACCTAACCTTGGGCCGCAGTATAAAACCCGCCAGTAAGCACCATTGTTGAGGTCATCGCAGCTGGGTCAAAGCTTAAAAGACCCATCACAAGTCTATCCGTGGTAGCCAAATGTAAATACCACTATGCAGATTGTCCAGAAATGTAAAATTTTATTGTTTAAGTCTAGGAAGGTGATAGTAACTTAATCTAATGAACATAAAAACATGTTAGATGTATAACGAGACGTTAAAATAAATTCTTAACATGTCAATAACACATTTACGTGTTGGTTGAATTATTGAACGCATAGTTAGCTTATTGTTCGTGAAGTGTAAATTATGTTTCAATAAGTGTGGTAATTTGACTAAGTATGGTCATAATCCGAGTTAGACTAGAAGAGTGAACTTGTAATGATTAGTTACATTATAATTTACTGGTATTGTGAATGTAAATGGTATTTAGGATTAAATCAAGGAATGTGTATAAATTAACGTGTAATCTACGCACGAGGCAAGTTTCCTAACCCTACTCGTTAGCATTATATAAGTTTATAATTTACCTCTTTACCTCGAGAAAATTCTCGTTATTATTGATCAAGTCCATTTTGTTATATTAAAGTTTATTAATCTTTTCAAAGTATGATTCTGTTATACAATACTTATTCTATTGTATACCTCTTGAGATTGTTGTTCGATTTAAATATCAGTTACTGTTGAACCTTGTTAGACTAGCGAACCCTTAATGATTCGACTAGTCCATAGTTGATGAACGTTCTAAAATTTAGAACCCTTGTTGAATTATCCAAACCAAACTTCCTTTGGTGCGGACTCTAATGTTAAACTTAGATGAACAACCCTGTATAGGGTATTACTTATGCATTAGCGTTAAGATATTGTGCACAGTATGGTACTAAGGGTTGATCCCCCTAAGTACGAGAAGAAGAGTCCATAGTCTTATGACTGTTAAAGGTTTCAAGTATAAACACTTGACAACCTAGGACATAGTTCAAGGTCTTATGACCCTCAGAAGTTCTTTTGATTCTTGTTACTCATTCTTGATTCAAAAGTTGAGCTCATATTTTAGAAGTTGTTAATTCACTCGCATGTTATTATTTTATTGTTGTACTATTATACTTGTGGGCAATCATGCTCACTCTTGCGTAATAATAACATTGCAGTTACGAATGAAAGGTCTGATAAGCCTTCTACTAGCAAAGGGAAGGGCAAGATTAGCAAATGATGAAGACTTGTTGTTTATGTGATTGTGTATTCATGTTCCAAACTTATGTTAATGTTATGTAAGACTTATTATTTGTTTATATTCCGCACAGATGTTAAAGGTTAGTTAGACCTGGGATTGAAATTTTTATTCTGATGTTGTAACCCCAAAGGGGAGGATTCATTTCTATATATTGTATGGTTTGCATTTATTATGGGTAGACAGATAGATGATATTTGTATAGTGAACACTAAATCCCGCAGAATTGAAGTACCCGGATTTGGGGGTGTCACAACAACTCTTTTATGAGTTTGCATAGTACCATTTTATAGTACATTCTCTTTATAGCGTCAGACTATATCATTCTAATCATTTCATAGATTTTTTGCTATTCAATTTTATCACGTCGTGATCTTATCTTATAATCGTGTTATATTACGATTCTCTTATATCTTATAATCGTTTTGTTTTACGATCTCCTTTCCTTTTTTACTTTTAGTCTCATAAACTCTATCCATTCATTATTACTTTTTTTTGCTCTTTAGCATCAGAGTTAGGTAACTCTGGATCTTTATAACTTTTCAAGATTCTTCTTTGAATCTTATTTACTTAATAATGAATTTCCTAAATTCATCTCTTCACAAATTAAACTCTACTTGAGTTTATTCCTTATCCTTATCTCTGCAGTTATAGCCAAAGGTACACCTACCTAAGGTTTATAACCTACATCTTTGATACCAACTGTAACGACCCCAAAATCGGGACCATTTCCCTTCCCAATCTTGTGCATTAATACTACCTTGTTATAGCTTTAAAACAATATTTAATGTTAAAATAGCTAAAAATGCAGAATAAATTTTTTTTATTGTAATTCACCGTTCCCTGAATCGCAACCTTTACGATTCTTCTTTATACAAAAATCATATTTATTATATGATTTGTATAATCTGAGTAAACGTATTAAAAGCTTAAGTCTCAATACTTAATAATTTTTCTATCGATGATTCACTTATTTCAGAATCATATTTATTCTCATTTCAGAATAAACATTCTTTATCCAATGAACATTTCAAACTATACATAATTGCCAATTACATTTTACAAAACTATCAACCATAGATTTATACCATTTCTAACTCAAAGAAATGTATTCATTTTGCACATCGTTCAATCTTCATCATCCGTATAGCAAGTAATATCGCTCAACATCATTAACCTGCAAAAAGTTTGTGTTTGCAAGATTGAACTCTACAGCCCAGCAAATTTAACAGTCTATCATGTTTCACATATCACATAATTCCATATGCACTACATTTCCTTTACTATGCATATCCTATATGCATCCATAATTCCTTACAAAGTATACATTCATGCATTACACATTTCTAATTTATTGAGTTACGTCATACAACATATGCTATCACATATCACATATAAATTGAGTTCCATAACCCAATTAACTTAGTCATATTTTGACTTTAACAATTCATAAAGCATGGTATGTAACTCACCACATAATCACATTTAACCCACAAACATAATGTGATGCCCCCAAATACGGGTATCTTCCAACCCGACAGATGGTGCTACACAGTACTACCATTCATACATTCATTCAATTGAAAAGTCTCAAAAGAACTAATATATCTTCTATATATTCAAAATAATATTACATTTCCCTGGTTCTTTGTAACCCATTCGTTGTTCTTGTCATAATATCAAATATATTACAATCGTTCACCTATACTATTACATATAAGTAATCTAAGGGTTCGTCTTAGCCTTGCCCTTATCCTTCACGGAGCCTTCTGATCCTGGCCGATCTCGTCGTGTTCATATGGTTCAAGCAAGAGTGAGTAGCATGACTAGCTCAAAGTACTACAATTCTAATAAACAACATGCTTGAAACATAGAACTCATATATCTTCAGTAACTGAACAATAGTTACAAAGTACTATTAATAATTCAAAATAGCATTTCTTTTCATTCAAAACGTTTTACAAATATAATATTCGGTGGAATATTAATTATGGCTCAAGACTATGAAAGCGCTCATAATTTCTTTTGAAAAGGACAACCCACTAAGACTAAGTCCGTAAGTCCGTCATGGCTTACGAGCACTTCTGGGTGATCAGCCCATAGTACTCTATGTTGATCAACACTACATTCATTAAACGTGTATACGTTTAATTTGTGGCAACCTCACATGCCTGTCGTTAAACGAGAAAAACTTTTTAGCATACTTGGTCTTCGATTGAAAACCATACCAATATAACTCAGTAAACATTAATCATGCTTAACAGAATCATATTATAAGTCTAGCCAAAAGAATTGGCTTAGACTTCATCGTTACAAAACTTCATGCGAAAGAATACATGAATTACACATCTTGTCCAGACTGAACTGGAACAAGGGTTAAAATACTTGCCTTCAGCATCTACTTACTGATTATCACACGTACACTTAAGGTCTCTAAGTTTCTACAGTACATGATCATATAACATACCACATTAGGTCTTATATAATCAAGTAAATATATTATTATATCTTACCCTTCATCTCAATCTAAATTCTAACTTAGATCTGTTATTATGGTTTCTGGCTTTTCATTACGTTATTCACATTACGTTCACATTCAATTGATTATTAACCTTTAATCATCATACATTAAGTGTCTAACAATGCCTTAACAATGTTATATTAACACCTTAGTTCATTACTAAAGAGTTATCTTTCATTCTATACTTGTAAACATTTTTGTTTGTCAAAACTCTGGGACTAGGCATGGCGGCCACACACTTAGCTCTTCATCTCATGGCAAGTGGCTTGAGTTAAAAGTATGCCCTACGACATCTTATTACGGCTACTGCTTTCACTACTATTTGGCCTTGGGTTCTATGCCTTAGAAAAATTTTGCATATTATAAATTTTGTGAACTTCCCGGACGCATAACTTCTTCGTTATAAGTCCGAATTTGCTCGTTTAAAAGCCTACGGTTCACAAATTACATACTCTATGCGTTTATGCAAGAATTTTATCAATTTGACTTCGTTTACTAAAAGTTCACCTATTAGTTCATTTTTAACGAAAAACGATAAATGTCCGTGAACGTCCAACGCTCGTTTCTTCGTTCTAAGTCAGAATTTGGTCATTTTCGAGTCCGCAACTCTATAATGCCAAATATGACTTGTCCCCATCAAAAACCAACGTTTCCAACTTCAAACACAAAATACGACTTCCATTCCGAGAATTTTACGAATTCGACGATAATCGTCCAATCGTGTGAATTCCGACAAAAGCTTCATTACAAAACGTTCTAAATTTATTTTAATCAACATATGAACAATTCAAGTTACTTATTACACCAACTTATTGACAAAGTAGGTTTTGACTTATCCTCATAAGTCAATGACTTATTTAACTTAGGAACTACAAATCCTCATGCTTAGGACTTACTCTGAACTTAAGTCCATCAATCAATGTTCTCATACTATATTGAACATACTAACATCATATGACAAACATATGACAATTTTTCACAAGCTTATCAACTCTTTAGAGTTCAAGTTGCTTATTTATCTTATTCGGCTTACGTTTATTCATTAGTAACTTATTACATGTTATTACCATACACTTCCACTTCTCTATCAATCCTATCATAGAAGAGATCAAGATAATAGACATGAGTCTTACCCTTGAAGACTATTACTTCACTTCACTTTGGAAAATCTAGCAAAGGTTGAAATGACTTATAAGTGCTTATGTGGCTTATTCTCTCTAACAATTAAGTTGCTTATCTTGAGAGGAGTTGAGAGACATTTTATCAAACAACAAATGAAGTGAGGCTTCTCTATTTATAGGCAATCCTAAGTTAGGGCATTATGGACATTTACACCATCCCACCTCCTTAGTTAACCTCCTTAACTTCCACCTCCTTACTATTCATAATCTAGAAACCAAGTAAACTTGCTAGCCACTTTCCTTTCTTGCTCATCACAACACTTGGGAATTACATAAAGTTCTTGCCCATCAAGTCTATCCATTTCTCACTTGGTTTGCCCCATGGATCATGTCCAATTCACATTGGGCTTGCTAATTAATCTAGCAAATTTCTTGTTGGGCTTATACTACAATAGATTGAACTTATGATTTATCAAACACTTGGGCTTGAGTATCACATTCTATTGGACTTCTATCATTAACTAATAATCCTACAAGTCCATTACATTTAATTAACAACTTAACCTATATACACCACGTATAATTCTCGTATGCTAGCTCGTATATTAATTCATAATATACGTTATTTCATTCTCGATTCTTAATAGTATAATATGTCTTATTATACTTACGTTCATTACCTCGTATAATGCATACGCATCATACGATTACAACTTTCTTTCCTTAACGCTTAATAAACCTAACATTCCCAATTAAGTCCGCATGCGAAATATTACATTTTTCATACTTAGATTATTATTACATAATCCATCTTACCTTGATATTATAACGTTGCGTATTTGTCAGAAATTCAAAAATAATTCCCGAACAGAAATCGATGAATAGTTTTTTTCGAAAAATTTCTCAGAAAACCTTTATTTTCATCTTAGAAATTCAAACACTTTAATTCATCCACGTAGTTAAAATACTACGACGTTCCGACGTTTCTAGGTTATAGAACGACATTCATCTTATCAACACGCAATAATAATAAATAATATTATTTTATTCATTATTAAAAGTATTTACAAAGGTTTGATTTTCTGGGGCGTTACACTCTCTCCCCCTTATAAGGATTCTGTCCCCAGAATCTCGCTAAAAAAAAAATTACACAAACAAATGTGGATAATTCTTTTTCATCATTTCTTCTAACTCCCACGTTGCTTCTTCTGCATCGTAGTTCTTCCATATCACCTTCACCGAAGGTATGACTTTATTCCGCAGAACTTGATCTTTTCTATCAACAATTTGAATCGGCGTTTCCTCGTATGTTAAGTCCTTCTCGATATGAATATGTTCATATTCGAGACGTGCTTATAATCTGGCTTATAAGGACGCAATACCGATACGTGAAATACATTATGTATTCGTTCTAGGTCTGGAGGTAATGTTATCATATATGCTACCTCACCCATCCGTTTTAATACCTCAAAAGGTCCTATAAACCTCAGACTTAACTTTCCTTTCTTTCCAAAACGCATCTTTCCTTTCTAGGGAGATACTTTTAGAAATATGTATGAACCTACTTCAAATTCTCTATTCTCTCTATGCGAATTCGTAAACTTATTCTGTATGTCTTGAGCTGCTATGAAACGCATCCGTATTAGTTTAACAATGTCCATTTGTTTTTTTGATTCTCGTCCCAAAGATTCTGCGTTCTCTACCTCATCCCAATAAAGTGGCGTTCGCATTTCCTCCCATACAAAGCTTCGTAAGGTCAAGATACCTATGCTTGCATGATAACTATTGTTATCGCAAAACTCCACTAATGGTAGATGATTATCCCAACTACCCTTGAAATCCATGACGCAAGATCTTAGCATATCTTCTAACGTCTAAATTGTTCTCTCGCTTTGTCTATCCGTTTGTGGATGATACGCCGTACTCAGCTTCAACTGCATTCCTAACTGCTCTTGTAGACTCCTCCAAAAGTTCGATGTGAATCGTGGGTCACGATCTGACACAATCGATACTGGTGCTCCATGTCTAGAAATTATTTCCTTAATATAAAGTCTAGCTAATTGGTCTAAGTTATACTTGACCCTAATTGGAAAAAAGTGAGCCGACTTCGTTAACCAGTCCACTATTACCCAAATCGCATCATATCCTTTCTGAGTAGTCAGAAGTCCTACCACAAAATCCATCATGATATTCTCCCATTTCCACTCCGGATTTTCTAACGACTATAGCAAGCCACTTGGTCGTTGATGTTCGGCCTTAACTCTTTGACAAGTCAAGCACCTACTCACATACTCGACTATCTCTCTCTTCATGTTCAGCCACCAGAAACTCTGTCAAAGATCTTGATACATCTTAGTGCTACCAGGATGAATCGAAAACCTTGAACTATGAGCCTCTTGTAGAACCTGCTCCTTTAATTCCGTCTCATTCGGAACCCAAATTCTTCCTTCAAATCTTAATAATCCCTCATTATCAAGACTGTACTTAGTTTCTTTTTCATTGGTTAACCGTTCCTTTACTCGGTCACACTCATCAATTTTGAGCTGCACCTCCTTAATTCTTTCTACAATAGTAGATTGCATCTCCGTCGTAAACAGAATTTGCCCTCCTTCACTTGGCAGCATCACTTCCAACTCCATCCTAGCCATCTCTGTTATTAACTCAGTTTGAGCCGTTAACAAAGACAACTTTTCCCGACCCTTCCTACTTAAGACGTCGGCAACTACATTGGCTTTTCTAGGGTGATACAGGATCTCACAGTCGTAATCCTTTATCAACTCCAACCATCTCCTCTGCCTCATATTCAACTCCTTCTGTGTGAAGATATATTTTAGACTCTTGTGGTCCGTGTATATCTCACATTTTTCTCCATATCTTTAGAGCAAAAACTATCATGCGGCGAGCCCGGATCATCGTAGTAGGATAAACTTTCTCATAATCCTTCAATTGTCTAGATGCCTACGCAATGACCTTGCCATGCTGCATGAGCACGCAACCAAGTCCTCTATGCGAAGCATTGCTATAAACTACAAAATTTCCTGTGTCATCAGGCAATGACAAAACAGGCGCTTCACTTAACCTCTTCTTCAGTTCTTGAAAATTCTCCTCATACTTGTCAGTCCAAGCATATGTCACCGTCTTCCTCGTCAAGTTAGTCAACAGAGTAGCCATCTTAGAAAAATCCTAGATAAATTTTCGATAGTAACCCGCTAACCCTAGGAAACTCTGCACCTTAGTCGGCGTTTTCGGTTGTTCCCAATTTATTACGGCTTCCACCTTCGCTGGATCTACTGAAATCCCCTCATGGTTAATGACATGACCTAAAGATTGTACCTTCTCTAGCCAAAATTCACACTTCATGAATTTTGCATACAACTTCTCCTTCCTTAGTGTCTTCAACACTAATCTTAGGTGTTCAGCATGATCTTCTGGCGTCTTAGAATAGACTAGAATATCATCTATAAACACCACAAAAACTTGTCCAAATATTGTTTGAACACTCTGTTCATCATATCCATGAATGCAGCTGCTGCATTAGTCAACCCAAATGACATCACTAGAAACTCGTAATGACCATAACGAGTCCTGAATGCTGTCTTTGGCACATCCTCCTTCCTAACCTTCAACTGATGAAACCCCGTTCTTAAATCTATTTTAGAAAAATACTTAGCCCCTTTCAACTGATCAAAGAGATCATCGATCCTGGGCAATAGGTATTTATTCTTTATCGTTAACTTGTTCAACTCTCTATAGTCGATACAAAGTCTTAACGATCCATCCTTCTTCTTGACAAAGCGATCTTGGTGCTCCCCATGGCGAAACACTTTCGGTTGAATGTACTTCCGGTCCAATAGTTCTTGCAACTGCACCATCAACTCCTTCATTTCCACTGGCGCCATACGATACGGTGCCCTGGAAACTGGTGTCGCTCCTGGCATAATGTCTATTACGAACTCAGTCTCCCTATTCGGTGGAAGACCCAACAATTCACTCAGAAATACATCGGTGAATTCTCTCACTACAGGTATTTGTTCCATGGTCGCTACCACTCTCTGGGTATCCACAACATGGCACAGGTAACCTACACATCCCTTTCTTAGTAATTTCCTAGTTTGTGTCATGGTTAGATAACACGAACGTCCCGACGATCTATTCCCGTAAAATACTACCTGAGGTTGTCTTAACGATTTAATGTTCACACATTTCTTTTGACAATCTATAATTGCCCCATGGTTCACTAACCAATCCATTCCGAGAATTACGTCGAATTCTCCTAACTTTATCAGTATCAAATCTGCTGATAATTTACAACCCCGTATGTCTACGCAACAACTCCTACGAATATCTTCAATAGGAATTATCTCTTTGTTCGCTACCTTAATATTTAAAGGTATAGGCAACTTTTCGGGAAGTAATTCTAATCGTTTAGCAAAATCACAAGCTATGAACGAACAAGTGGCACCCGAATCAAACAGCACGTAAGCATTTATGTGGTTGATCAGAATAATACCTGCGACAATGTTCCCCGATGCAACTACATCTTGGACTGTCATATTAAAGGTACGGCCCATCGGCCTACCCGGCTGTGCTGGACCCCCAATAGCTAACTTACCACTATTAGTGCCCCGATTCATGTCCGTTCCCTTCTTCGGGCGGTTCTTTACCATGTGGTCAGTTAACCCACACACAAATCATCTGTAATTCTTCTTCGGACTTGGACAGTTAGGCGCAATGTGCCCCTCCTGTCCACAGTTGTAACAGACGGCCTTCCCCTTGAGACATACTCCTAAGTGAGTCTTCCCACAGGTCTTGCAGGCCTCCATCCTCTTCTATGGGTCTTCACTCCAATATTCTCAGAGCTAAACACCTTCCTCTTCTGACCCTCGCCACTCCCGCTGGCTCCTTCGATATTTACTCCCCCGTCCACTTTCCCCTTATTTTTCTTATCTTTGTGGTACTGGCTCAACGCCTCGCTACCACCTTCAGTGATTATCGCCTTCTCTAAAATGGTTCCAAAAGAAGTACTTTGAAACACTGAAATACGATTATAGAGCCAGGGTTTCAAGCCCTGCTCGAACCGTCGCGCCTTCTTAACCTCGATATCCACTTGGTGTGGAGCGAACCTCGCCAGTTCATTAAACTTGGCGGTGTATTGGGGAATCGACATTTCCCCTTGCTTCAACTCGAGAAACCGCATCTCTATCCTCCCTTGCATGCTCGTGGGAAAGTAGTTCTCAAAGAATATCTCCTTGAACCTCTCCCACGTCAGATTCGCTATCCCGACCCTAGCCTGATTGGCTTCCCACCAAAAGTTGGCCTCTCCCTTCATCATATAGGTCGCAAAAGCAACCTTTTGGGCCTCGTCGACATTTGCTATCACAAATGCCTTCTCTATTTCCTTAACCCACGTTTGGGCTTCAATAGGGTCCATAGTCCCTTTGAACTCCAGCGGACCCACGCTCTTAAAATCCTTAAAGGTCGTAGCTCGTGCTACTCCCGGATTTACGGGGATATTAGCCCATGTTCTATTAAATGCGGCTGTTAACAGGTTAACAAACTCCTGCATCGGATTAAACGGACCTCCCTCCGGTTGATTCACGTTAGCACCTTGATTATGTTGTACTCTTCTCGGTGGCATTTTGCTGATACAATAAACACATTTCGTTATTATTCCATTCTTTATTAGTTACCATTTAATATTAAACAATAACTCCAACATCCATTACTCATTGCTTTCCATAAAAAAGGACTTATATTCATGCTTCGTAGTATAATACTACATCGGTTACATACACAGCCTAAGCTGATTACATTACTTTCCCGCTATCGCTTTCCAAAAATTGGGATTTACAAAAGACTACCCTTTACTATACAAAGAGGGCTTTATGTCACTACTAATTACAAATATTTACATATTGAAACTACTCTAGCTACTACTAGTCTACATCTGTCTCAAGGCATTATTGAAATCTGCCTTGGCAAGACCTAATAATAATATCATGGCGATAGTATCACTGCGTCACTTCCCTCTCTGAGATAACCAACCACCGTCATCTGAAAATCTATATGAGAACTCCTATGGATATAGGACATTCTCCCTATCTTCTGCAGTTTGGTCTTTAGCTCCTCATTGAGCTCAAAGACCTCATGTTTTAACTCGTGGACTTTGTCCTTAGCCAAAATCCTCTCAAGATATGCTTAAATTTCTTTCACATCTTCTACACAATTATATTCACATATATAAATATATTAGTTACGCATTCATGTCATCTAACCTGTATAGTAATATATTACATATCTATACTGGCAACATCAATATCTTTCTCTCTTTGAGATTTTTAAAAACTCCTATCTTCTTTTCAAAACTTTCATTCGTTTACTTAAAATAATCATTTATCGCTTAATAGCCTTTGACATAGCTTTAAACATAAATATTCTACACTTTCGATTTATAAACCATTTGTAATTTATTACATGGTTATCTCATACCTTTATACATATTCTAAGTATACAAGGTGCACTCGTAGTTCACTTTATATATTGAGCGTAGCTATGGTCTATATATGTAAGTTATACCTTCCATACTATCTTATAGATTCATTACCATAAGCTAACACATTAAAACCCATCACATTTATTTAGAATACCAAACCTCCCCTAGGCCAAGCATTAACAGCCCCTTGGCATAGCCTTGCTTGGCTAAACAGTCCAAATCTTTGACATCTATCAAATCCTTTGCATTGAATTTAAGGTAAATTATATCTCATATACATGTTTATTTTAAAAACATCACAAGTAATCTTTTTGGGTAAACTAGCAAACTTAAGTACTTAGCCCAACTGGATTACCCAAATAGCCATCATGGCCATTTCTAGTTAATTTTTGCTGCCGTTAGGCAGCACCCCCTTTTTATCTTGATCCTTGTTTTGTCAATCTTTATTTCCCCACGACTTTGATTCATTTATGTTGGATTCTATATACTATATAGGTGGTGTACCCACTCTTTTAATAAAATATAAACTCAATTTCACAAGTAAATTAAAAAATTATGTTAAAATAGCTTGCCAAATCTGCTCCTCGTTGCTACCTGCTGCTGTCGTGGGCAGCAGTTCTGTTCTCAATGTGTTTCCTTCGCAATCTTATAACTTTTGGCTCACATATCGCATTGTTTTGATTTTCGAATATGACATACTTGGTGTATGAGACTATTTTTAAAAAATATTAGCCATGCATTCTGGACACGTTAAACCACTCAAAACCATGTTCCAAAGTGGTCATCTACAGTTGCTACTGCTGTTGGGCAGCAGCCCCTATTGCGGCGTATCAACTTTTCAGATTTTTAGTTTCTATCTCATAAGTCCGATGACATCCAACTTTGGATATGTTGTAAACATCATATTAACCTATTTTTAAAAATTATTGGACACCCATTTCGGATTAGATAGACAGTCTAAAACAGTGTTCAAAAGGGGCGTTCAAAACTGTTTTTCATTCTTTCCTAGCTTTACCCTCTCTCGCTAAAACAGTCGTAACATTTTCGTTTCAAAACATTTTTGAGTGATTCTCTAGCCCACGCGAAGCTAACTTTTGGAGCTACAACTTTCGTTCTTAGACCATCTTCAAATTCCAAGCAAAAAATTCCAGAAAATTCATGGAAGGGACTGCTTCGAATCTGATTTCCAGATTATGGACAGATTCGACGCACCACTTTGGCACATCATAACTCGGTCGTCCAAACTCAGAACGAGTCCGTTCTTGAGGCTATGGCTAGATGAGATTTCACACTACAAGATCCCAGAAAATTATAATTTTCCAGCGAGTTTAACTAGCCAAAACAGTTAGCCCAAAAGTTACCCGACACACTATCTTTTGATTTTTCGTTTTGGCTTAAAATTACTTTTCGTTCTAATTTGATTTGCTCAAATCCTTTAATTATCTACATATAGTGTATATATATGTAACCTTGGCCTCGCCTTTACTTAATTCTTTGTTTTAACCAAAACAGTCCATAGAGGACTTTTATCAAACACTTGGTGTGCGTTTCCTTAAAACACAGATTTCATGGGGTTTGGACATTGTTCTAGCCCAATTTTTTTGCCAACTTATTACTACGTACAACCAATCTTATACTCCTTGGCTCTAACTTCAGTCCACAACAACCAAGCTCCATCTAATTTACAACTCACTTATCACAGCTCAATTATAAAAATCTAATATAAAATTTTCAATTGATAATACTAAAACCAAAACAAGAACTCACCTTATAATAATAGCTCAATGATCTGAGTTTACTTCTAATAATTCAGCTATATCCCACCCGTTTTCTACCCCTGCTATTCAAAACAGATCCAACCCAGCTCACACTTGAACTTCCTTGACCACCTTCTTTGCTTTAGCCGAACAACCAAGGTGCATTTTTTTTCTTTTTCTTATTTTTTTTTATAGAACAAGAATTTAATAAAGGTTTGAGGTACATGGATTCCGCAATTTAAAAGGAAAAGAAAAAAAAAAAGAGTTGATTTGGGATGGGAGGAGATCGCTTATACTTAGAAAATTCTGAGAGGAAAATGTACTGAAATGGAACGGAGTTTATTAATCTCAAGTTTGTGGCTTCATCATCTCCATAAATTTAATGGTTACAACCGAACTCAAGAGAGCTTGAAGACTTGGGAATATAATTGCTTAGTAATAGAGAGAGAGAAGAAAATTTGGAACGGATAGCAGGGAGTTTAAAAAAAAAATTGTTCTTCTTTATCTTTTCTCTTTCTCTCTCTAAACTTTAGCCAATTTGACTAAAAATGAATATAGGTAAATTTTGATTTTGCTTATATAAAAATTACTTTCAATTTCTTATAAGTTGTCACCCAACTTGTTTTTTCTACAATTTTCCCTCGCCTTTAAAAAAGTCTTCACAAATCACCTCCCGCGTATTTTTTAAAGATATTCTAAATATTCTTTATTCCTAAGATATTCCTTAAGATATTTTCTTAAGCTTTTAAATATTGCGTTTTCAACCCCAAGATTTTCGTAATGAATCATATAATTCCTCTCTCTTATCTTTAATTAAACTTTTGTTAAGTTTATCTAATTACCCAATCTTAGTAAGAATTTAATTTAATCAAATAAGTTATTACATAAATCGATTAATTTATTTTACCCTCTTGGAATCATATCATTTACATAACCCATCTTTTGATATATAATTATATAAAATATAACATAACATACTCAAATTACATAATTATTTTATAATTGTAAAATAAATATGCTACATATAATTTCTTATGTAAATACAATTATTTACATACCCAAGATATTATAATATAATATTCTTACCTCATTATCATAAATTCAATTAAGAATTTATTTATTTACTTTCTTAAGATATTACGATAATTATAATATCTTTTATTTATTAAATTAATTTTATATAAGAATTTTTTCTAATACTCTTGGGTAAAGTATTTATAAATATTATATGCTTAACCGCCTTTTTTTGCCTCATTACGCAAATTATTCCCACAATTTTATTTCTATGTGTAATATATATTTATTAACTCCTCATTACCTAATTTAAATAACTTATTTAAATTATACAATCTATATTGTATAATTAAATTTAATTTCCTTCTTCTTTCCATAAATTGTTTTCAAATAGTTTATTTATATATTAAATATATAATTTAATATATTTAATTTATTCAAATATGAATTTAATTTACTAACTAGTTGATACCAATATACATATTTTATATGTTGGATCTCATCTCATTTTCTTTAATAAATTACCCTTACAATTTATTTACATATAATAAATATATAATACCAATATATTTATTAAGCATAAGCATCACATATTGCATAGTTCATACCCACTTACGTAATATAATATCATACAACATATTATCTAATAAGAATTTTATTTATTTAATTCTTATTTTAATATTACCCAAAAATTTGGGTTATCACATTCTTTCCCCCTTATAAGGATTCTGTCCCCAGAATCAAAATACCGAATCATTCTTAATCGGTTTAGATCTTATTCTTTCTCGTAACCTTATCGTTGAATCATTTCAACGTACCATTTTCTTAGATTTTATATCACCTATCTCCTTTTAATTATTAAACCGTATAGTTTTTTCTTAAAATTTTTAAATAAATCATCTATTTCCACTCTAGACTTTAAACTATAACCCTTAATTTAATCATTTAAGATTTTCTAAATTTTCGGGTTGTCACGGTAGCATTGTTCAATACGGTGGTACCTGCACTAGAACCAACACCTCTAGATGCAATGAGGGCATTATATATGGTAGTGCTTGACCGGAATGTGCAACTACGCACTGTTGTGCAGAACCAGAATGAATAGATTAGTGCTCTTTATGAGGCGAAGGAGTCTGCAGAAGTAGATTTTGACTTAGAGCACGACGAGAAGGTGCTTATGACGGATGAGGCGAGGGACTATAAGAATGAGGCCGTAGAGCTTCTTAAGGAACTGGTTGAGAAGAACTAGAAAATAGCACGGATGTCCTACATCTATAATAGTGCTCATGAGGATTTCAAGCTAAAAATTGCTTGTTATTCCATTGAGTCGGGACAGACTCGACATACTATTAGTCGGGATATTGTTTCGATTCTTGCGAATCAGAAGCATGAGAATGCTGTGAGGTAGTGTTAGTAGATCGGTAGATCTTTTTGTATATGTGTAGTGACGTAAAACCCTCTTTTGTCTAATTAAAGGGTAGTCTTTTTGTAAATCCCAATTTTTGTAGAAGTCAATCATGGGATGGAAATGTAATAACTTTTGGCCGTGGAATCAAGTTGTAAATAGTTTTGACCTATGAAGAAGCATATTAATATAATGAAGTTTTTACTAAATGTGGTTTGTTGTGGTATGAGTTATTGTTGTGGAATGATAACTAAGTAAGTAAATAGATAATAATGAAACTGTATTTATTTAATTAGAATAATGCCGCCAAGAAGAAGACAACATAATCAGGAAGCTGAATCGCATAATGATAACCAAGGGGGTCAGAATAACCCTATGCAAGAGTTCGTTAATTTATTAACGACTGCATTTAACCAAACTGGGGGTAGAGCACCCGCAGTACCTAGGGTAGCCAGGATGACTACCTTTAAAGAGTTTAAAAGCATAGGTCCGCCGGAGTTCAAAGGAACAACGGACCCAATAGAAAAGGCGTTTATTATTACAAACGTAGCTGAGGCGCAACAAACTTCTTTTGCGACCTATATGATGAAAGGGGAAGCCAACTTCTGGTGGGAGGGTCACCAGGGTGGGGCTAGAATTGATGCTGTTATGTGGGAACAGTTAAAAAAGGTATTCTTCGAGAACTATTTTCCCACTGGCATGCAAGGGAAGATGGAGATTAAGTTCTTAGAACTTAAACAAGGGGATATGTCGGTTCCCCAATATGCGGCCAAATTCAATGAATTGGCAAGGTTTGCTCCACATCAAGTGGACACTGAGGAGAGGAAGGCTCGTAGGTTTGAGCATGGATTGAAACCCTGGCTCTATAGTAGGATTTTTTTTTTCCAGAGTGCCTCTTATGGAACCACTCTGGAGAAAGTAATCATTGCAGAGGGTGGTAGTGAGGCTTTGAGCCAATACCGCAAGGGGAGGAAGAATAAGGGTAAAGGGGAAGGAGGACCCAAGGCGAAGGGAGCTAGTGGTAGTGGAAGTCTGTTCAAGATGAAGAATTTTAACTCCAGGAATACTGGAGTGAAATAATGGGACCCTAAGCGTAGGATGGAGGCATGCAAGACATGCGGAAAGACTCATCTAGGAGTCTGTCTGAAAGGGAAATTGATTTGTTATAACTGTGGGCTGGAGGGTCACATATCACCCAATTGTCCTAATCCTAAGAAAAACCATGGTTGTTTTGTTTGTGGTTCGATGGACCACATGGCAAGAAATTGCCCAAAGAAGGGGTCAGAGGGTAGTAAGGGTTCTGGTAGTGGTACGTTAGCCATTACTGGACCAACACCATCGTCAGGTAGACCCTCAGCCCGTACTTTTAATATGACTTTCCAAGATGCAACAGCATCAATGGATGTAATGGTGGTATCATTCCGTCCAATGAAATAAATTCTAATGTATTATTTGACTCGAGTGCTACATGTTCTTTTATAGCATGTGAATTTGCTAAGCGATTAGGTTTACTCCCGGAAAGATTTGAAATACCTTTCGACTTTAAGGTAGCAAACGAAGAGATAATTCCCATTGAACACATTCATAGGAATTGTTGTGTAGATATTAGAGATAACAAATTATCGATAGATTTGGTACCGATAAGGTTGAGGGAATTCAATATAATTCTCGGTATGGATTGGTTGATTTACCATAAGGCTGTAATAGATTGTTATAGGAGGAGTGTGAACCTTCAACTTTCTAAGAAAACCAAGGTAGTGTTCTTCAGTAGTAAATCACCAAGACGCTCTTGTTGTCTAACCATGACACAAGCTAGGAAAATATTAAAGAAGGGGTGTATGGGATATCTGTGCCGAGTTGTGGATACCCTAAGAGTGGAAGCATCATTGGAACAGATACCTATAGTGCAAGAGTTCGCGGATGTATTTCCAGACCAGTTACCTGGTCTTCCGCCAGAGAGGGAGATCTAATTTGTGATTGATTTATTACCAGGTACGACACCAGTTTCTAGGGCACCATATAAGATGGCGTCAGAAGAAATGAAGGAGCTAATGGTTCAATTACAAGAACTTTTAGACAGGAAGTACATTCAACCGAGTGTGTCACTGTGGGGAGCACCGGTATTGTTTGTAAAGAAGAAGGATGGGTCGTTACGACTTTGTATCAACTATCGAGAGTTGAACAAGTTAATGATTAGGAATAAATACCCATTGCCCAGGATCGATGATCTATTTGATCAATTGAAAGGTGCAAAGTATATTTCTAAGATAGACTTGCGTACGGGGTACCATCATTTGAAAGTAAGGAAGGAGGATGTACCTAAAACGGCGTTCAAAACTAGTTATTGTCATAACGAGTTTTTGGTCATGTCATTTGGGTTAACTAATGCGCCAACCACATTCATGGATATGATGAACAAAGTGTTCAAATAGTATTTGGACAAGTTTGTCGTAGTGTTCATTGATGATATTCTACTCTATTCTAAGACGCCGGGAGATCATGTTGAACATTTAAGGATAGTGTTGGAAACACTACGGAGGGAGAAGTTGTATGCGAAATTCACTAAGTGTGAATTTTGGCTTGAAAGAGTGCAGTTTTTAGGACATGTTATTGATAAAGATTACATATCTGTGGATCCAGCGAAGGTGAAAGCAGTTAATGATTGGGAACCACCAAAAATGCCAACCGAGGTTTGGAGTTTTCTGGGGTTAGTGGGATACTATAGAAGGTTCATTCAGGAATTTTCTAAAATAGCTACTCCGTTGACAAATTTGACGAGGAAGTCAGTAAAGTATGTGTGGACTGAGAAGTGTAAGAATAGTTTTCAGGAACTAAAAAGGAGGTTAAGTGAGGCACCTGTATTGTCTTTACCAGATGATACGTGAAATTTCGTAGTTTATAGCGATGCTTCGCATAGAGGACTGGGTTGCGTGCTCATGCAGCATGGCAAAGTCATTGTGTATGTGTCACATCAGTTGAAGGATTATGAGAAGGTCTATCCTACTCATGACCTAGAATTGGCAGCTGTAGTTTTTGCCTTAAAAATATGGAGACATTATTTATACGGGGAGAAGTGTGAGATATACACGGACCATAAAAGTTTGAAATATATCTTCACACAGAAGGAGTTGAATATGAGGCAGAGAAGGTGGTTTGAGTTGATAAAAGATTACGACTGTGATATCTTATATCATCTATGAAAAGGCAAATGTAGTAGCCGATGTGCTAAGTAGGAAGGGTAGAGAAAAGCTATCAATGTTAACGACTCAGAATGAGGTAATAATAGAGATGACGAGAATATAGCTAGAAGTTAAATTACCGAATGAAGAGGTAGAGATGTTATTCACAATGGAGACCCAACAAACCATAGTGGAACGGGTTAAAGAAGTGCAATTAGATGGCAACGAAGAATGCAAACGAATGAAGAAGAGGATGGAGGATGGAGAGAAGACTAAGTATAACCTTGGCAAAGAAGGATTACTTCATTTTGAAGGAAGAATTTAGGTTCCAGATAATTCTAAGTTAAAAGAAGAGATAATGAGTGAGGCCCACAGTTCGAGGTACTCAATACATCTAGCTAGTACTATGATGTATCAACACCTTCGACAGAACTTTTGGTGGCCAAACATGAAGAGAGATAAAGCAAAATTTGTTAGTAAGTGCTTAACTTGTCAGAAAGTTAAGGCTAAACACCAACGACCAAGTGGATTAGTGCAATCACTAGAGATTCTAGAGTGGAAATGGGAGCATATCACAATGGACTTTGTGGTGGGACTTCCAACGACAAGGAAGGGATACAACGCTATTTGGGTAATAGTGGATCGGTTGATGAAATTGGATCACTTTCTACCAATAAGAGTTAGGTATAACCTAGAACAATTAGCTAAACTTTTTGTCAAAGAAATTATTTCAAGACATGGAGTACCTGTTTTGATTGTGTTAGATCATGATCCACCATTCACATCGAATTTTTGGATGAGTTTCCAAGAACAAATGGGAACACAGCTGAAGTTGAGTGCAACATATCATCCTCAGACAGATGGACAAAGTTAGCAAATAATTCAAATGCTAGAAGATATGTTAAGATCTTGCGTTATGGATTTTAAGGGAAGTTGGGACGAACATCTGCTTTTGGTGGAATTCGCGTAAAACAATAGTTTTCATGTTGGTATAAGCATGCCGCTATATGAAGCGTTATATGGAAGGAAGTGCAGAACTCCATTGTGCTAGGATTGGGATCTGAGATGGTACAACAGACGGCAGATATGGTAAAGTTAATATGTACTCGCTTGGTAGCAACTCAAGATAGACAAAAAAAGTATGCAGATCCTCACCGTGAGAAGAGGGAGTTCGAAGTAGGTTCATATGTCTTTCTGAAGGTATCGCCTTGGAAAGGGAAGATACGTTTTGGAAAGAAAGGGAAGTTAAGTCCAAGGTTTGTAGGACCTTTTAAAATTTTAAGAAGTGTAGGAGAGGTAGCTTATGAAGTAGCTTTAACTCCAGAGATGAAATATATATGTGACGCCCCCAAAATAGGTATACATCACCCATCTTGAGTTGCCAAATACATGGTACATAAATTAAATACAAACTTCTTTAATACAACTGTCGTGTAAAAATACGACAAAACATAGCTGAGTTTTTACATAAATATTGTCTTCTAGACAATATCCAAACTCAAATTCAATCCTCATTACATTTATTATCACACTAAGTAGTGAGGACTGCTAAAACAACCATCTCTGACCATCACTCCGTTCCCCAACTAGTCCCGGTTACATTCTCATTTCTTGAAGAGAACAATGAAAGCAAAAGGATGAGCTCAACTAGCCCAGTAAGAAATATTATGACTAAGATAATGCAGAATAAATTATCATTAGCCTTCAACAATGTTAAACTGATAAAATACAATAAACAGCAAGTTTAACTGCAGCGGAACAAGCAATCCATTAGAAGAGTCAAGTAGAGCATGATATCTACTATCTTCTATGAATTAAAAAGTTTTTCATCAACTTTATCGCTGAGACTCAGCTTAATAAATAAACCACATCATCGAATCATCCCATCATCAATGGTCATGATTATATCGAATAATACCTGGTCATAATCATATCAATAACTGTCCATCAATGCACTACGGGCCAATGAGGACTTTTACCACATCATTTATAACATTACGGGTCATGATTATACCGAATGATCCCTGGTCATAATCATACCAATCAACAGTCCATCTATGCACGTAAGCCAAAGATGACTTTCATCACAATATAAGTGTGACACCCCCAAAATAGATATACATCACCCATCTTGGGTAGCCAAATACATGGTACACAATACAACTACAACCTTCTTTTATACAACTGTCGTGTAAAATACGACAAAACATAGCATAGAGTTTTAACACGAATATTGTCTTCTAGACAATATGCAAACTAAAATAGAGTCCTCATTACAATTATTATCACACTATTTTATAAAAATAGTGAGGACTACTAAAACAACCATCTTGGACCGTCAATCCATTCCCCGACTAGTCCCGGCTACGTTCTCATTTCTTGAAGAGAATAATGAAAGAATAGGGTGAGCTCAACAAGCCCAGTAAGAAATATTATGACTAAGATAATGCAAAATACATTATCCTTAGCCTTCAACAGTATAACAACTGATAGAATACAATAGACAATAAATTTTAGATCAATAACTGCAGTGGAACAAGCAATCCATTAGAAGAGTCAAGCAGAGCATGATATCTACTATCTTCTATGATTTAAAAGTTTATCATCAATTTTATCCCTGTAATATCCATTAACAGTTCTTTATTATACCCAAGACAAAGAGAACTTTCATCACCTGTCTTTACCTGAACCACCAAAGATTTTAGTTAAATTCATAATTCATGTTTATAATAATGTGAATCAACAGTTCCTCCTTGCCACAAAGGCTTAATAGATGTTTACTCAATATCCTTACCCCAAAGGCTAAAGATATTCAAATGTAATAAAAATGATCATACCAATCAGTTGTCTATCTTTGCACTACGGGCCAAAGATATTCAACTATAAAACCAATGGTCATGACCATACCAATCAATTGCCTGTCAGTGCACTACGGCCAAAGACATTCAACTATTAACTAATGATCATGATCCTACCAATCACATCATCGAATTATCCATACACTACGGCCAAGGATATTCGTTAGTATCACTAATGGTCATGATCATGTCATACACCTGTCCATCTTTGTATTACGGGCCAAAGCTGTGATGCCCCCAAAATAGGTATACATCACCCATCTTGAGTCACCAGAAACATGGTACAGAACTCAACTACAAACTTAATTGTACAACTGTCGTACGAAATACAACAAAACATAGCTGAGAGTTTAAACACGAATATTGCCTTATAGACAATATCCACACTCAATGGAGTTCTCATTACAATTATTATCACACTATTTTATAAAAATAGTGAGGACTACTATAGCCAACATCTCGGACTATCACTCCATTCCCCGACTCATCCCAGCTATATTCTCATTTCACGAAGAGAATAGTGAAAGAAAAGGGTGAGCTCAACTAGCCCAGTAAGAAATAGTATGACTAAGATAATGCAGAATAAATACTCCTTAGCCTTTAACAGCATAACAACTGATAAAATACAATAGAAACAAGTTTTAGATTAACAATTGCAGCGGAATAAGCAATCCATTAGAAGAGTCAAGTAAAACATAATGTCTACTATCTCCTCTAGATTAAAAGTCCATCTTTAATAATTTATTCTTGTAATACTCATCAACAATTCTTTGTTATACCCAAGATAAAAAGAACTCTCATCACCTGTCTTCACATGAACCACCAAAGATTATAGTTAAATCCACAATTCATATTTATAATTATGTAAACCAACAGTTTCTCCTTGCCACAAAGGCTTAATAGAACGTTTACTCAATATCCTTACCCCAAAGGCTAAAGATATTCAAATGTAATAACAATGATCATACCAATACATTTTCTGCCTTGCACTACGGGCCAATGATATTCAACAATAAAACCAATGGTCATGATCATACCAATCAATTGTCTGTTAGTGCACTACGCCAAAGATATTCAACTGTTAACTAATGGTCATGATTCTGCCAATCACATCATCGAATTATCCATGCACTACGGGCCAAGGATATTCGTTATTATTACTAGTTGCCATGATCATGTCATACACCTGTCCATCTTTTCACTATGGGCCAAAGCTATCAATCAATGATTAAATCTTTGCGTAAGCCAAAGATATACAACCTCAGAAACTAATAATCAATGATCCATCTTTGCACGTAAGCCAAAGATATACAACTATAAAACCAATAATCAACAGTCCATCTTTGTACGTAAGCCAAAGATGACTTTCATCACAATATAAGCATGAGGATGATGACAATGATATAAGCATTAATCAAACAAAATAAAGGATAAATATTAAAGACTTTAAATTTATCCAGAGTCTAAAAATATCCAAATTGTCAACATGATACTACTTTGTGGAGTAAAATTCAAGAATAATATTCATGTATCAAAAATAATTTGGACGGAAAAGAAATAAATTTTTTGGGTGAATAGTACCCCGTGAATAGTACCCTGTGAATAGTACTTCACGAATAGTACCTCGTGAATTACCCGACATGAAAAGTGCCCCAAATACCTGAGTGAATAATATTCGGGTGAATAGTAATTGGGTGAATAGTAACCCATGAATAGTAACTCGTGAATAGTACTCCGACATAAAAAGTGCCCCGAATACCCGAGTGAATAATATTTGAGTGAATAGTAACTGAGTAAATAGTAACCTGTAAATAGTAACTCATGAAAAGTATTCCGTTATGAAAAGATCAATAATTATCAAGAAAGCTCAGAATAATATTTTCATGAAAAGATACTGGATGAAGCGCAAATATCAAGGATATTCTACTAATTTCATGGAGTATAGAAGCCAAAACTTCAACAAAATGAGTATAGAATTCAAAATCTGAAATGAAATAATATTACTTACATACTACAGAGTATGGAAGAAAATATTATTTCAAGCGAGTATTGAACAAAAATAACATCCCTTGAACGGAAATAATATTCCAACGAATATTTAACGAATATAATATTCCTACGAATATTGAATGAAGATAATATTCCTTATGAATATTGAACAAAAATAATATTCATACGATTACGAAAAATAATATCTCTTCAGAATATGAAATAAATAATACCCCTTACCTCAGAAAAAGACTGGATACTAGAATAGTGAAGTAGCAGACTTCTCTTCTTCTTTCTCTCTATAGCTTCTCTATCTATAATTGCTCTTGTGAGTCTTAGTGAATTAGTGAGAATGAAGGAAGAATGACCTTCTATTTATAGGAAAATATAGTTTCGATAATTACACGTTTTGGGGCTCAAAATATTACAGTATTATACCTTCATCTTTTCCTTCATTTTTAATTTAGTCCTGCAAGTATTATCAAACTTACACCACCTCCCCTAATAGTATATCATGTGAATTAATAGTACAATCATGTGAATCAATAGTTCTATACATGTGAAAATAATAATTACAGTATAGTACCTTCATCTATACCTTCATTTTTAATTTAGTCATGAAAGTATCATCAATCTTGCACCACCTCCCCTAATAGTACATACATGTGAATCAATAGTACACACATGTGAACACATAGTTATAAGCATGTGAATTAATAGCAATTAATTGCTCATTTATCCGATTAATTACCTGATTGGTCAATATAACCTCAAGACATCAATTATTATTGAAATAACTGTCAATTTCCACTAACACTAACAATCCCAACACAATGGAAATATTTTTATCAATAATTTCATTTTTGAAATTTCAAAGTTTGACTTTTTCTGAAAAAGTTAACTATTGACTTTTTTGACCAAAAAGTAAACCCCGATAAATTTTGTGTTTATAGTCTATTTCTACTAATTTCATCATTCCGGACTCAAATATCATGTCTGCGTCTCCAAATTCAACTCCGAACTCAAATTCCTATTTTAATAACATTCATCATTAATATTATAACTCACAATATTAACAACCAGATTGTTCCCAAGAAAGAGGGGGCTTTCTGATAAAGATATCTCCCTATTGGCGTTCAATTAGGTGACCAAACCTCTCCTCGACAGAACTTTCTAGACATCGTCAATATTTCAAATAATAATATGAATAATTTTGTCGTTTCAATTATTGATTTAATAATAATAAATATTATGCAGATGATACTATAAAAATAATTGAATCAATAATATGAGAGATATTATGCAGCAATTACTGTAGCAATAATTGAGTATAACTGAGTGATTTCTTACGTAAGCATCAATAATTAATACTGTGTGCTACTATGTAACCGCGTATTATTGTACTTTTACTACCGGGTAGTTCAACAGTTTAACGGTACAACTTTCGCCGTTATTTTTATAAAAAGATAATTATGTCATTTTCTAAATAGGACGATACTTCTGTTGTGGGGTCCACCAATGATTTTGCCGTCGTACGAATATTCCCTGTTAAAAAGAATATTCCCCGACACAACGAATTATTTATATCAACTTGCTTTCTTTGCAAAATTTTCAAATATCACCCTTAACTTTAACAATTTATGAATTAAACCATTTACCAAAATAGAAAAATTAAATACTTTTATTTCATAAAATTCGGGATCTGACAATCTCCCCTCCTTATGAAATTTTGCCCTCGAAATTTACGTACCTGGTAGTTCGAAGAGATGAGAATACCTTGATTTCTTGTCGGATTATAACTTCCCGGTTATTTCCTCTCTATCATGATTTTCTCATTTCTCATCTCTTGTATTTCAGATATCATTCTAGAACATAGTTTCAAAATACGGGATAATTGACATGCCACGTATTATCTCTATATTCTGTCCGACTAATTAAATAACAAATAAACTTAGGCAGGTCATACTAGCGAAGGAATTACCCTTCTCTCACCTCCTAGTTCTAGCCTCACATCTTAGCCAGGGATCATATCCCTAAGCTTTGATACCAATTGTGACGCCCCCAAAACAGGTATACATCACCCATCTTGGGTCGCCCGAAAATACACTAAAAAAACTTCCTTTATATAACTGTCGTGCAAAATATGACGACACATATACGGTGAGTTTCAATAAAAATATTGTACCGTATATAATACAAAAATATTCATGCTCAAATTATTACAATGTCATCTAAAGTACAACAGCAAATATTTCAAGTCCCCAAAGGAACACGAAAAGATTTATGTCCTCCTCATTCTAATGGAGTGCATTTTTGACGCTTCCAAATTTGAGTTCACCTCACCCTATTATTGTTCACCAAAATAAAATATTAAATGATGTATAAAATAAGTCACACATATTTTAAGTTCTTAGTACAATTATTATGCCACATCGTTTCATAATTTGATTAGGATTGTGACAAATTCGCAACACCACTTTATACCCATGTTCTCTTTGCTAGTCACAACTACACTTTTTTTAACTGAAAGGGGTGGTGAAGTAAAAGGGTGAACACAAATAGCCCAGTAAAGAATATCATGACTTAAGATAATTAAATTATCCAAATAATTCAGATATTTAGAACATATGGTAGAAGATAAAAGTTTTCAACCATAATAGCAGCGAAATCAACAATCCATTAGAAGAGTCAAGTAGAACATAATGTCTGCTATCTCCTCTAGATTAAAAGTCCATCTTTAATATTTCATTCCTATAATACTCATCAACAGTTCTTTGTTATACCCAAGACAAAAAGAACTCTCATTACCTGTCTTCACCTGAACCACCAAAGATTATAGTTAAATCCACAATTCATATTTATAATCATGTAAACTAACAGTTTCTCCTTGCCACAAAGGCTTAAGAAAATGTTTACTCAATATCCTTACCCCAAAGGCTAAAGATATTCAAATGTAATAACAATGATCATACCAATCAATTGTTTACCTTGCACTACTGGCAAAAGATATTCAACTATAAAACTAATGGTCATGATCATACCAATCAATTGTCTGTCAGTGCACTACGACCAAAGACATTCAACTGTTAACTAATGGTTATGATCCTGCCAATCACATCATCGAATTATCCATGCACTGCGGGTCAAGGATATTCGTTATCATACACCTGTCCATCTTTGCACTACGAGCCAAAGCTATCAATCAATCGTTCGTCTTTGCACATAAGCCAAAGATATACAACTGTAAAACCAATAATCAACAATCCATCTTTGCATGTAAGCTAAAGATATACAACTGTAAAACCAATAATTAACAGTCCATCTTTGCACGTAAGCCAAAGATGACTTTCATCACAATATAAGCATGAGGATGATGACAATGATATAAGCATTAATCAAACTAAATAAAGGATAAATATTAAAGACTTTAAATATATCCAGAGTCTAAAAATATCCAAATTGTCAATATGATACTGCTTTGTGGAGTAAAATTTAAGAAATAAATTTTTTGGGTGAATAGTACCCCGTGAATAGTACCCTATGAATAGTACTTCGGGAATAGTACCTCGTGAATAGTACCCCAACATGAAAAGTGCCCCAAATATCCGAATGAATAATATTTGGGTGAATAGTAACCCATGAATAGTAACTCGTAAATAGTTCTCCGACATGAAAAGTTCCCCGAATACCCGAGTGAATAATATTTGACTGAATAGTAACCTGGTGAATAGTAACCTGTAAATAGTAACTCATGAATAATATTCCGTCATAAAAAGATCAATAATTATCAAGAAAGCTCATAATAATATTTCCATGAAAAGATACTAGATGAAGCGCAAATATAAAGGATATTCAACTAATTTCATGGAGTATAGAAGCCAAAACTTCAACAAAATGAGTATATAATTTAAAATCTGAAACGAAATAATATTACTTACATAATACAGAGTATGGAAGAAAATATTATTTCAAGTGAATATTGAGCAAAAATAAAATCCCTTGAACGAAAATAATATTCTAACGAATATTTAACGAATATAATATTCCTACGAATATTGAACGAAGATAATATTCTTTATGAATATTGAATGAAAATAATATTCATACGAATACGAAAAATAATATCTCTTCATAATATGAAATAACTAATACCCCTTACCTCAGAAGAAGACTAGATACCGGAATAATGAAGTAGCAGACTTCTCTTCTTCTTTCTCTCTATAGCTTTTCTCTCTTTAATTGCTCTTGTGAGTCTTAGTGAATTGGTGAGAATGAAGGAAGAATGAGCTTCTATTTATAGAAAAATATAGTTTTGATATTGCACGTTTTGGGGCTCAAAATATTACAATATAATACCTTCATCTTTTCCTTCATTTTTAATTTAGTCCTGCAAGTATTATCAAATTTGCACCACCTCTCCTAATAGTATATCATGTGAATTAATAGTACAATCATGTGAATCAATAGTTCTATACATGTGAAAATAATAATTACAATATAGTACCTTCATCTATACCTTCATTTTTAATTTAGCCATGCAAGTATCATCAATCTTGCACCACCTCCCCTAATAGTACATACATGTGAATCAATAGTACACACATGTGAACACATAGTTATAAGAATGTGAATTAATAGCAATTAATTGCTCATTTATCCGATTAATTACCCGATTGGTCAATATAACCTCCAGACATCACTTATTATTGAAATAACTGTCAATTTCCACTAACACTAACAATCCCAACACAATGGAAATATTTTTTTCAACAATTTCATTTTTAAAATTTCAAAGTTTGACTTTTTCTGAAAAAGTCAACTATTGACTTTTTCTGAAAAAGTCAACTATTGACTTTTTGACCAAAAAAGTCAACCCCGGTAAATTTTGTGTTTATAGTCTATTTATACTAATTTCATTGCTCCGGACTCAAATATCACGTCCGCGTCTCTAAATTTAACTCCGAACTCAAATTCAATTTTTAATAACATTCATCATTAATATTATAACTCACAATATTAACAACCAGATTGTTCCCAGGAAATAGGGGGTTTTCCGATAAGGATTTCTCTCTATTGGCGCGCAATTAGGTGACCAAACCTCTCCTCGACATAACTTTCTAGACATCGTCAATATTGCAAATAATAATATGAATAATTTTGTCGTCTCAATTATTGATTTAATAATAATAAAATTATGCAGATGATACTTTGAAAATAATTGAATTAATAATATGAGAGATATTATGCAGTAATTACTGTAGCAATAATTGAGTATAACTGAGTGACTTCTTACGTAAGCATCAATAATCAATACCGTGTGCTACTATGCAACCACACGTATTACTGTACTTTTACTACCTGGTAGTTCAACAGTTTAACGGTAAAACTTTCGCCGTTATTTTTATAAAAAAGATAATTCTGTCGTTTTATAAATATGACAATACTTTCATTGTGGGGTACACCAATGATTGTGCCGTCGTATGAATATTCCCTGTTAAAAAGAATATTCCCCGAGACAACGAATATTTTATATCAACTTGCTTTCTTTGCAAAATTTTCAAATATCACCCTTAACTTTAACATTTTATCAATTTAACCATTTACCAAAATAAAAAAATTGAATACTTTTATTTCATAAAATTCGGGATCTCACAAAAACTATCAATCAACAGTTCATCTTTGCACTACGACCAAAGATATCAATTAACAGTTCTTCTTTGCACTACGACCAAAGATATCAATCAACAGTTCTTCTTTGCACTACAGGCCAAAGACATACAACTGTAAAACCAATAACCAACCGTCCATCTATGCACTACGGGCCAAAGATGACTTTTAACGCAGTATAAGCATGAGGATCATGACAATGATATAAAGAATCAATCAAATGAGATAAAGGATAAATATTAAACATTTATAATACAATTTATCCAGAGTTTAAGAATATCTAAATTGTCAACATGATCATCAATTATGGAGTAAAATTCAAGAATAATATTCATGTATCAAAAATTAATTTGGACAGAAAAAAATCAATTTTTCGTCGTGAATAGTACCCTGTGAATAGTACTTTGTGAATAGTACCACGTGAATAGTACTTCGTAAATAGTACTTTATGAATAGTACCCCATGAATAGTACTTCGTTAATAGTATTTTGTGAATAGTACTTCGTGAATAGTACCCTTGAGTGAATAATACCCGAGTGAATAGTACCCCATAAATAATACTCTGACTGAATAGTACCCGAGTGAATAGTATCCCATAAATAATACCTCGAGTGAATAGTACCCCATAAATAATACCCGAGTGAATAGTACCCCATAAATAATACCCAGAGTGAATATTACCCGAGTGAATAGTAAGAAATAATAACCCATACGAATAAGAAATAAATAACATCCCTTACGAATATTGAACGAAAATAATGTTCCTTACGAATAAGAAATAAATAACATCCCTTACGAATATTGAACGAAAATAATGTTCCTTATGAATATTAAACGAAGACAATGAATATTGAATGAAAATGATATTCCTTACGAATATTGAGCAAAAATAATATTCATACGAATACAAAAAATAATATCTCTTCAGAATATGAAATAAATAATACCCCTTACCTCAGAAGAAGACTGAATACTGGAATAGTGAAGTAGCAGACTTCCCTTCTTCTTTCTCTCTATAGCCTCTCTCTCTATAATTGCTCTTGTGAGCCTTGGTGAATTGGTGAGAATGAAGGAAGAATGAGCTTCTATTTTTAGGAAAACATAGTTTTGATAATTGTACGTTTTGGGGCTCAAAATATTAGAGTATAATACATTCATCTTTTCCTTCATTTTTAATTTAGTCCTGCAAGTATTATCAAACTTGCACCACCTCTCCTAATAGTACGTCATGTGAATCAATAGTTCTATACATGTGAAAAAAATAATTAAAGTGTAGTACCTTCATCTATACCTCCATTTTTAATTTAGTCATGCAAGTATTATCAATCTTGCACCACCTCCCTAATAGTACACGCATGTGAATCAATAGTACATACATGTGAACAAATTGTTATAAGCATGTGAATTAATAGCAATTAATTGCACATTTATTCGATTAATTACCCGGTTGGTCAATATAACCTCCAGACATCAATTATTATCAGAATAGATGTCGATTTTAACTAACACTAATAATCCCAACACAATGGAAATATCAATTTCATCTTTAATCAACACGAATTTATTTATTATAAATATTATAACTCACAATATTTAACAACCAGATCATTCCCAGGAAAAAGGGGCTTTCCGATAAGGATTTCTCCCTATTGGCACACAATTAGGTGACCAAACCTTTCCTCGATAAAACTTTTTAGACATCGTCAATATTGTAAATAATAATATGAATAACTTTGTCGTCTCAATTATTGATTTAATAATAATAAATATAATGCAGATGAAACTGTGATACTAATTGAATCAATAACATGAGAGATATTATGCATCAATTACTATAGTAATAATTGAGTATAATTGAGTGACTTTTCACGTAAACATCAATAATCAATACCGCAGTGTTACTATTATGCTGACCACCAGACATCATTCTTTTACTTTATTAATGAAGTAGTTCAACAGTTTAACGGATTAAACTTTCGCCATTATTTTTAAAAATATTTTAGTCATTTTTTAAATACGACAGTACCTCCATTGTGGGGTCCGCCAATGATTGTGTCGTCGTACGAATATTCCCCGTTAAAATGAATATTCCACAACACAATGAACATTTATATCAACTTGCTTACTTTGCAAAATTTTCACATAGCACCATTTATCAATTTAACTATTTACTAAATAGAATAATTATAAAAAAATTGAATACTTTCATTTCATAAAATTCAGGGTCTCACAATCTCCCCTCCTTATGAAATTTCTCCCTCGAAATTTACATACCTGGTAGTTCGAAGAGATGAGAATACCTTGCTTTCTTTTCGGATTGTACCTTCCCGGTTATTTCCTCTCTATCATGATTTTCCCATTTCTAATCTCCTGTATTTCAGATATCATTCTAGAATATAGTTTCAAAATAAGGGTTAATGGACATGCCACATATTATCCTATACTACTCGTGAGCCAATTAAATACCAAATAAACTTAGGTAGGTCATACTAGTGAAGGAATTCCCCGTCTCTCCCCTCCTAGTTCTTGTCTCACATCTCAGCTAGGGATCATATCCCTAAGCTTTGATACCAACTATGACGCCCCCAAAACATATATACATCACCCATCTTGGGTCGCCAAATACATGGTACATAATACAACTACAACCTTCTTTTATACAATTGTCGTGTAAAATACGACAAAACATAGCATAGAATTTTAACACAAATATTTTCTTCTAGACAATATGTAAACACAAATAGAGTTCTCATTACAATTATTATCACACTATTTTATAAAAATAGTGAGGACTACTAAAACAACCATCTCAGACCATTAATCCATTCCCCGACTAGTCTCGGCTACGTTCTCATTTCCTGAAGAGAATAATGAAAGAAAAGGGTGAGCTCAACTAGCCTAGTAAGTAATATTATGACAAAGATAATGCAAAATAAATTATCCTTAGCCTTCAACAGTATAACAACTGATAGAATACAATAGACAATAAGTTTTAGATCAACAACTGTAGCCGAACAAGCAATCCATTAGAAGAGTCAAGCAGAGCATGACATCTACTATCTTCTATGATTTAAAAGTTTATCATCAATTTTATCCCTATAATACCCATTAACAGTTCTTTATTATACCCAAGACAAAGAGAATTTTCATCACATGTCTTTACCTGAACCACCAAAGATTTTAGTTAAATTCAGAATTCATGTTTATAATAATGTGAATCAACAGTTCCTCCTTACCACAAAGGCTTAATAGAACATTTACTCAATATCCTTACCCCAAAGGCTAAAGATATTCAAATGTAATAACAATGATCATGCCAATTAGTTGTCTATCTTTGCACTACGGGCCAAAGATATTCAACTACAAAACCAATGGTCATGATTATACATATCAATTGTCTGTCAGTGCACCACGGCCAAAGACATTCAACTATTAACTAATGGTCATGATCCTGCCAATCACATCATCAAATTATCCCTGCACTACGGACAAATATATTCGTTAGGATCACAAGTGGTCATGATCATGTCATAAACCTGTCCATCTTTGCATTACGGGCCAAAGCTATCAATCAACAGTTCATCTTTGCACTATGACCAAAGATATCAATAAACAGTTCTTCTTTGCACTATGACCAAAGATATCAATCAACAGTTCTTCTTTGCAATATAGGCCAAAGACATACAACTGTAAAACCAATAACCAACAGTCCATCTATGCACTATGGTCCAAAGATGACTTTTAACGCAATATAAGCATGAGGATCATGACAATGATATAAAGAATCAATCAAATGAGATAAAGGATAAATATTAAACATTTATAATACAATTTATCCAGAGTTTAAGAATATCAAAATTGTTAACATGATCATCATTTGTGGAGTAAAATTCAAGAATAATATTCATGTATCAAAAATTAATTTGGATAGAAAATAATTAATTTTTCATCGTGAATAGTACTTCATAAATAGTACCACGTGAATAGTACCCTATGAATAGTACCCCATGAATAGTACCCCGTGAATAGTATTTCATGAATAGTACTTCGTGAATAGTACCCTTGAGTGAATAATACCCGAGTGAATAGTACCCCATAAATAATACTCTGAGTGAATAGTACCCGAGTGAATACTATCCCGTAAATAATACCCCGAGTGAATAGTACCCCATAAATAATTCCTGAGTGAATAGTACCCCGTAAATAATACCCAGAGTGAATATTACCCGAGTGAATAGTAGAAATAATAACCCTTACGAATAAGAAATAAATTAGATCCCTTACGAATATTGAACGAAAATAATGTTCCTTACGAATATTAAACGAAGACAATGAATATTGAACGAAAAAGATATTCCTTACGAATATTGAACGAAAATAATATTCATACGAATACGAAAAATAATATCTCTTCAGAATATGAAATAAATAATACCCCTTACCTCAAAAGAAGATCCTAATCTTTGGAATAGTGAAGTAGCAGACTTCTCTTCTTCTTTCTCTCTATAACTTCTCTCTCTATAATTGCTCTTGTGAGTCTTGGTGAATTGGTGAGAATGAAGGAAGAATGAGCTTCTATTTATAGGAAAATATAGTTTCGATAATTGCACGTTTTGGGGCTCAAAATATTACAGTATAATACCTTCATCTTTTCCTTCATTCTTAATTTAGTCCTGCAAGTATTATCAAACTTGCACCACCTCCCCTAATAGTACATTATGTGAATCAATAGTACAATAATGTGAATCAATAGTTCTATACATGTGAAAAAAATAATTATAGTGTAGTACCTTCATCTATACCTCCATTTTTAATTTAGTCATGCAAGTATTATCAATCTTGCACCACCTCCCTAATAGTACATGCATGTGAATCAATAGTACACACATGTGAATAAATAGTTATACGCGTATGAATTAATACCAATTAATTGCTCATTTATTCGATTAATTATTTGATTGGTCAATAGAACCTCCAGACATCAATTATTATCGGAATAAATATCAATTTCTACTAACACTAATAATCCCAACACAATGAAAATATCAATTTCATCTTTAATCAACACGAATTTATTTATCATAAATATTATAACTCACAATATTTAACCACCAGATCATTCCCAGGAAAGGGGGGGCTTTCCGATAAGGATTTCTCCCTATTGGCGCGCAATTAGGTGACCAAACCTCTCCTCGACAGAGCTTTCTAGACATCGTCAATATTGCAAATAATAATATGAATAACTTTGTCCTCTCAATTATTGATATAATAATAATAAATATTATGCAGATGATACTGTGACAATAATTGAATTAATAATATGAGAGATATTATGCAGTAATTACTATAGTAATAATTAAGTATAACTGAGTGACTTTTCACGTAAGCATCAATAATCAATACCGTGTGCTACTTATGCGACCCAGCATTATTCTTTCTTTTACTACCAGGTAGTTCAACAGTTTAACGGTAAGACTTTCGCTGTTATTTTTAAAAATATTTTAGTCATTTTCTAATTAAGACAGTACCTCCGTTGTGGGGTCCACTAATGATTGTGTTGTCGTAAGAATATTCCCTGTTAAAATGAATATTCCCCGCCCAATCGAATATTCCCCGACACAACGAATATTTTATATCAACTTACTCACTTTGCAAAATTTTCACATATCACTCTTAACTTTAACCCTTTATCAATTTAACCATTTAGTAAATAGAATAATTATAAAAAAATTGAATACTTTAATTTCATAAAATTCGGGGTCTCGCAATAAGTATGAAGATGATGACAATGATATAAGAATTCAATTAAAAGAAAGCAAAGGATAAATAAATTTTTAAATATTTATAATTTAATTTATCCAGAATTCAATAATGATCAAATTGCCAACATGATACTGCTCTGTGGAGTAAAATTCAAGAATGATATTGTATCAAAAATGATTTGGACCGAAAAGAAATCTATTTTTGTCATAAATAGTACTCCAGATGAATATTACCTGGGTGAATAGTATCTCATGAATAGTATTTCAGGAATAGTACCCCATGAATAGTACTTTGTGAATAGTACTTCGTGAATAATACTTTATGAATAGGACTTTGTGAATAGTACCCATGAATAGTACTTTGTGAATAGTACCGTATAAATGAATAGTACTTACGGGGCCAGGTTCTCGGCGTGAAAAGCTTAAAATTTATCATGAATGTGCAGAAGATATCCTTGTGAAACGATACTAGATGAGGCACAAATTTCAAGGATATTCTACTAATTTCACGGTGTATAGAAATAATACTTTAATAGAATGAGGGTATAATAAGGAATATAAGACAAAATAATATTACTTACATACTACAGAGTATGGAAGAAAATATTATTCCTTATGAATAATTAACAAAAATAATATCCCTTACCTTAGAAGAAGACCGGATACTGGAATAGTGAGGTAGCAGACTTCTCTTCTTCTTTCTCTCTATAGCTTATCTCTCTATAATTGCTCTTCTGAGTCTTAGTGAATTGGTGAGAATGAAAAAAGAATGAGCTTCTATTTATAGGAAAATATAGTTTTGATAATTGCACATTTTGGGGCTCGAAATATTACAATATAATACCTTCATCTTTTCCTACATTTTTAATTTAGTCCCGCAAGTATTATCAAACTTGAACCACCTCCCCTAATAGTACATCATATGAATCAATAGTACATTCATGTGAATCAATAGTTCTATACATGTGAAAAAAAATAGTTATAGTATACCTCCATCTATACCTCCATTTTTAATTTAGTCATGCAAGTATTGTCAATCTTGCACCACCTCCCCTAATAGTACATGCATATGAATCAACAGTACACATATTTGATCAAATAGTCATAAACATGTGAATTAATAGCAATTAATTTCTCATTTATCCGATTAATTACCCGATTGGTCAATATAACCTCCAAAAATCAATTGTTATTGAAATAAATGTCGATTTTCACTAACACTAATAATCCCAACACAATGGAACTATCAATTTCATCTTTAATCAACACGAACTTATTCATCATTAATATTATAACTCACAATATTTAACAACCAGATCATTCTCAGGAAAGAGGGAGGCTTTCCGATAAAGATTTCTCCCTATTAGCGCTCAATTAGGTGACCAAACCTCTCCTCGACAGAACTTTCTAGACATCGTCAATATTACAAATAATAATATGAATAACTTTTTCGTCTCAATTATTGATTTAATAATATAAAATATTGATACTGTGACAATAATTGAATCAATAATATGAGAGATATTATGCTGCAATTACAGTAGCAATAATTGAGTATAACTGAGTAACTTCTCACGTAAGCATCAATAATCAATACCACAATACTACTTATGAAACCACATGTATTCTTTGTACTTTTTTTACAAGGGTAGTTCAATTGTTTAACGGTAAAACTTTCGCCGTTATTTTTATAAAAAGATAATTCTGTCATTTTCTAACTACGACAATACTTCCGTTGTGGGGTCCACCAATGATTGTGTCATCGTATGAATATTCCCTATTAAAATGAATATTCCTCGGCCAATCGAATATTATATAACCTTTTGCTTGCTTTCCAAAATTTGTAAATATTACCCATAACTATAACATTATATCAAATCCACACCATAATATTCAAAAATATATTTCGAGAAAAATTAATCTTTATTCATAAAAGTTGGGGTCTTACAATATACACAATGTGTTTCACATGTCAGTTTTGCGTCCTTATAAACCGGACTACAACCACGTAATAGAGTACGAATCTATTCAGATATAAAAAGACTTAACGTATAAAGAACTTCCAGTTCAGATTGTTGATAGGAAGGAACACGTCTTAAGAAATAAGATAATACTTTCGGTGAAGGTGATTTGGAGGAGCCACAATATCGAAGAAGCAATGTGGGAACTCGAGAGTAAAATAAAAGAAAATTTTCCTCATTTGTTAATGTAATTGTAGCGAGATTCTGGGGACGGAATCCTTATAAGGGGAGGGGATGTAACGCCCGAGAAAATTGGATTTTTATAAGAATTAAATTTTTATTTGATTATGTGGATTAAATGAATTTAATTGATTATCTATGTGAGTAAGTTGTATGAAGGTCATTTTATGACCTAGAATGTGTGGATGTGGTTAAGATTCTGGCTATGTGTTAGAATTAATTATTTTGAATTTCCAAGACGAAAATAAAAGTTTTTCGAGAAATTTCTATAAAAACACTATTCATCTATTTCTGCTTGGGAATTAAGTTTGAAATTCTGAGAAACGAGTAATGATAGAATTCTAAGATGAGATGGAATATCCAATAATATTTTAGTTTTGGCAAACGAAGTTTTCGCTTGCAGAATTATAAAACCTAAGGGTTAGGGAAAGTGATTTCCGAGAAGGAAATAAATGCGTATAATGATTAAGGTTATTATACGTGTGATATATGAGTATGATACTAATTAGTATACGAGTATAGTATGAAGATTATTACGACGTATAATACGGATATTGTACGAATACTACACAAAGAGAATACGTGAGTTATACGAGTAGAATACGATTAGTTCTTAATGGACTTTGAATTTATGGACTTTGTAGAACCCTATTGGACTTGGATTATATCAAGCCCAATGTTTTGTGAAATGAAGCCCAAGATTGAGTATTGTCAAGGCCCAATGTTAGGTTAAATCAAGCCCGATCTAAGAAATCGAATCGCAGATCCAACTTATGGGTCACCGGATGGGTAAAACCCATGAAACAACCCATGGGGGGACCCATAAGGCCATGTGGGCTGGCTACTTGGTGACCAAGTAAAGCAACTTTACTTGGTTACAAAGTAATGAATAGTAAGGAGGTTACCAAATTGACCAAAATACCCTCCTTTGGATTTTCTATATAAAGAAGCTTAGCTTGGTCATTTTTTTTTGTTTTACAAACATTGACCAACATATTTGAGAGAGAGAAAAGAGCTAGAAACATGTAATCAAGTGAGCTTGAAGCAAATCATACGAGTTTTAAGCAAGAACGCGAAGAACGTAAAGGTAATAATTCGTAAAACCTTAGTCTTCGATCCATTTCTATTTATTTTTCGTAAAGAAGTATGAATTGGTGGAGCATGTCTCTTCCAGAGTAATAAGAATGGCTATTAGTGAATTAACCATTTACAAGCCATGTATAAGTAGGAATCGTAAGCGTTTAAGTAAGTTTAACCGACGAAAAATCATTGACTTTTGACTTGGTTGTTGATGGACAAATTGAAAACCATCATTTATAAGGTATGTGAATATTACTTGGTTAGGTTATAGACAATGAATCAATGGATTTGTTCCATTTAATTTAGCGTATAAAATAAGAGTAACAAAGTTATGGCAAATTTTACGAAAGTAGACGTTAAACGTTGAAATCATATAATTCTGAATTAGTATTCAAAACTTGCTGTTTAGTTCAAAAACCCTAGTTTTCGATGGCATAGCATAGTATAACGTTTTCAAGAGTCGTGGACTAAAGAACGGTCGAATTCCGACTTAGAACGAAGAAAATGAGCTATGAACGTTCACGAGCGTTTAACGAACGCTTATTAGGATGTTATTAGTGAATTCATCGATAACAGATTTAAAAACTACTTTTGACCGGATGAAATCAAAGTATATGTTATGTGTAAGAAAATGGCTTTTGAACGAGCCAATTCTGACTTAAAATGACTAAGTTATGAGTGAGGGAAGAATCGTATTGAAAATTTGAAAAACATTTCAAGGGCTTATGGTGGGCGCCGCAACGCTAATAGTGTACAAAAGGCTGGCGCCACAGCGCCGATAAGGGAGATTTGTTGACCAAGTTGTTTTTCAATGTAACAATCCGAAATTTCAAATTGTAATTTTAAATATTTATTGAATTATATAAATATTTATTTGAAATGTTATATCATTGTGTTGATTTAATAATTTAAATGGTATATTAAATTATTTAATAAAATTATGTTATAATTTTGTGTTATTTGTTTAAATGATATATTTAATTAAAATGTAGTGTGTATAATTAATCTATTTGATTAATGTTGGATATAGAAATTCATATAAATAAGATGTAATTATAATTATAAATTATAAACTAAATTGTTTATAAAATAAATTAAAGGAGTTAATTTAGTTATGACCAAACAAGGCTTAAATATATTAAGTCTTTATTTAAAGGGTTTTGCCAAACAAAGCCTTATGGCTTTTGGATTTTTAAATTTTGAATTTTAAATAATATAAATAAAATAAATAAAATAAAATATAAAATAAATTTATAACATATACGTTATATTTTATTTGTAACTGATATTATAATAAGTATACGTATTATTATGTCTATCAGTTGAGTTTTACGCATTATAGATATCAATTATTTTTTTTCGCATTCTAGTTACTAAGACTAAGAGAAATACAGAGAGAGTTGAGAGAATTGAGAGAGAAATTAAGAAATTTCCAGCAACTTCAGAGTTTAGAAAGAATTTTTCGACCATTTGAAGGTATGTTCACAACCTTAGTATTATATATATGTGTATATACATGTATATGTGTTACATGGCAAGAATTTTCTTATGTTCTGTAAAATCAATTGTTGAATTATGGGTGTATATAGATGGTAATGGTGTTTATACGTGTTTATGATGATTAGAGTTTATGTTTAAGCAAGAAATTGCATGCTAATTCCAGATAACAGTAGAAAAATAATGTCAGTGTATGTTTGTATGAATATTTTCTTATGTGACTTGTGTAAGTATCAATTTTGATGGTCAGTTAGTATGCTAAACTGTAAATTGAAGCTTGTTTATGCTAGTTCATTAAGAAACGAGCATAACGTAATTTGAACGAAGCAATTTGGACAAGAATTGAAATCACAGTGTTGATTTTTGAAGAGGATGTCAAAAATTGAGTTTTTATATGAAAACTAAGAAATTTTAGAAATTAAACTAGTATAATTGTTGTTAAATTGTTCTATATTGATATATATGTGAGGAAACATGTTTATGATGGTTTTGTATCAATTATACGTGTTAATATTACTGTTTAGTGGGTGAAATTCGTGTTTGTTGGGCTAAAGTCGGCTACTGTTCATAGCCGTCTCTGCCTCTATCTGTCTTGTTGGCAATTTAGCACTTTACGGTGCCAAGGAAAAAAATAAGCACAATCTTGCGATCACAGCTCTGGGTCCAGGCTTGTGTATGGCGCCAATTTGCGCCATACCCATCTTTGAGATAATTAGTTCTCATTGCTCTTCGCTTGGACATTTCGAACACCTATAACTTGGTCTCGGGGTGTGTTAGGGTGTCAATGATGTAATAACATGGTTAAAACATAATCGTGTTAGGTGGTTAGTAGTTTCAAAGTTTCAAATGATTATAAGTTATGAACGTGTTATGTTATAACTTAGTTTGTACAATGAATGTTAGATAAGTGTTGTGATGTGAACACTTGGGAATTCTGAAATATATATGGTAGCATAAGACTTGTGTTAAAATTATAAGTTTAGTTAGAAATGTACATGTTATGGTATGTTAGCATATCTAATAGGAATTGTGGTTCTAAACCTATGTGTAGGTGAACGTGAGTTTAATATTATAGCTTACGCACGAGGAAAGTTTTCTAACTCTACATTTACGTTGAGCAAGTTTCTAAACTTATCTTTTTATATTGAGCAAGTTCTCTAATTCTAAGATTGAGCAAGTTTTCTAACTCTACATTTACATTGATCAAGTTCTTGTATCCAGTTTGCTTATGATTTCTAAATCCTATTTTGATATTGAACAAGTTATTCTTGTCTTTAACTTGTTATCTAGCATGCAAGTTTACATATTCCAATATACTCATGTTGAACAAGTTTTATTGTTTAAAGTACTATTTGTTATGCATGCTTAGTACTCAATACTAAATAACCTTGGCTTAATACTGTTCAAGCAAGGTACGTTATTATTATTCAACATTTATGCTATTAGTTTATTCCTAAAGCATGATCCTAATTTACAATGTCGATTCAGTTATGATTATTCCATAGCATGGCGTTATCAATATTATATTCAACTAATCCTTAGTTGATGATCGTTGAATTCTAAATTACCCTTGAAATGTATCCAAACCAAACTTACTTTGGTGCGAACTTGTACTCTAAATACTAAGATGAACAACCCTATTATTAGGGGATAATTTACGCTTAGCGTTGAAATGTTTGTGCACAATACATTGTACGAAGGGCTGATCCCCCTAAGTACGAGGAGTCCTTATAGTCTTTTGACAGTTAAAGTTGAAGTTGAAAGATTACTTGCAACTGTGGACATAGTTCGTGGTCTTATGACCCTCGGATATATATTCCATATTTTGATTCCAGTCTTTGGTTATCATTGATAGAGTACTATTCAGTTTTGATGAGCCTATTCATTGGCAGTTGTTATTATCATGTTGATTCATTGTTTTCCTCACTCTTGTATATTTATACACTCATTGCAACTAAAGTTGATAAGGTAGACTAACCTACAACTAGCAAAGGAAAGGGAAAAATGTACAAGTGATGAAGACTTGTAATTTTGTTTTATTGTTATAATGATAGACTTTTATTTAATGATGTGATGTAATAATTTATTTCCAGACTTGTATGATGTTTAAGGTTAGACAACCTGGGATGTTTTTGGATTTAATAATGTAACCCTATTTAAAGGGAGGATTTATTGTTTAAATATTATTTTATTTGGGTAGATAGTATGAATGTATGGATAGTGATCACTAAATCTTGTGGGAATGAAGTACCTAGATTTGGGGGTGTCACAGGTTGGTATCAAAGCTTTAGGTTATGAACCTTAGGTGGGGAAAAGCCTTAGGAAGTAACCTTTGAAAAGATAGTGATGATAAACTCGTATCGAGTTTTAAGGAAGAAGTAATAAAACACGTATGTGCTTATGTGATTATAACTTATGTGCTCGTGAGTGTCGAGTAGTAATGATTAGTAATTAAACTTAAAAATCTGGTTGATAGGATGGCTAATATAGGAGGATCTAGTCAGGCTAGGGAGGAAGGATCCCAGATGCCGAGAAAGGAGGAGCCTCGATATATTCAGGTTATTTGGGAACAGCTACTGCCACGGGAAACAACTCCGTTGGTCACAATAATTGAGTAAGATAGAATACCTGATGAGGATGATGAGATAGAGACGGTCGAGGAGGACCCTGTTGAGCTGCCACAGTCGGATGAGGAGGACGAGGAAGAAGAACTTCCACTTAACTCGATAGCTTCCCGTATGTACGACGAAGTATATGACCACAATGTGTAACTTCAAGATACCGTCGAGGAGTTGCAAGAGATAGTAGCTGAAAAATAGACCTCGATGGCACAGAAGGACGACGAGATCCAGGATCAAGAGGAACGTCTGAACAATGTTGAAGAGAAGCTGATCCACACTGAAGGAGAAAACGAGCAACTGATAGAGAAGATTGCAGAACTGGAGAATAAGCTGAAAGAGGAATCTACCAAGAGGGCAAGAGCCGAAGACGCATATGAGGAAGCTTATCAACGAGCCAGATTAGTAGAGAGGGACGTACTAGCAAAGAGGATGAAGATGGAAGAGATGAATAACGTATTCAACACCGTGATCAATCGAGCTCAAGATCGGGTCATGTGTTATCCTAATCAGTTCGAGACGCTATCATCGTACATATTGGATCGCCAAACAATGTTCCGAATTATGGAAGAGGAGTGTCGTAAGGCTATGCAGCATTATAATAGAACATTATAAACGTAATTATTATGGGATTAGTGAGTAAATAAAATGTAAATCCCGGGTATGATATAACCAATGGGATGTGATGATGATGAAGTAGTCCTGCAACTTTTGTAGTTCAGGGAAGTAATGTAAATAGCAGTGATGCTATTGTTTGATGTTTTTAAAAAAAAAATTATGAATGAATAAAAGTTACTATTTTATTCAAAGTGTTATGTGTTACATGATAATCTTATATGGTGTGCAAATTAAGTAGTAATACTTAAAAGGTTGAATAGAATCTAATGGATGTATTTTAGCAGAAAATGCCTCCAAGACGTCAACCACGATAGAGAACCACTGAGGAAACCAATAATAACAATGGGGAAGATAACACAGTTCAGCAGCTAGTGACGTTACTGACGGGTGATTTGCAGAATCAACCTCAGAACCAAGGTACAACGTTTAAGGATTTCAAGGCGGTTGGACCACCAGAATTCTGTGGGTCCATGAATCCTGTTGAAGCACAAACCTGGATTATGGAAATAGAGAAAGTTTTCAATGTTGCTAGGGTAGAGGAGAATCAGAAGACTGGTTTTGCAACATTCATGTTGAAAGTAGAGGCTAGTTATTGGTGGCAAACCAATAAAACCTGAGGAGGTCAAGGGGTAATGACTTGGGAAAGGTTCAAAGAAATATTCTTTGAGACCTATTTTCCAGAAAGTTCGAAGAGTCAGCTAGAAGTGCATTTTTTAGAATTGAAGCAAGGCACAATGTCGGTGTCTGAGTATGCCACAAGATTCAACGAGTTGGTGAGGTTTGCGCCATATCAAGTCAAGTACGAGACGAACGTAAAGGCGAAGAGGTTTGAATAGGGGGATTGAAGCCACAGTTTGTCAGATAGAGGTCTCCTATCCCAAATAAAGATTTTGCAGCGATAATGGAGAAGGCAATTCTCGCCGAGAGTAGAGGCGAGGCTGTAACAAAGCACAATCAGGAGCAGAGAAAGAAGAAGAATGAAGGTGAAGCTAAGAATAGTGGTGGTGGAAATAGTGGAAATGGCAATAATAACTTGAAAAAGAAATGGAATGCAAATGTGGGTGCAGGAAACCAGCAGGGTAATCAGCAAAATAAGAAGTTCGAAGCATGTGCTACATGCGGGAAGTTTCACAAGGGTGTGTGCTTGATGGGGAAACGAGTATGCTTCAACTGTGGCCAGGAGGGTCACATCGCCCCAAATTGCAATCATCATAAGAAGAACGTTTGCTTCATGTGTGGGTCCAAGGATCACTTTGCTCGTGAATGCCCTGAGAAGAGATCTGGTGAGGCAAATGGAAGCAAGGGAAATGCTAGTGGAGGTACACTGACTATTGTTGGGCCAACGTCATCAAATAAGCCCACAGCTAGAACCTTTAATATGACGGTGCAGGACGCGATGCATTCAAAAAATGTCGTGTCAGGTATTATCCTAATCAATGATATAAATGCATATGTATTATTTTATTCGGGTGATACTTGCCCGTTTATATCTGATGAATTTGCTAAGAAGTTAGAAATACCTAGTGAAGAGTTGAATTTCTCTTTAAACATGGAAATTGCGAATGGAGAAGTGATTCCTGTTAGGTTTGTATACAAGAATTGTAGGGTTAACATTAAGGGGAATGTCATGAAAGTAGATTTAATCCCGATAAAACATGGAGAGTTCGATGTTATTTTGGGAATGGATTGGTTATTCAATTATGGAGCGATAATTGATTGCCAAAAGAAATGTATAAACCTTATGACTCCGTCTAAGGTAGTTTTTCATGGTAGAAAATCGCCTAGACAAATGAGATGTCTGACGATGATGTAGGCCAAGAAGTTGTTGAGTCAAGGTTGTGTAGGATATTTACCCTACAATGTCGATACTCAAAAGGAGAATGGTGTAAAACTGGAGGAGATACCAGTGGTTAGGGAATTCGTGGATGTGTTTCTGGAAGATTTTCCAGGACTTTCGCCTGACCGAGAGATTGAATTCATGATCGACTTTACGCTAGGAACCGCTCCGATATCGAAGGCCCTGTACAGAATGGCTCCGGTAGAGATGAAAGAACTAATGGTGCAACTGCAAGAACTGTTAGATAAAAAGTACATTTAGCCGGGTGTATCACCGTGGGGAGCACCAGTGTTATTCATGAAGAAGAAGGATGGGTCAATGCGTCTTTGCATTAATTATAGGGAATTAAACAAAGTCACTATTAAGAACAAGTATCCATTGCCAAGGATAGATGACTTGTTTGATCAATTGAAGGGTGCTAGATATTTCTCAAAAATAGATTTGAGAAGTGGGTATCATCAACTGAAAGTAAGGAAGGAGGATGTACTGAAGACGGCATTCTGAACTCGTTATGGACATTTTTAATTTTTGTTAATGTCTTTTGCTTTGACAAACGCCCCTGCAGCATTCATGGATTTAATGAACAGGGTGTTTAAACCATTTTTAGACGAGTTTATGGTGGTATTTATCGATGATATTCTGGTGTACTCTAAATCTTAAGAAGAACACGCGGAACACTTACGTCTGACACTGGAGACGTTAAGAAAAGAAAAGTTGTACGCGAAATTCTCTAAATATGAATTTTGGCTAGAACATGTACTATTTCTTAGACATGTGATTGACAAGGATGGAATCTCAGTGGATCCATCAAAAGTTGACGCCGTAATCAATTAGGAAAAACCAAGAACACCTTTGGAGGTGAGGAGTTTCTTGGGACTGGCAGGTTATTATAGACGATTTATCCAGGATTTCTCCATGATTGCCACTCTGTAACAAATTTGACAAGGAAAGCTATAAAATTTGTATGGACGGAGAAATGTGGAGAGAGTTTTACGAAATTGAAGAAAAGACTCAGTATGTCACCTATTTTGTCATTGCCAGATAATACAGGAAATTCTGTGGTGTATAGTGATGCTTCACACAAAGGATTGGGTTGTGTCCTTATGCAGAACGGCAAAGTCATTGTGTATGCATCAAGGCAATTGAAAGATTACGAGAAAGGGTATCCGACTCATGATTTAGAGTTGGCGACGGTTGTGTTTGCACTGAAGATATGGAGACATTATCTCTACAGAGAAAAATATGAGATATATACAGACCATAAAAATATAAAGTATATCTTCACACAGAAGGACCTGAACATGCGTTAAAAGAGATGGATGGAATTGATAAAAGATTATGATTGCGAGATCTTTCATTATCCGGGAAAGGCTAATGTGGTTGCAGATGCCTTGAGTAGGAAAGGTTGAGAGAAGTTGATGTTGTTAACCAACCAGAGGAGTTCATTTCAGCAATGGCAAGACTAGAGTTAGAAATAAAATTTCCCAAAGAGACCAACGAAAAAATGTTCCAGATGGAAGCTAGTCTAACTTTGGTGGACAAAGTGAAGAATGCTCAATTACAGGATGTAGAATGCAGAAAAATAAAGGAAAGTGTTATTGAAGGTAAAGAGGTGAAGTATAAGCTTGATACTGAGGGAATGCTAAGATTCGAGGGATGAATTTTGGTTCCAGCAACATAGGATATTAAAGAAGACATCTTGATAGAAGCTCATAGCTCAAGATATTTGATTCATCCCGGAAGTACTAAAATGTATCAAGATTTGAGACGACATTTTTGGTGGCCAAATATGAAAAGAGACGTTGCAGAATGTGTTATAAAGTGCTTGACATGTCAGAAAGTGAAGGTCGAGCATCAAAGACCAAGCGAATTACTTCAACCGTTGGAAATACCGGAATGGAAGTGGGAGCACATCACAATGTATTTTGTGGTAGGTCTTCCAATGACTCAGAAAGGATACGATGCGATATGGGTGATAGTGGGCAGATTGACAAAATCTGCACACTTTTTTCCAATAAAGATTAGATTTAATCTTGATCAGCAGGCGAAGCTATACGTTAAAGAGATCGTCTCAAGACATGGAGTTCTAGTGTCAGACAAAGATCCGAGGTTCACATTAATTATCTGGAAGAGACTACAAGAATACATGGGAACGTAATTGAAGATGAGCATAACATATCATCCGTAAACTGATGGGCAAAGCGAACGAACAATCCAAATATTAGAGGATATGCTTAAAACGAGCATAATGGAATTTAAAGGAAATTGGGATGATCATCTACTGTTGGTGGAATTTGCATACAACAATAGTTACCACGCAAGCATTGGTATGCTGCCATACAAGGCATTATACGGCAGGAAGTGCAGAACTCCACTATTCTGGGATGAAGTTGGTGAACGTTAACTGTTAGGCCCAGAACTGGTACAACAGACCGCTGAAGTTGTCAAACTTATTAGAGCAAGACTGGTAGCTGCTCAAGATCGACAAAAAAAAGTATGCTGATCAACACAGGCAGAGTCGTGAATTTGATGCAGAAAATTTCTTGTTCCTGAAAGTTTCTCCTTGGATGGGGAAAATTCATTTTGGCAAGGAAGAAAAGCTCAGCCCAAGGTTTATTGGACCTTTTGAGATATTTCAAAGAGTGGGAGAGGTGGCTTATGAAGTAGCTTTACCTCCAGAATTAAAGTATGTGCACAACGTTTTTCATGTTTTGATATTGCGACCATATAAACCCGATTACAAGCATGTGATCGAATATGAACAGTTGTAGTTCAGTAAAGATTTATCTTATGAGGAGATTCCTATCCAGATAGTCGACAGGAAAGAACAAGTGCTCAGGAATAAAGTGATACCTTCTGTGAAGGTGATATGGAGGAACCAAAATATCGAAGAGGCTACGTGGGAACTCGAAGCTGAAATGATGAAGAATTACCCTGAGTTATTTGTTAAGTCTGTGTCTTCGATTCTGGGGACAAAATCTTTATAAGTAGGGAAGAATGTGACGATTTGATTGGTTGAGTTGTGATTCTGGGGACAGAATCCTTGTAAGGAGGGAAGGATGTAACAATCCAGAATTTCAAATTGTAATTTTAAATAGTTATTGAATTATATAAATATTTATTTGAGATGTTATATCGTTGTGTTGATTTAATAATTTAAATGGTATATTAAATTATTAAATAAAATTATATTTGAGATGTTATATTGTTGTGTTGATTTAATAATTTAAATGGTATATTAAACTATTTAATAAAATTATGTTATAATTTTGTGTTATTTGTTTAAATGATATTTTTAATTAAAATGTAGTGTGTATAATTAATCTATTTGATTAATGTTGGATATAGAAATTCAAATAAATAAGATGTAATTATAATTATAAATTATAAACTAAATTATTTATAAAAATAAATTAAAGGAGTTAAATTAGTTATGACCAAACAAGCTTAAATATATTAAATCTTTATTTAAAGTGTTTTGCCAAAACAAAACCTTATGGCTTTTGGATTTTTAAATTTTGAATTTTTAATAATATAAATAAAATAAAATAAATAAAATATAAAATAAATTTATAACATATACATTATATTTTATTTGTAACTGATATTATAATAAGTATACGTATTATTATGTCGATTAGTTGAGTTTTACGCATTATAGCTATCAGTTGTTTTTTTTTTTGCATTCTAGTTGCTAAGACTAAGAGAAATCCAGAGAGAGTTGAGATGATTGAGAGAGAAATTAAGAAATTTCCAGCAACTTCAGAGTTTAGCATGAATTGTCCGACCATTTGAAGGTATGTTCACAACCTTAGTGTTATATATATGTGTATATACATGTATATGTGTTTCACGGCAAGAATTTTCTTATGTTCAGTAAAATCAATTGTTGAATTGTGGGTGTATATAGTTGGTAATGGTGTTTATACGTGTTTATGATGATTAGAGTTTATGTTTAAACATGAAATTTCATGTTAATTCTGAATAATAGTAGAAAAATAATGTCAGTGTATGTTTGTATGAATATTTTCTTATGTGACTTGTGTAAGTATCAATTTTGATGGTTAGTCAGTATGCTAAACTGTAAATTGAAGATTGTTTATGTTAGTTCATTAAGAAACGAGCATAACGTAATTTGAACGAAGTAATTTGGACAAGAATTGAAATCACAGTGTTGATTTTTGAAGAGGATATCAAAAATTGAGTTTTTATATGAAAATGAGAAATTAAACTAGTATAATTGTTGTTAAATTGTTCTATATTGATATATATGTGAGGAAACATATTTATGATGGTTTTATATCAATTATGCGTGTTAATATTCTTTATTTAGTGGGTGAAATTAAGTGTTTGTTGGGCTAAAGGTGGCTCTTGTTCATAGTAGTCTCTCTTCACTTCACATGCATTGTGTATAGCATACTTGACTGGGTGCCAAGGAAAAAATGTGTGCAATGCTGGGTCCCGAGGCTTGTGTATGGCAATGATTGCACCATACCCCATCTCTGAGACAATTAGTTTCTCTTGACTTCTATGGGACACTTGGAAACACCCCTATAGCTTGGTCTAAGGTTGTGTTAGGGTGTCAAACATGTAATAACATGGACAAAACAGAATCATGTTAGGTGGTTAGTAGTTTCAAAGTTTCAAATGATTATAAGTTATGAACGTGTTATGTTATAACTTAGTTTATACAATGAATGTTAGATAAGTGTTGTGATGTGAACAATTGGGAATTCTGAAATATATATGGTAGCATAAGACTTGTGCTAAAATGATAAGTTTAGTAAAAAATGTACATGTTATGGTATGTTAGCATATCTAATATGAATTGTGTTTCTAAACCTATGTGTAGGTGAACGTGAGTTTAATATTATAGCTTACGCACGAGACAAGTTTTCTAAATCTACATTTATGTTGATCAACTTTCTAAACATATCTTTTTACATTAAGCAAGTTCTCTAATTCTACGATTGAGCAAGTTTTCTAACTCTACATTTACGTTGATAGAGTTCTTATATCCAGTTTGCTTATGATTTCTAAATCCTATTTTGATATTGAACAGGTTATTCTTATCTTTAACTTGTTATCTAGCATGCAAGTTTACATATTCCAATATACTCATGTTGAACAAGTTTTATTGTTTAAAGTACTATTTCTTATGCATGCTTAGTACTCAATACTAAATAACCTTGGTTTTATATTGTTCAAGCAAGGTACGTTATGATTATTCAATATTTATGCCATTAGTTTATTCCTAAAGCATGATCCTAATTTACAATGTTGATTCGGTTATGATTATTCCATAGCATGGCGTTGTAAATATTGTATTCAACTAATCTTTAGTTGATGACCGTTGAATTCTAAATTACCCTTGAAATGTATCCAAACCAAACTTACTTTGGTGCGGACTTGTACTCTAAATACTGAGATGAACAACCCTATTATTAGGGGATAATTTACGCTTAGTGTTGAAATGTTTGTGCACAATACATTGTACAAAGGGTTGATCCCCTTAAGTACGAGGAGTCCTTATAGTCTTATGACAGTTAAAGTTGAAGTTGAAAGATTACTTGCAACTGTGGATATAGTTCGTGGTCTTATGACCCTCAGATATATATTCCATATTTTGATTCCAGTCTTTGGTTATCATTGATAGAGTACTATTCAGTTTTGATGAGCCTATTCATTGGCAGTTGTTATTATCATGTTGATTCATTGCTCTATATAGTGAGCAATTGTTTTGCTCACTCTTGCATATTTATACACTCATTGCAGCTAAAGTTGAGAAGGTTGACGAAACTACAACTAGCAAAGGAAAGGGAAAAATGTACAAGTGATGAAGACTTATAATTTTGTTTTATTGTTATAATGATAGACTTTTATTTAATGATGTGATGTAATAATTTATTTCCGCACTTATATGATGTTTAAGGTTAGACAACCAGGGATGTTTTTGGATTTTATAATGTAACCCTATTTAAAGGGAGGATTTATTGTTTAAATATTATTTTATTTGGGTAGATGGTATGAATGTATGGATAGTGAGCACCAAATCTTGTGGGAATGAAGTACTTAGATTTGGGGGTGTCAATTCAAACCCAGTTATTGCAAGGAAATTATGGGACATATATATACATAATATATATGATAAGATTAATCTTAAATCACTTATGTAGTGATGACTTTAAGAACTTGAACATTGTTTAATATAGATTAAACGAAGAAAGAAAGGTATGGATAAGTGAGTTGTATGTAATTACTTTTGGTAGTTAACCGAGGGTCATTAAATAGTAAGTAGGAACATGAGAACGTTAACAAGCCGTAAGGAAGAATAGTAAGTCAAATTGACATTTATTAATGAAATAAATTCACTTAAGATATAAAAGAGAAAGAAGTTAGTAAAAACAATGTGATTAGATTGTTTGGTAGCTAATTACAGTGTGCTATGTGAATATATCATGTAGATACTGTAAAGATCAAGAACTGTTGAATAATTTTATTTGAAGACGCTTGAAGGCAAGTTTTCTTAACGCTTGTCTAACATTCATGTTAGCCATGTTTTCTGTGATTCATGTTATGAAATGCATGAATTGTTTTACGAAAGTTAATGTCAGTTTTAACTCGACTAGACTATTCTTAAGAGTTAGATTGATTTGTTTACAAGTCTTTTGATATAGAACTATTAACGCTATCATATGCCAAGTATTTGGTACAGATTCAAAGGTAAGTTTGTGTATGAACAAACAAATGTATTTTCATCGATTATTCGATGGGCACATGAGGTTGCCAAAACTTAAATGTAAATACATTTAACGGATGAGTGTTGATCAACATAGAGTACTATAGGGTGATCACCTAGAAGTTTTAGTAAGATATATCGGACTTACAGACTTAGTGTCGGGTTGTCCTTTTTCATGAATGAAAACCAAAAGAGAATGTTCATGGTATTCTGACCAACTCTGAATTCCTACACTACTATATGTATTTTGGAATTATCTTTATGTAATGAGAAGTGTTATTTAATGTTTCATATTTAATTCTCGACGTGGTATTTGTATTATCTTTTGGTAGACTTTCTGAGCTAGTTATGCTCACTTCTTTCTTGAATTATATGAGTGCGGTTAAGGCTGAAAGAACTGATGATCCCAGTAGGGATGAAGGCAAAGCTAAGATGGATAAGTAGATTATCCTGTAATAGACTAGTATGTTTGTAAGAATCATAATATGATGAACAAAGAATGTATCAGTTTCAGAACCTGGGAATGGATTTATTATTATTATTGTAATAAGAATGTTGTAATTATGTTCATTTTTATGTGGTTTCAATGGAATGAATGTATAGTAATGAGTACCGTGTAGCACCATATTTGTGGGTTGAAAGTACCCGAATTTGGGGGCGTTGCAGTGAAAGTCAATCTATGACTATGTTGATCGAGTGATGAACTCAGTCATTATATTTGATATACGAGATACAACATTTATGATATATTAGAATTATTATTGTGTATGAATTGAAAATGATATTATGTGTTATATAATGCATGAAAACTGTTAGATTTGCTGAGCTGTCGAGCTCAATCTTACTAAAATAACCTTTTTATAATTTAAGGATTCAAGGTAATTCTATGTGCTATTTGAACGATAAGGATCAGAATTAATGCAAGGAAATTATTTACTTTCGTTGAAAGTTTTATTTTAAACCATGTTTAAGGTTCTAAAAGATGTTCTTGATATATAATTTAATGTTTAATTCACGATGAGTTGCAAAGTTGTATTATCCGATATATAAAGGATATCGAATTGAAATTTAAGATTTTATATAATAAATCTTATAAAGTGAATCATAAAAAAATGATTATATGATATGTAAAAGTAAAGGTTGTGATTCAGGGAATTAAAGAAAGAAGATAACAAAGTTTTAGTTATTCCGCAAATTTTTTTGATTATAACATCGATTAATGACATAAAATTAAAAGATGAAAATATTGATAACGACCAAAGTCAGGAATGGAATTGTTCTAATTTTGGGGTCGTTATAGTTGGTATCAGAGTTGTAGGTTATAAACCTTAGGTAGGAGTGCCTTAGGCGATAACCTTAGAGACGAAAGGTGAAGATTGTAAAGAATAAACTCAGATAGAGTTTGAATAATAAGAAATATATTTTGGAAATATATAGAGAAGGGATTAAAATATATTCGAGGAGATTCAAAGAAGAATCTTGAAATATCTAAAAGATGAGAATCAGGAGTTATCTGACTCCGGTAATAAAGATGTTAATAGACGATGTCTATAATTAAGACGAAGATGATAAAAAATAATAAGAATAAACTCATATAGAGTTTACTTGATAATAAATTCAGAAAATTTATGTGAAACAAGTTAGGATAATATTATTATGTTCAAAGAAGAACCTAAAGAGCTGAAGATCAGGGAACACCTGAGGTAAATAGTCATAAGACAATATGGTTAGAGAGGAAAGAAAGAAGGTCATAAAACAAAACGATCATAGAATCGAAAAATAATATAAAGGGAGACGGTTGTAGAATAGGATCACGACATAATCTATTTAAGTTGTAAAATGATAGATGATCTGTAATGATTGAGAAGTTATAGCTTGATGCTATAAAAAGAATGTACTATGAAATAGTACGAGGTAGACTCACGAAGAGTTATAAATGCTGAAATACAAAAAATTTGTATTGGGCAAAGATTAAGTTAAGAGCAAAATAGGGTTGGGTGTAATTTCAGTGGAGGACTCATGTGATAACTGAGTTGTGCAAACCTTTGTATGGGCAGAGGCTTTTTGCTTGCACTTGATTTCTCATAGTGATAATCATTGGAATGATGGTGTCGCGCTATCGATATACATATGGCAAAAAGGTGAATCTTTTCTCATATATATATATCTGAGACTTAGAGAATATTAAGGTTAGGTGCGAGTTCTTAAAACTCATGCTTATGGTAAGTTTGTGACTCATAATCATATATATGTTTTTGAACCCCTAAGCGTATAGACAGTCCCTTATTGGTTCTTGAACTACGTATTGCTAGGAGAAGTTCCTAAACTCATATTAGTGTGGTAAGTTCCTAAATTCATAATATGTGGCAAGTTTGATGAACTATACTGAGGAATAGTAAGATTATAAAACTATGAATTTTTGGTATAGTGAGCATTGATGGTGTTGAAGATTGATGGAATGGTTAATTAAAGAAGTAGTGGAGTTAGATTGAAATTGTTGGAGAAAATAGATATTTCAAATCTTCTAGTTATGCTAGATTTTTGAAATTTGTTATCATTGTGCTGATGTATTTATTTAAAAAATAAAAAATAAAAAAATAAATCAATATATTGGATCAAATTATTGAACCAATGCATTTTAAAAAGTTCTATTATTCATATGTGTATGCAAATTTTTTTAGCTAGTCAAAAATGATTTGAAAATTTTCGAAAAGTATTTTATAAAATCTAATACATCATTTGACATGGTGTAGAAATAATAAACGAGGGAGTCATCAATGCAATTGAACCTAATGTTGGATGTGATCATAGGATTGTTAACCCACTATGGTATGATGTAGCATGATGAAGTCATATAATGACAAAATCCTCAACGTACCATTAAGACGATACGGTACCATGAAATCATAAAAAACATTTGATTTTCTATAAACTACAAGAAAAAGTATACTAGTTGATTTGGCAAAAACACACACACACACACATATATATATATATATATATATATATATTGATGTCCGAATTGATGGTAAAAGTCTAAGCTACTTGATTCGGATAGACGATTGTTGAAAGATGTGTATGAAATTCAAGTGTTCTTTGATAAACTATGCCAAATCAGATTGTTCTAGTGCGAAATTTTTATTAAGCTGAGGTGAACAACCCTATAAAAGGGAACATGTTATTGGAGACAATTGTTTTGAAACTAATTTATATAGTCATTACGATGTTACGATGTGATACGTTGTGCACGACGTAATGGTACAATAGGCTGATCACCTAGAGTGCTTGTAGAGAGTGTTTATAGTCTTTGTGATTGACAAACATTCTGTTAAAAGTGTTTAGAGTGTGAAGTATTTTGGTGAAGCACTATTAAACCTAGTGAAGAGTTCAAGATCTTGTAACCCCTTAGCATGATTTGAAATCTTTTAAATTCATAAGTTATCCATATCCCTTTCCAATTATTGAGCAATTGTGGAAGATTCTCATTATTCTGAAAGGTAAATGTGAAAAGGAGGATATTCCTTGGGGAAAAAAATAAGCTATAGAATACGAAAAATTCTAGAAGAATCCTTAAGAAGGGAAAGTATTCAGCTTAGCTTGAAATCATGTATTAATGGGTAATTTGAAAAGTTAATAACAGTTTTGAGGAGAGAATGAAATTTCGAGGGAAAGAGATAAAATTCCGAGAAGGGGGAAAGATGAATATATTAAAGAAGAGTGTGAAATTCATAAAAGAGAAGGTGAGAAGAATGCAATGATCTTAAAAAGATCCTTAGAGGAAGAATTTTGTCATAAAATCCAATGGATGAATAAATATTAATGAATTTTTTTTTGATAGATCGAAAGAATGAAGATTAGTAAAACAAAATTTTGAGAACGAATATCTTAGAAGAAGGGGTGAATATAATATCTCAAGTGTTTATGAATTGAGTACATGACAATGATCCTTAAAATAAGTAATGAAAGGGTTAAAAAATATTAATACTCAAATATAATTGAGTTGAAGTAAAGTTTATGAGATAAAACCTGCAAGAGTTGGTTGTAAAAAAAATGGAATGTGAAATATAAAACCTATATTAAGGTAATGTGTTGAACCGAGTAAGGTAGGGTTTTAGTGATTCCGATGACGTAATATATATATATATATATATATATATATATATATATATATATATTGGGAAAATGAGGTTTAATAGTTAATTAAACTATTGAAGAAATTAAATAAAATTGTTACGAAAAAAATTAATTGAATAATGTTATGTTAGTTAATTTAATCAAGTTGAAAATTATATTATGAAATAATATAATTTGATTATTATTCTTGTTGGCAATGAAATTATTATGAATTAAATTTCATAAATAATGAGTGAATTAGTGTAAATATAATTTTTTAATAAAATGGGAAGTAATATATCACATATAGAATGTAATACGTTAATTTAATACGATTGTGAATTTTGTAAGTAGGTAAAGTATTTATCGAATAAAATAAATATTTTAGTTAGAATATTTATGAAATAAAATAAATATTTGATGAAAATTATTATGAAATAATTTATTTAAGTGTGATAATATTAATTAAATTGATGTTTAATAATTTTATAATTGGTGCATATTTTATTACGCAAGTATAATTAATGGTGATATTGTAATTTAATTAAATAATTAAATTAGAGGATTGAGAATTTGTTAAATAAAGTTATATTATAATGGTTGAATAGAATTATAATTTTATTAATAGGGTTAATTTTATTCCTTAAGGAATTAAGTTTAATTTAATTCAATTTAAAATATTAGAATTTAATTAAATAGGTGTGACATGTGTAACGTATAGTATAAAAGAATAATGAAATAAAATGGATATAGATTAAGGGCCTATTTGTTTACCACTTAATTGGTCTGAATAGCCCAAAATTTGATTCGATAAGCAGTTCAGATTGTTTGTTTAGGTTAAAGTAGAATCTGAATAAGTTAGAATCTATCAGAACGAATCAACCCAATTTGTCTGGATTATTCTTTTAGTTGGCCAGCTGAATCAACTTTTACACAGATGCCCCTTTCACAATAAAAGGAATGCCTCCACTTTCACTACCACCAGAGGCAAAAGAAGCAGCAGAGCTTGCCATGGCAGAAAAACTACTTAGAGAAGAAAAAGAGGAAGAGGAAGAGGAAGAAGCGATTAAAGTGAAATTATTGAGTGAATGAAGCTCGCTATTGAAAATTCTTCGGCTGAGCCGACTCTATGCAGAGTGAGTGTTGGAAAAATTGTAGTGGAGGCGAGAGATTAAGAAGTGGTTTGAATTGGGGGTTAGGGTTTTGAATATAGTTTTAGATAATGTTGACTCCATTTCAAACACAGAGATAAGCTTCGATTATGGAGAGAGAAAGGACCAAAAATGAGTGACACATTGTTATTGCGTAGACTTATGAAATTTGAAGGGAAAAAAATTATGGTATTCAAACATTTCATTTATTAACTTAAAAAGAAACATTTTCCAAAATGAAGGGGAAAAAACCAATTATAGTTCGGAGGGTAAAATAGTAAGAAAATGTTATTTAAATGTTCAGAGATGTTAATTATCAAACAACTTTTTTATTCAGATTCAGATTTAGATTCAGCTCATTTAGATTCAGCTTAATTTAGATTCAGATTTAGATTCAATTAGTTTTTATCAAACAGCCCTTAAGGAAGCTTATTTGGGTGTTTGCCAAACAAGGCATAATGACTCTTTATATTTTAAATTGATGAAATTTTTTATTTTTTAATTGACAACCCATATAAAAACATATTAGATTGTTCTCTTCAGTTTATTTGGCTACACCTATTGTTCCTATGTTTAAGAAAACATAGAAGAGAGAGCTTGCGAGAGGAAATTGAGGGAGAATTAAAATTCTCTAAGAAATTGGAGAAGATGACATTTTGAAAAATCAAGCGAAACAAGCTTGCTAATCATATATTCTAAGTTGAAAGAAGAATCAAAGGTAAATTCTTAAGTTACTAGTTTTTAGTTTTTATTTTCTAAAGGTTCTTCTACGTAATTGGTTTTGAGGGTTAAATTGTTAAGAGATGGATCATATATGTTAATTGATATGTATAATTTGGTATATGTTGTTTATGAACGATTTTGAGTAATCAAATCAATGAAAACATGTTTCAAAATGAAGAATTTGAGTTTTGTTCACATATGTACATTTTAGCTTATGTTGGAGTCAAAATTGATGGTTAATTCATGGATGCGATCTAAAATTGATGATAGATGTTGTTAGTATGTTGAAATTCAAAAACAACAAAATTTAAATGTACCGATTTGGTTAAATAATGAGTTCGTAGTGATTGATTATGCTAAATATGTTAAATATCAAGAAATTGACATGAATTTTGGTTTTTGAGTCCCTAGATTGGTTGTTAGTGTTGTTTATGTGGTTAGAATCAATTAATACATGTTATGTATTTTTTTTGCAAAATTTATATCTTTTGGGTATGTTTAAATGGGAGTTTAGGGGAAGAAATTTGGGTTTTTGGGTTTGTAGCAGTGTTGTTTCTGAACTGCAGAATCCGTGTCTGGGTTACTCTGCCTCGACGGAGTTTCTAGTACAAAGATTCTACCCCGGTGGTTATTGCGCCCCGACAGTGTTTCATAGTTCAAAAAATGTGCCACGGCTGGGTGGAAAGTTTATCTCAGACATGAAATTTTAAGTGTATGATGCTGGGAATGTTGATATAACCTTATTATATGAATATAGTGAAACTTAAAACATATAATATGATGTGATTTCAGAAGGTGATCACAAGGACGATAATAATAAATTGTGAAAGACTTAAACTTATTATTTGTGGGATTGGAGATGATTCTTATTCGCAAAGGATTATGAGATAGGAAGTTTAATAAGTTTAGTTGAATGCTAAGTAACACTTTACAAGAAGAATTCTAGAAGTATTGTTATGAAGATTCTTAAGTAATAATTTGTATTGAATGTGATGTGCAGGTAAACTTTAAAGACTTAACCAAAGATTAAGTGTCGATTAAAAGAGATGCATGTAGAGAGGTGAGATGAAGGTTAATTTAGTATCTTAACTAAATTTAAGTGTCAAATGAAGAAAAGTTAAAACCTGGAGATATGTTATAAGTTTTTAAAGAAATGCAAGTTGTAAAAGGATTAGGACTGAGAGTTGATGAGTGGGTTTTATATCTACAATTTGGACATCTTTAAGGCTTAATTCTTTGTTAAATTAAGTATTTGTAGTGTCATTTTACTTGTTTTTGTGTTTGTGTTTTTGGTGTAGGAAATGGCTTCGGAAGGTCAAAACATGAAAAACAGAGCTTAGTTGCATTTCTGTAATTTGTGGAACAAAAAGCTCGTCGGGGCAGGTTTCCCTAGTGTAAAAAGCTCGCCAAGGCCAAGTTATAAAGTACACCCACCGGGGTGATAATCCCCAGTACAAAAAACCGTCAGGGTGGAGGTGTCGGGAAGAAAGAGAGGTGATTTTAGAAGTTGAGTCAGAGAAGGATTTGTTTGGCTGATTGGTTCAAGGACTTTAAGGAGGGCTAAAAGACACATGAAGGGGGATATTAAAGGAGGAAAATTCACAAGAATTAAGGGAGCTTATTCCATTAGATTAGATTTCATTAGATTAAGAAAAACCCTAGTTTAAATTAGTCATTTGAGAATGAAATAACTTAAAGAACACTAAAGATTTAAAGCAGGAGCGGAAGAGGAGTCTCAAGATTGCCGACAACAGATTCTATTCTCTTCTCTAATCCTACGTTTGTCTTTTAATGTTTATTCAGTTGTGGATTCTTGATTTTAATTCAATGACTATGAACTAAATTCTTGTTTAAGATTGTAACGGATCTTATTGCATATCTTATCTTAGTATGCTTCTTTTTTAATTATTATTGATTATTCTTGGATGGTCTATTATGGTTTGTGCTTAATTAATTAATTATCTTGCTAACAATTACCATGATAATCTATATGAAATTGAGAAACGAATTATAGTTTTAGATCTCATCATAATAGCATGTGATTGTGTTTTCCGCATGACATTGGCAATCATGATTTATGTCTAGGATATATATATATATATATATATATATATATATATATATACATCATCACATGTAATCCGATAGAGAACTTGTGCTTTAAATCCTCTTTAATTGTAATTCACATGAGATATAGTGAATTAGTTAATTAAGGTGTTCTTCTTAATTCTATCATCTGTGGATTTAATTGGTTTAAGTATGATGCATTGAGAGATGATCATGTTTAATTTTTTGTTCTTGATTAACAATTAAGAATAGTAAGGATAATTAATAAGAAGTGTAATAATTTAAATGAAACAATAAGTGAAGTTGTGATCTTAAATCTCCATAATATGATTTTTAACTAGTGGTAATTAGTATTAGTTTAATTAAATAATTTAATTTAAACCTTAAATGGATTTTTTTAAATAAAATTAGTTTGTTTTACAGTTAGTACTTAGTATTTTTATTAATAATTCCTCGTGGAAATGATACTCTGCGTTCACTTTATTACTTGTTGATCGTGTATACTTGCATGTATCCATTGATTGCTAAATTGATTAACAAGAGTCAATGAGGTTTCATTATATGTGTAACTGAAGCATGTGTATATGAACTTTTGAACTGATGTAGGATAAACGTGAAGAAGTTAAGCTGTAGTTGGTAATATACGAGCCAGACAAGTCTTAAAGTTCCTAGTTGCTATATGAACTTGATTGTCAGACCCCGACTTTTATGAATAAAGATTAATTTTTCTCGAAATATATTTTTAAATATTATGGTGTGGATTTGATAAAATGTTATAGTTGTGGGTAATATTTACAAATTTTTCAAAGTAAGCAAGTGGTTATAAAATATTCGATTGGTCGGGCAATATTCGTTTTAACAAGGAATATTCGTATGACAGCACAATCATTGGTGGACCCCACAACAGAAGTATTGTCAGAGTTAGAAAACGACAGAAATATCTTTTATAAAAATAACGGTGAAAGTTTTACCATTAAACTGTTGAACTACCAGGTAGTAAAAGTACAATAATACACATGGTTGCATAGTAGCACATAGTATTGTACAGTATCTTTGATTATTGATGCTTACGTGAGAAGTCACTCAATTATACTCAATTATTGCTACAGTAATTACTGCATAATATCTCTCATATCATTGATTCAATTATTGTCACAATACCATCTGCATAATATTTATTATTATTAAATCAATAATTGAGACGACAAAGTTATTCATATTATTATTTACAATATTGACGATGTCTAGAAAGTTCTATCAAGGAGAGGTTTAGTCGCCTAATTGCCCGCTAATAGGGAGAAATCCTTATCGGAAAGCCCCGTATTTCCTGGAAATTATCCGGTTGTTAAATATTGTGAGTTATAATATTAATGATGAATAAATTCGTGTTAATTAATGATGAAATTGATATTTCCATTGTGTTGGGATTATTAGTGTTAATGGAAATCGACATTTATTTCAATAATAATTGATTTTTAGAGGTTATATTGACCAATTGGGTAATTAATCGGATAAATGAGCAATTAATTGCTATTAATTCACATGCTTATAACTATTTGTTCACATGTATGTACTATTGATTCACATGCATGTACTATTAGGGGAGGTGGTGCAAGATTGATAATACTTGCATGACTAAATTAAAAATGGTATTGATGAAGGTATTATATTGTAACTATTTTTTTCACATGTATAGAAGTATTGATTCACGTCAATGTATTATTGATTCACATGTATGTAGTATTAGGGGAGGTGGTGCAAGTTTTATAATACTTGCAGGACTAAATTAAAAATGAAGGAAAATATGATGGTATTATACTGTAATATTTCGAGTCCCAGAACGTGTAATTATCGAAACTATATTTTACTATAAATAGAAGATCATTCTTCTTTCATTCTCACAAATTCACTAAGACTCATAAGAGCAATTATACATAGAGAAACTATAGTGAGAAAGAAGAAGAGTATTATGTTACTTCACTATTCCAGTATCCAGTCTTCTTCTAAGGTAAGGGATATTATTTTTGTTCAGTATTCATAAGGAATAATATTTTCTTCAATACTCTGTAGTTTATTAGTAATATTATTTTGTCTCGTATTATTGATTATACCCTCATTTTGTTAAAGTATTGCTTCTATACTCTGTGAAATTAGTAGAATATCCTTGAAATTTGTGCTTCATCTAGTATTATTTCACAAGGATATTTTTTGCACATTATTGTTAAATTTTAAGCTTTTCATGTCGGAGTACTGTCCATAAGTACTATTCATTTATATGGTACTATTCAAAAAGTACTATTCACAGGTACTATTCATAGAATACTATTCACGAGTACTATTCATAAAATACTATTCACATAATACTATTCCCGAAGTACTATTTACGGGGTACTATTCACCCGAAGTACTATTCATGATAAAAATTAATTTCTTTTCAGTTCAAATCATTTTTGATACAATATCATTCTTGAATTTTACTCCACAAAGCAGTATCATGTTGGCAATTTGATCATTATTGAATTCTGGATAAATTAAATTATAAATCTTTAAAATTTATCCTTTACTTTCTTTTAATTGAATTCTTATATCATTGTCATCATACTCATGCTTATATTTTGATGAAAGTCATCTTTGGCTTACGTGCATAGATGGACTGTTGATTGGTATGATTATGACAAGGGATCATTCGGTATAATCATGACCCGTAATGTTACAAATGATGTTGTAAATGTCCTCTTTGGCCTGTAGTGCATTAATGGACAGTTGCTGGTATGATCATAACCATCGGTGAAAACACGAATATCCTTGGCCCGTAGTGCATGGATAATTTGTGGTCGTGATACTAATGAATATCCTTGGCCTATAGTGCATGGATGATTCGATGACGTGATTTATTTATTAAGCTGAGTCTCAGTGATAAAATTGATGATAAACTTTTTAAATCATAGAAGATAGTAGATATCATGCTCTACTTGACTCTTCTAATGGATTGCTTGTTCCGCTGCAGTTAAACTTGTTGTATATTAGTTTAACACTATTCAAGGCTAACGATAATTTATTCTGTATTATCTTAGTCATAATATTTCTTACTGGGCTAGTTGAGCTCACCCTTTTGCTTTCGTTGTTCTCTTCAGGAAATGAGAATGTAGCCATGACTAGTTGGGGAATAGAGTGACGGTCCGAGATGGTTGTTTTAGCAGTCCTCATTATTTAGTGTAATAATAAATGTAATGAGGATTGAATATGAGTTTGGATATTGTCTATGACACAATATTCGTGTAAAAACTCTCAACTACGTTGTTGTCGTATTGTATAAAAGAAGTTTGTATTTGTATTCAGTACCATGTATTTGGCGACTCAGAATAGATGATGTATACCTATTTTGGGGGCATCATAGTTGGTATCAAAGCTTAGGGATATGATCCCTGGCTAAAATGTGAGACTAGAACTAAGAGGGGAGAGACGTATAATTCCTTTGCTAGTATGACCTACCTAAGTTTATTTGTTATTTAATTGGTTGGTCAGAATATAGGGATAATATGTGGCATAACAATTAACCCTTGTTTTGTGGCAGTGTTTGAAAATGGCATCTAAAAATGTTGAGATCAGTAATGAAGCACATGAGACCGTTGAGTCACCAATGATCAATACCCATGATAATGTGCAACAGGAAGACAATAATCCTCAGTTAAATAACAACACCGATCAAATGATGAATGATAGGATGTTCAGAGGCTTTTTGCAATTCATGCAACATCAAGCGAGAGTGGCTCCTGTTCAAAATAAGGGTGGAAACACTGACAACTCACAGATGGTCACCGTTAAGCAATTCAAGCAGCTGGGACCATCAGAGTTTTTGGGAAAGTCAGAACCACTTAAAGTAGAGACGTGGATAAAGCAGATCACCAAGATATTCGAGGTCTTGGAATGCTCCGAGGAGCAAAAGGTTCCCTTTGCCACCATCATATTGCGAGGAGAAGCAGATTACTAGTGGGAATCTGTAAAGCGTACTCAACCTGCCGCACTGAAGATGTCTTGGGAGAAATTCCAAGAACTGTTCAATGAAAAGTACTTTCCCAAAAGTATTTGTCACATGGGGGAGGTAGAGTTCATCAAGCTGGAGACAACAATATAACTGTTTCGCAGTACGAAGCTAAGTTTGTCGAGTTGTCCCGGTTTGCGTCCCACTTGGTTGATAATGAGGAAAGAATGATGTGGATGTTTCTAAGAGGTTTGAAACCCGAGATACGTAAATGCCTCATTTCTCACAAACATTGCTTATATTTAGATATTGTGAATAGGGCTCTGTTATTGGAGAGCGATAATGAGTCAACCCAACCAAGAAAGAGTAGCCGGCAAAATGATAATACCAGTGATAGCAGTCATCGAAGCGGTGATAACAAACGTGGAGGGAATCAACATGCCATAAATGGTAACCACTTCGGTGGTAATAATGGCCAAGAAAATAAAAGTGGAGATTTCAAAAAGAGAAGGTCAACAATGATGGAAAGATGTCAGCACCAACACCCATTGTTAAAGAAGGAGAACGACCACCGATTGTATGCTTCAAATGCAGAGGGGATGGACATATCAGTCCAAACTGTGCGATGCAGTCCAAAACGTGTTACAATTATGGAAGAGAAGGTCACCTAGCCCGATTTTGTCGTGCAGCAAAAAAAAGTCCAGCTGGGATGGAGGCACCAAAGGCAGTCCCAGAGAAGTCAAAGATGGTAGTTCAAAGGAGAGCGTTAGCCGTAACCTCCAAAAAGTGAGGAACCCGAACGAGGTTATCATGGGTAAGCTAATCATAAACTCTTGTGAAGTTTATACCTTATTTGATACCGGTTCTACCCATTCTTTTATTTCTCTTACTTGCGTTCAACGTTTAAATTTAACTCCAAAGAAATTAGACTTTGACTTATCTGTTGAAACTCCGTTGGGAGAAACCTTCATTACATCTACTATTTATAAGTCTTGTTTGATTCAAATCGGCAACCACACATTACCTATCGATCTTATCTCTTTGAAAATACTTGCATTTGATGTGATTTTAGGGATTGATTGGTTGACCACTCATCATGCTAAAATTAATTATTTTCATAAAGTTGTTAGCTTTCATATTCCTAACCAACTTATTATGCGAATTCAAGCAACCAAACCACTAAAGTCAATCACTATCATATCAAGCCATAAAGCTATTCGTTTATCAAAAAATGGATGTCAAGCTTTCTTAGACCATGTCATAGATTTAAACAAAAATATGTCAGATTTGAATGATATTTCTATTGATAATAAATTTCCTAACGTATTCCCTGAAGAACTTCCTGGCCTACCCCAGAGCGTGAAATTGAATTTTTTATTGACTTTGAACCCAGTACAAAACCCATTTCTAAAGCCCCATATCGAATGGCTCCTATTGAACTTCAGGAGTTAAAAACCCAAATGTTGGAGTTTTTAGATATCACTTTCATTCATCCCAGTACGTCTCCTTGGGGTGCTCCTGTTCTATTCAGAAGAAGAAAGATGGAAGTATGCGACTTTGTATTGATTATCGGGAGTTGAATCATGTCACCATCAAAAATAGGTACCCGTTGCCTCACATTGATGACCTGTTTGACCAGTTGCAAGGCGCTAAATTCTTTTCAAAGATCGATCTTCATTTTGGATATCATCAGTTAAAGACTAAAACTAATGACATTCCAAAGACTACTTTCAGAACTCGATACGGGCATTATGAATTTCTAGTCATGTCTTTTGGATTGATTAATGCTCTGACTGCCTTCATGGATATGATGAACCGAGTATTCAAAGAATATTTGGATCATTTTGTGGTTGTCTTTATTGATGACATCCTCATATACTCCAAAAGCCGTGAAGATCATGAGCAGCACTTGAGGCTGATACTCCAAAAGCTTCGTGAAAACAAGCTATACGCCAAGTTAAAGAAATGCGAGTTCTGGCTTGAGGAAGTAGCATTCCTTGGTCACGTGATATCAAAACATGGAATATCTGTTGACCCAGCAAAGATTGAAGCAATTCAAAGCTAGAAGCAACCTAAGTTAGTAACCGAAGTACGTAACTTTCTCGACTTAACTGATTATTATCGGAGATTCGTAGAAGGGTTTTCTCGAATCCCTACTCCATTAACTCAGTTGTCTCGAAAAGATACAAAATTCGGTTGGAGCGAGGAATGTGATACCACCAAATCCAGGTTCTCTAACCTCAGATTCGGTGCTCACGATCTATCATCATCATAAGCATTCTATATCTATTATGGAATAATAAACATACATTGGTCATTATAATAAAGTTTCATAACATAGTCCCAAGGTCTTCTTAACCTTAACTTAAACACACCATTCATATTACAAAAGGTTTACATAAGAAATTCCATCAGATAATAATAACTAACATTCATTCTAAACTATTCTTGGATCTTGCCCTTGCCTTTGTCTTTCGTATTGGATCCTTCAAGCTTAACAGAAATAAATGTCATGATATAGCAAGGGTAAACAACTAATTTGCTTAGCAAGTTTATATACAAGGGAGATATATCATGACTAGAAAGAAGTTTTTCTTTCAATGTTCCACAATAGTATAAGATTGTGAAGGAACGTGAATTAATAAACAACAATTGAATATTCGTATAATTGAATAACGTGTACTGAGTGGTTTTAAAATAACCATGAACATTTACCAAGGTTCTCAGTCATTTAAACTGGTCCTCTTAATAAGTTTTGTTATTCAAGGGGATTAGCCTTTCATACCCTATAATTTATGCATAAACACTTAATAATCCAGCATCGATATCATGCCTTAATCAAATTCGTCCTTTTCTCAGTCAAGAGTTCTTATCATATCAATTTAATAAGAACAACTTTTTAAAACACATTTGATTTAACAAATTTAAACATGCTTGATCTAGCTAATACAATTAGCATAGATCTATCTTATAACCAGTTCATGAATGAAAGAACTTTAATTTAATTCACGGTTCAATAATAATAGAATAGGAATTCAATTGCACAAAGTGCGAATTTCAATAATCATTATAGATGTGAATAATCATCAATACTTATTCACTAACATGCTTTGACAATAATAATTCGAGTTTGAGTTAGGAAACTTGCCTCGTTTGTAGGTTACGGCTACATAATTAAATTCTATCCACTATGCAGTGTAATTATCTTCCTTTGAGAGACCTATAATTAATCTTTTAATTAGCAATAGCATAACATTAGATTAGGTAATCACATAGATATTATATATTACATTTAGTTCTTAGAAATATTATCCTGCCTCGATAATGTTACTATTAAATAACAACTACCTTTAATTCACTTAATATTATTAATCTTGATAATATTTAATTCACCTCTTAGTATTATTAGTTCACTAATAATACTTTTATTCACTTACTAATATTATTAACATCTTAATAATATTTTAATACATTACTAATATTATTAATCCCCTTAATAATATTTTAATCATGCATTAATATTATTACTTTAATAATATACATGATACAAAATTCAAATACCAACTGTGATATTTTAATCATCCCCTAAGCTTTGATACCAACTGTGACGCCCCCAAAACAGGTATACATCACCCATCTTGAGTCGCCAAATACATGGTACAAAATTCAAATACAAACTTAAGTATACAACTGTCGTGTAAAATACGACAAAACATAAACTAAGAGTTTAAACAAGAATATTGTCTTCTAGACAATATCCACTCTCAATGGAGTCCTCATAGACATTATACAAACTCAAATTCAGTCCTCATTACATTTATTGTAACACTATTTAACAGAATAGTGAGGACTACTAATGCTATCATCTGGACCGTCACTCCGTTTCCCTACTCGTCCCAGCTATATTCTCATTTCCTGAAGAGAACAGTGAAGGAAAGGGTGAGCTCAACTAGCCTAGTAAGAAATTTTATGACTAAGATAATGCAGAATAAATTATCATTAGTCTTCAAAAATGTTAAACTGATAAAATACAATAGACATCAAGTTTAACTGCAGCGGAACAAATAATCCATTAAAAGAGTCAAGTAGAGAATAAAATCTACTATCTTTTATGATTTAAAAGTTTTCATCACTTTTATCACGAGACTCAAACAATAATAAATAATCTACATCATCAAATCATCCCCGCACACTATAGGCCAAGGATATTATTTAGAGATCACGACCACGAATTATCCATGCACTCACGGCCAAAGATAATCGTGTTTTCATCAATCCGGTCCCGATCATGCCATAAAACAATTCATCTTTGCTCCCTTGGCAAGAGAATCCATAGCCATAATCATACCAAAAGCTCATCCATCAATGCACTACGGGCCAATGAGGACTTTTTCCACATCATTTGTAACATTACGGTCCATGATTATACCAATAATCCCTGGTCATAATCATACCAAGTCCATCTATGCACTACAGGCCACAGATGACTTTCAACAAAATATAAACATGAGGATGATGACAATGATATAAGAATTCAATAAAACAAGTTCAAGAATTAAATTATCCAGGAACTAATAACATCCAAATTGTCAACATGATACTTCTTTGCAGAGTAAAATTCAAGAATAATATTCATGCACCAAAAATAATTTGGACAGAAAAGAATCAATTTTTCGTCGTGAATAGTACCCCGTGAATAGTACTTTGGGAATAGTACCTCGTGAATAGTACCATGACATGAAAAGTACTCCAAATACCCGAATGAATAATATTCGCATGAATAGTAATTTTGGTGAATAGTAATATGTGAATAGTAACTCGTGAATAGTATTCTGGCATGAAAAGTTCCCCAAATACCCGAGTGAATAATACTAGAGTGAATAGTAACTGGGTGAATAGTAACTCGTAACAGAAAATACCAAATAAAATGATATTTCATGACGAGTATAGAAGTCAAAACTTTAAACAACTGAGTATAATAAAGAATGGAATAACAAAGGAAATCACCAGGCATGCGATACTTCATGTAGACAAAGTTATCCCAATAAAATAATAAATAACGGAACTAGGTCAAAGCGTAATACGCACCAAGCGGGATATTCCAATGTAATAATAAAGAATGGAATAACAATGAAATCACCATGCATGCGGTATTGACAGACAAGTTATTCCAATGAATAATAAATAACGGAACTGTGTCCCAAGTGAAAACTTACAGACAAGATATTCCAATGTAATAATAAAGAATGGAATAACAATGAAATCACCATGTATGCGGTATTAGATAGATGGTTATTCCAACAGTAATAATAAATAACGGAACGAATCAGTCCCACAAAAAACGCATGATGTGATATTCCAATGTAATAATAAAGACGGAACCAGTCCCATATAAAACGCATGCATGTGATATTCCAACAAAATAATAAAGAATGGAATAACAATAAAATTTTTACCATGTATGCGGTACTTGCCGTATGATGAGGATATTCCAACATAATAATAAATAATGGAATAATAGAAGAATTTCACCAAGTATAGGGTAGCTCACAGATATCTGAGTTATTCCAATGAATAATAAAGAATGAAATAACAGAAGTTCTCTTCATGAATATGAAAAAAAATACCCCTTACCTCAAAAGAAGACTAGATACTGGAATAGTGAGGTAGCAGACTTCTCTTCTTCTTTCTCTCTATAATTTCTCTCTATAATAATGGCTCTAAAGCTTTAGTGAATTGGTGAGAAATGAAGGAAGAATGAGCTTCTATTTATAAGAAAATATAGTTTTGATAATTGCACGTTTTGGGGCTCGAAAAATTATAGTACAATACCTCCAACTTTTCTTTCATTTTTAATTCAGTCATCCAAGTATTATCAAACTTGCACCACCTCCCCTAATTGTAAATCATGTGAATCAATAGTAAATCATGTGACTCAATAGTTCTAAACATGTGGAAAAATTAATTACAGTATAGTACCTCCATCTTTAACTTAGTTATGCAAGTATTATCAATCTTGCACCAACTCCCCTAATAGTAAATGAATGTGACTCAATAGTACACACATGTGAATAAATAGTTATATAAGCATGTGAATTAGTAGCACTTAATTGCTCATTTATCCGATAAATTACCCAATTTATCAATATAACCCCCAAACATCAATTATCATCGGAATAGATGTTGATTTCAACTAACACCAATAATCCCAACACAATGGATTCATCTTTAATCAACACGAACTTATTCATCATTAATATCATAACTCATAATATTTAACAACCAGGTCATTCCCAGGAAAGAGGGGGTTTTCCAATAAGGATTTCTCCCTATTAGCGCGCAATTAGGTGACAAAATCTCTCCTCGATAGAACTTCTAGACATTTTAAATATTGTAATTTAATAATATGAATAACTTTGTCATCTCAATTATTGATTTAATAATATATAAAATATTATACAGATTATACTGTGACAATAATCGAATCAATAATATGAGATATGTGATGCAAAAATTACTATAACAATAATTGAGTATAACTGAGTGACTTATCACGTAAGCATCAATAACCAATACCGTGTGCTACTATGCAACCACACATATTACTGTACTTTTACTACCAGGTAGTTCAATAGTTTTAATGGTTAACTTTCGCCGTTATTTTCATAAAAATAATTCTGTCATTTTATTACTACGACAATACTTCCGTTGTGGGTTCACCAATGATTGTGCCATCGCATTTGGATATTCCCGAACAAAAAGAATATTCCCCAATTAATGAATATTTTATAACAACTTGCATACTTTGAAAAATTTATAAATACTACCCACAACTATAACATTATATCAAATCCATACCATAATAATCAAAAAAAATATTTCGAGAAATTTAAATCTTTATTCATAAAATTTGGGGTCTCACAATATAAAATTTCGCCCTCGAAATTTACGTACGTACTTGGTATGCCGAAGAATTGAGGATACCTTGACTTCATTTCAGATTCTAACTCTTGAGGTATAACCTTTGAGTGTCGAATATAATCCTTCTTATCCAAGATTTTAACACCTATCTCCTCATACGTTAAATCTTCCGCTATCTCGTTCGGTTCTAAATCAATAATGTGGTTCGGGTTGTCCACATATTTACATAACATCGGTACATGATAAACATTATGAACACACAACATATTTGGCGGTAAAATGAGTCTATAGGCCACAGTTCCTACTCGATCAAGGATTTCAAATGGGCCAATAAAATCGAGGGTTGAGATAACGCCTTCTTGAACCTTCTTCTTCACATTCATCAAATTCGGGTGTGTAGCTTGAGCAACTTTAACTTTATCGATTAAAGTCAATTCTACTCGTATATTCGTTATCTTCATGCGGGTCCCTAGAGTCTTTAACTCTATCTTCATCATTTGTAAATTATATGAAATGAGTCTTTATGTTAACAACATCGCACTTGTAAACGCATATGATCTTCTATTCAACGTGTCAGCTACCACGTTCGCTCTTCCACAATGATATTGAATGGTACGATCGTAATCTTCAACAGCTCGAGCCAACATTTTTGGCGCATGTTACATTCGTTTTGGGTGAAGAAAATATTTGAGGGTTTAAGAAATGGGTTTTGTACTGGGGTCGGTACAAAATTCGATTTCACGTTCTGGGGTAGGCCAAGAAGTCTTCAAGAATACGTCAGGAAATTTATTAATAATAGAGTTATCATTCAAAACTGTGACTCTCATCCAAGACTTAGATAGCACAAGTAATGAAGGTTTCTCCTAACGGATTTTCAACAGATAAGTTAAAGTCTAATCTCTCTGGAGTCAAATTTAAACGTTGAACGCAAGCAAGAGAGATAAAAGAATGGGTAGAACCGGTATATAATAAGGTATATACTTCACAAAAATTTATAATTAACTAACCCGTGCTAACATTGTTAGGGTTACTCGCTTTTTGAGAAGTCACAAAAAATGCTCTTCCTGAAACCATCGACTTTGTTTTGTCCGTATCCACCTTTGGTGCCACCATCCCAGCTGGACTTGACTTCACTATACGACAAAATCGAGCTAAATGACCTTCTCTTCTTGAAATTTCCACTTCTATTATCTTGGCCATGATTACCACCGAAGTGGTTACCATTCTTGGCATGATAATTTCCCCCACAATGGTCATCATTATTCCGATGGCCGTTGCCACCGGTACGATTATTATCCTGTTGTTGGTCGTTGCCTTTTAGTTGTGCTAATTCATTATCACACTCCAATAACTGAGCCCTATTCACAACATCTGAATATAAACAAAGTTTGTCAGAAATGAGGTATTGACCTATATCGGGTTTCAAACCTCTTAGAAACATTCACGTCATTCGCTCCTCATTATCGACCAAATGGGATGCAAACCGGGATAACTCCGCAAACTTAGCCTCGTACTGCGATACGTTCATATTATTTTGCTCCATTACTTATCTCAACATTTTTAAATGAAATTTTCAAACACTGTCACAAAACAAAGGTTAATTGACATATCACATATTATCCCTATACTCTAACCAACCAATTAAATACCAAATAAACTTAGGTAGGTCATACTAGCGAAGTAATTCCCCGTCTCTCACCTCCTAGTTCTTGTCTCACATCTCAGCCAGGGATCATATCCCTAAGCTTTGATACTAACTGTGATGCCCCCAAAATAGGTATACATCACCCATCTTGAGTCGCCAAATACATGGTACAAAATTCAAATACAAACTTAAGTATACAACTGTCGTGTAAAATATGACAAAACATAAACTAAGAGTTTAAACAAGAATATTATCTTCTAGACAATATCCACTCTCAATGGAGTCCTCATAGACAGTATACAAACTCAAATTCAGTCCTCATTACATTTATTGTCACACTATTTAACAGAATAGTGAGGACTACTAATGCTATCATCTGGACCGTCACTCCGTTTCCCTACTCGTCCCAGCTATATTCTCATTTCCTGAAGAGAACAGTGAAGGAAAGGGTGAGCTCAACTAGCCTAGTAAGAAATTTTATGACTAAGATAATGCAGAATAAATTATCATTAGTCTTCAACAATATTAAATTGATACAATACAATAGATATCAAGTTTAACTGCAGTGGAACAAACAATCCATTAAAAGAGTCAAGTAGAGAATAAAATCTACTATCTTTTATGATTTAAAAAGTTTTTTATCACTTTTATCGCTGAGACTCAGCTTAATAAATAATCCACATCATCAAATCATCCCTGCACTACAGGCCAATGATATTATTTAATATCACGACCACGAATTATCCATGCACTACGGGCCAAAGATAATCGTGTTTTCATCAACGGTCCTGATCATGCCATAAAACAATTCATCTTTGCTCCCTTGGCCGAAGAGAATCCATAGCCATAATCATACCAAAAACTGTCCATCAATGCACTACGGGCCAATGAGGACTTTTTCAACATCATTTGTAACATTACGATCATGATTATACCGAATAATTCCTGGTCATAATCATACTAAGTCCATCTATGCACTACATGCCACAGATGACTTTCAACAAAATATAAACATGAGGATGATGACAATGATATAAGAATTCAATAAAACAAGTTCAAGAATTAAATTATCCAGGAACTAATAACATCCAAATTGTCAACATGATACTTCTTTGTAGAGTAAAATTCAAGAATAATATTCATGCACCAAAAATAATTTGGACATAAAAGAATCAATTTTTCTTCGTGAATAGTACCCCGTGAATAGTACTTCGGGAATAGTACTTTATGAATAGTACCTCGACATGAAAAGTACTCCAAATACCCGAGTGAATAATATTCGAATGAATAGTAATTTCGGTGAATAATAACTCGTGAATAGTATTCTGGCATGAAAAGTGCCCCGAATACCCGAGTGAATAATACTAGAGTGAATAGTAACTGGGTGAATAGTAACTCGTAACAGAAAATACCAAATAAAATGATATTTCATGACGAGTATAGAAGTCAAAACTTTAACCAACTGAGTATAATAAAGAATGGAATAACAAAAGAAATCACCAGCATGCCGCACTTGCATGATGTAGGTTATCCCAATGTAATAATAAATAACGAAACCGTGTCAAAGCGTAATACGCACCAAAAAAGGATATTCCAATGTAATAATAAAGAATGGAATAACAAAAGAAATGACCATGCATGCGGTTTCTTGGCATAGATGTGTTATTCCAACAGAAAAAATAAATAATCGAAACCAGTCCCATTAGATAACGCATGCATAAGATATTCCAATGAATAATAAAGAATGGAATAACAACGTAAATCACCATGTATGCGGATTCATTATGATTGTGTTATTCCAATGTAATAATAAATAACGGAACCAGTCCAAATAGAAACTCACGCATGTGATATTCCAACAAAATAATAATGACGGAACTAGGTCCGCATAAAACGCATGCATGTGATATTATTCCAATAGAATAATAAAGAATGGAATAACAATAGAATTTCACCATGTATGCGGTACTTCGCATAGACAGGATATTCCAACAGAATAATAAATAATGGTTTAACAGAAGAATTTCACCAAGTATAGGGTAGCCCACAGATATCTGAGTTATTCCAATGTATAATAATAAAGAATGGAATAACAGAAGTTCTCCTCATGAATATGAAAAAAAAATACCCCTTACCTCAAAAGAAGACTGGATACTGGAATAGTGGGGTAGCAGACTTCTCTTCTTCTTTCTCTCTATAATTTCTCTCTATAATAATGGCTCTAAAGCTTTAGTGAATTGGTGAGAAATGAAGTAAGAATGAGCTTCTATTTATAGGAAAATATAGTTTTGATAATTGCACGTTTTGGGTCTCGAAAAATTACAGTACAATACCTCCAACTTTTCTTCTTTTTTTTAATTCAGTCATCCAAGTATTATCAAACTTACACCACCTCCCCTAATAGTAAATCATGTGAATCAATAGTAAATCATGTGACTCAATAGTTCTAAACATGTGAAAAAATTAATTACAGTATAGTACCTCCATCTTTAACTTAGTTATGCAAGTATTATCAATCTTGCACCAACTCCCCTAATAGTAAATGAATGTGACTCAATAGTACACACATGTGAATAAATAGTTATATAAGCATGTGAATTAGTAGCAATTAATTGCTCATTTATCCGATAAATTATCCGATTTATCAATATAACCCCCAGACATCAATTATCATCGGAATAGATGTCGATTTCAACTAACACCAATAATCCCAACACAATAGAACTATCAAATTCATCTTTAATTAACACGAATTTTCATCATTAATATCATAACTCACAATATTTAACAACCAGGTCATTCCCAAGAAAGAGGGGGCTTTCCAATAAGGATATCTCCTTATTAGCGCGCAATTAGGTGACCAAAACTCTCCTCGACAAAACTTCTAGACATTGTAAATATTGCAATTTAATAATATGAATAATTTTGTCGTCTCAATTATTGATTTAATAATATATAAAATATTATGCAGATGATATTGTTACAATAATCGAATCAATAATATGAGAGATATGATGCAGCAATTACTATAGCAATAATTGAGTATAACTGAGTTACTTATCACGTAAGCATCAATAACCAATACCATGTGCTACTATACAACCATGTGTATTACTGTACTTTTACTACTGGGTAGTTCAACAGTTTTAACGGTAAACTTCCGTCGTTATTTTCATAAAAATAATTCTATCGTTTTATTACTACGACAATACTTCTGTTGTGGGTTCACCAATGATTGTGCCGTCGTACGGATATTCTAGACAAAAAGAATATTCCCCGACCAAATGAATATTTTATAACAACTTGCATACTTTGCAAAATTTATAAATACTACCCACAACTATAACATTATATCAAATCCATACCATAATATTCAAAAAAAATATTTCGAGAAATTTAAATCTTTATTCATAAAATTTGGGGTCTCACAGCTCCCCTGACTAACACTCGGCATCCTATAATAAAACAAGGATACAACATCAGTACTACAATAAAATATATTCATTGATAAAATGAAATAATATTTTATTAAGTACAACACATACTCGATGAATTTCCACAATCCATCTCCTAACATACTCTATAAGAGTTTTCTACTAAGGTTATAACCTAGATTTCGCATTCCTAATGTTTATAACCTATGGCTTTGATACCAACCTGTGACGCCACAAAATCCAGGTTCTCTAACCTCAGATTCGATGCTCACGATCTATCATCATCATAAGCATTCTATATATATTATGGAATAATAAACATACATCGTTCATTATAATAAAGTTTCATAACATAGTCCCAAGGTCTTCTTAACCTTAACTTAAACACACCATTCATATTACAAAAGGTTTACATAAGAAATTCCATCAGATAATAATAACTACTCCCTCCGTCCCATAGTTATTGGCTGATTTTCCATTTTGGGATGTCCCAATATATAGGCTACTTACTATTTATAAAATTTAGTTGGTTCATTGCTTTACTTTTATGCCCTTATAATAAATATTCAATCATTACTTTTTTTTAAAGAAACAACATTCAATGTCATTATTGTTATCACCACATTTAATATTGTTGTATTCTTAATAAAAGAATTCAACTTTTTAGGCTCAATAAATGAATTTGGAAAAACATAAACATTTTGTGATTGGTTGAAAGTTTATGTAGATTAAAAATTCATCTTTGGTTAAAGTTCTATTTTAATGGTCAGTACACGTTGATCAATTAAGTTGAGAGTTTCAGTGTGATAATTAAGGAGTAATTAACTTATTCATTAATTTCATATTAAGGGGTATATGTGGAAATTTTTTGTTAAACTTGCCACTTAAACTAATTTTCTTAAACTATGTGCCAAAAGAAATCAGCCTATAACTATGGGATGGAGGGAGTAACATTCATTCTAAACTATTCTTGGATATTGCCCTTGCCTTTGTCTTTTGTATTGGATCCTTCAGGCTTAACTGAAAAAATGTCATGATATAACAAGGGTAAGCAACTAATTTGCTTAGCAAGTTTATATACAAGGGAGATATATCATGACTAGAAAGAAGTTTTTCTTTCAATGTTCAACAATAGTATAAGATTGTGAAGGAACATTAATTAATAAACAACAATTGAATATTTGAATAATTGAATAACGTGTACTGAGTGGTTTTGAAATAACCATGAACATTTGCCAAGGTTCTCAGTCATTTAAACTAGACCTCTTAATAAGTTTTGGTATTCAAGGGGATCAGCCTTTCATACCCCATGATTTATGCATAAACACTTAATAATCCAGCATCGGTATCATGCCTTAATCAAATTCGTCCTTTTCTCAGTCAAGAGTTCTTATCATATCAATTTAATAAGAAAAGCTTTTTGAAACACATTTGATTTAACAAATTTAAACATGCTTGATCTAGCTGATACAATTAGCATAGATCTATCTCATAAACAATTCATGAATGAAAGAATTTTAATTTAATTTACAGTTCAATAATAATAGAACAGGAATTCAATTGCACAAAGTGCGAATTTCAATAATCATTATAGATGTGAATAATCATCAATAATTATTCACTAACATGCTTTGAAAATAATAACTCTAGTTTGAGTTGGGAAACTTGCCTCGTTTGTAGGTTACGGCTAGGCAATTAAATTATATCCACTATGCAGTTTAATTATCTTCCTTTGAGACACCGATAGTTAATCTTTCAATCAGCCATAGCATAACATTAGATTAGGTAATCACATATATATTATATATTACATTTAGTTCTTAGAAATATTATCCTGTCTCGATAATGTTACTATTAAATAACAACTACCTTTAATTCACTTAATATTATTAATCTTGATAATATTTAATTCACCTCTTAGTATTATTAGTTCACTAATTATACTTTTATTCGCTTACTAATATTATTAACATCTTAATAATATTTTAATACATTACTAATATTATTAATCCCTTAATAATATTTTAATCATGCATTAATATTATTACTTTAATAATATCTTACTTATGCTTTAGTATCATTAATCAATTAATAATACTTTTATTCATTTACCAATAATATTAATATTTTATTCATTTACTAATATTATTAATCATTTAATAATATTTTATTCCTTTACTAATGTTATTACATTAATAACATTTTATTTAATCTCAAATATTATTATTTACTTAATAATATTTTAATCATCCAATAATACTTTAATTTAATATTATTAATCTTTTAATAATATTTTAATCTAATATTATTAATCATTTAATAATACTTTAACCATTTATTAATGCTTAAATCATATATTATTAACCATTTAATAATATTTTAATGAAGTTTAAATCTTAATATTTTTATTTACTTAACAATATCATATTCTAATATTATTAATATCATAATAACATTTTAATAATTTATTAGATCAATAAACAATTTATTTTAATTGTTCACCCTTTATAAAACCACTTATTTAATATACATAAAAGGTCATAAATAATATTTCTTATTATAAATTACCAAAATGTCCTAAAATAGTCATAATATTATATATTAGGAGTATTCAAGCATTAAAATCACATTTTTCTTATTTAAGACATCATTTAACTATTTATTTCCTTTTATTCATAACTTCATCATTTTTAGAAAAAATACCAAACTTATTCCAAAAATTCTTCTTTTCTGGGTTTGGACAGTATATGACCAACAATGATCCCCAAATTGTTCTGGAATTTTAGAAAATAATTTACTAATTTAAAAGTGCCTAAAACACTCGGATCTTGTTTCATTTTTCATAAATCGAGTTTTGCTCAGAAAATTCTAAAATTTTCAGGGTATACTCTCATAACATATATGAACATACTGTAAAAGTTTCGGATATTTCCCATGCATACACTGTGAGAAATTCGGGTGTTAATATTTAGGAGTCCTTTACAGAAATAGCCATTACGCACAACCTATAAATCGAAACGCGCCCGTTATTTTTCCTACATGTAGATAACTTCTTAAGGTACCTCAAAGATTTTTCCCAGATTTTTAAAAGACTTGAAACTATCTGAAACAGCCATAAGAAAAATGGGGACAGTAGTTTTTTTAGGGTTTTAAAACCTTAATTCTCTATGTGGACTGTTTTGGGGAAAACAGCCCCCATGGCTTCAATACTTACTAGATTCATGTTCTACCACTTGGGTTTACTAGATAACTCATGTATCTAGTACCCCCTTCCACGGATCACAAATCCAAGTTGTAAAACTTGAGTTACACAAGATTTAGTGGAAGAAAAACATGGGTTTAACCCCTAGGAGAACATATGCTCATTTTCTTCCTCTAAACCTTTGATCTAACACTCAAGATACTTAGTTCCATACATGATGATATGCAGAACTAGGGTATCTTAAGTATTAATTCATAACCCCAACAAATCATGCTATAACACAAAATAGAAGAAGAAGGTGAAGATTAGGTTATACCTTGATCTAATTGCAACCTTCCTTGATTTACCAAAGTAATATATAATCTTAGGGTGCATTAATCAAACTAGCACACCTCTCTTTCTCTCTCAAAACCGAACCCTCTCTCTCTTTTCTCTCTTTGTATCTTGCTAGTTTGGGAGAAAAATAGAAGAAAAAGAATAAGAGAAATGAAATGTCTAGCAATTGAAATGTGTGATTTAACTAATATCCTCCATACTTTTGTTGTACCTTGGATAAAAGGCTTTGCCTTATCTCTTTCAATTGAGCCTAATCATGTGATTAAGGTTGCTAAGTAGATTTTAAACCAATGGGAGATGGACACACTTGTACTTGATGTAAGAGTTACTAATTAAGGAACTTGATTAGCATAATTTTGTTGCCTTAAAAGGCCTAATATGGCCAGTCCCCTTGCCCCCATTATCTCCTCCATTTTGCTTTTATTTTAATGCACAAATTCGATTAATCAAAAGTCTAAAATACCCTTAATCAAGTGGGCTAAGTATTGGTTTGCATTTTATTTCTTTTGGGCTTGTCCTTTAATTGTTTTGGGTCATGTAATAAACTTAGTCTAACAATTTTAATATATGCTACCCAAATTATTTATTTAGGGTTTCCATTCCCAATCTAATGAAATTTTATTACTTATACATGTGACTTTAGCTCATAACCTAATTAGGTTTACTAGAAATGGGTTTAAAATTATTAGTCACTTGAAATAACATGATTATCCACTTAAGTTAGTATACATATTAAATACTAACCTTTCCTTATTACCATAACCCTTAGGTTATTTAATTGTCTCACCTAATGTATAATTAGGTTACGAAGCTTTCATTTTTAATGAAATCTATAAATGTATATATCCATAACTATAATATATATGTTTATTGATCCATGCACCACTTCACATATGTTGTCACATATTAAATCACTATATAACACAAAGTTTTAAATATCAATAATGTACATACATATATAGTTACTTAAAATTCACGGTTATTACACGGAATGTGAGAGGTTCATTTCAACACCTTTTCTGATAATACCATCTGGTTCGGAGGGATTTATCATCTACAACGATGCTTCAGGCAAAGGGTTAGGATGTGTTCTCATGCAACATAGGAAAGTCATAGCTTATGCCTCATGACAACTCAAAGAATATGAGAGAAATTATCCTACTCATGATCTAGAGTTGGCAACTGTCGTTTTCGAGCTTAAAATCTAGAGGCATTACCTATATGGGGAGAAAGTGGAGATCTATACGGATCATAAAAGCCTCAAATATTTCTTCAATCAAAAGGAACTCAACATACGGCAACGAAGATGTTGGCTCAAGCTATTAAAAGATTACGATCATACCATTCAATACCATCCTGGAAAAGCAAACGTAGTAGCTGACGCATTGAGTAGAAGATCATATGCGGGTACGAGTGCGATATTATCAACGCAAAGGCCCATTTTGTATGACTTGCAAAGGATGGAGATAGAGTTAAAGACTCCAGGGACCCACGTGATGATGGAAAATGTACGAGTAGAATCGACTTTAATCGATAAAGTTAAAGCTACTCAAGCTACAAACTTGGAACTAATGTGTTTGAAGAAGAAACTGGAAGAAGGTGTTATTCTAGAAGTAAGAATCGATGAAGAAGGAATACTATGAGTCAACTCCAGACTTTGTGTTCCTAATGATTCTGACTTAAATTATAAAATCATGATGGAGGCACACAACACACCGTTTGCAATCTATCTTGGGAGTACCAAAATGTATCGTGATCTTCAACATACATTTTGGTAGAGCAATATGAAGAGAGAGATAGCAGAGTTTATCTCAAGGTGTCTAACATTTCAACGAGTCAAGGTGGAGCATCAAGTGCCAAAAGGTCCATTAGAACCACTTAAAATTCCAGAATGGAAGTGGGAGCACATTACCATGGATTTCGTTACTGGTCTTCCCAAGGTTTCTCAAGGCATAGATGCGATTTGGGTCATTGTTGATAAATTGACCAAGTCTGCTCATTTCTTACCTATACGAGAATCTTATTCACTTGAACGTCTTACTCATATTTACATAAATGAGATTATAAGACTGTATGGTATGCCAGTATCCATAGTTTATAATCGAGACCCAAGATTCACTTCACGATTTTGGGTTAGTTTGTAAAAAGTTATGGGCATGAATTTATGATTTAGTTCGTCATATCATCCTCAAAAAGATGGGCAGTCGGAGAGGACTATTCAAACTCTTGAAGATCTATTAAGACTTTGTGTCCTTGACTTCAAAGGAAGTTGGGACAAGTTCTTTCCATTAGTGGAGTTTTCCTGCAACAACACTTATCAAGCAAGTATTGGCATGGCTCCATTCGAGGCGTTGTATGGACGCAAATGTCATTCTCCAGTATGCTGGGATGAGGTGGGTGAAGCAAAGTTGTTGGGACCTAATTTGGTACACATGACAACAGAAAAGATTCAAATGATCCGGCAACGTATAAAAACCTCACAAATCGACAAAAGAGTTATGTTGATCTTCATCAAAAGGACGCAAAATTCAATATTGGAGATCATGTGTTGTTACGTGTTGCTCCATAGAAAGGAGTTACAAGATTTGGAAAGAGAGGAAAGCTCAATCCTCGATTTATTGGGACATTCAAAATCCTCAATTGAGTAGGAACTGTGGCCTATATACTACCCTTACCGCCAAGTATGTCTCATGTTCATAACATTTTTCACATATCTATGTTACGTAAATATGTGAAAGACCCAAACCACATTATTGAATTAGAACCGGACGAGATAACGGAAGATTTAACATATGAAGAGGTACCTGTTAAAATCTTGGATAAGAAGGATTTTTTTTCTACGCTCCAAGGTTATACCTCAAGTTAAAGTTTTATGGAGAAACCATGATGTTAAGGAAATGACCTGGGAGTTAGAATCTAAAATGAAGTCAAGGTATCCTCACCTCTTCGACATACCAGGTACGTACCCTAATTTTGAGGATGAAATTTTATAAGAAGAGGAGGTTGTAAAACCCCAACTTTTATGATTAAAGATTATTTTTTCTCAAAATATATTTTTGAATATTATGCTGTGGATTTGATATAATGTTATAGTTGTGTGTAATATTTACAAATTTTTCAAAGTAAGCAAGTGGTTATAAAATATTCGATTGGTCGGGAAATATTCGTTTTAACAAGGAATATTCGTACGACGGCATAATCATTGCTGGACCCCAGAACGGAAGTATTGTCGAATTTAGAAAACGACAAAAATATCTTTTATAAAAATAACGGCGAAAGTTTTATCGTTAAACCGTTGAACTACCCTAGTAGTAAAAGTACGATAATGCTGCGTTACATACATAGTAGCTGCGGTATTGTACAAGATATCTTTGATTATTGATGCTTACATAGAAGTCACTCAGTTATACTCAATTATTGCTACAGTAATTGTTGCATAATATCTCTCATATTATTGATTCAATTATTGTCATAGTATCATCTGCATAATATTTATTTTTATTAAATCAATAATTGAAACGATAAAGTTATTCATATTATTATTTGAAATATTGACGATGTCTAGAAAATTCTGTTGAGGAGAGGTTTTGTCGCCTAATTGCGTGCCAATAGGGACGAATCCTTATCGGAAAGCCCCCTCTTTCCTGGGAATTATCCGATTGTTAAATATTGTGATTTATAATATTAATGATGAATAAGTTCGTGTTAATTAATGATGAAATTGATATTTCCATTGTGTTGGGATTATTAGTGTTAATGGAGATCGACATTTATTTCGATAATAATTGATTTCTGAAGGTTATATTAACCAATCGGGTAATTAATCGGATAAATGAGCAATTAATTGTTACTAATTCACATGCTTATAACTATTTGTTCACATATATGTACTATTGATTCACATGCAAGTACTATTGATAATAATTGCATGACTAAATTAAAAATAGAGTTATAGAAGAAGGTACTATACTGTAACTATTTTTTTCACATGTATAGAACTATTGATTCACATGAATTTACTATTGATTCACATGCATGTACTATTAGGGGAGGTGGTGCAAGTTTGATAATACTTTCAGGACTAAATTAAAAATGAATGAAAAGATGAATGTATTATACTATAATATTTTGAGCTCCAAAACGTGCAATTATCGAAACTATATTTTTTTATAAATAGAAGCTCATTCTTCTTTCATTCTCACCAATTCACTAAGACTCACAAGAGCAATTATAGAGACAGAAGCTATAGTGAGAGAAGCTATAGTGAGAAAGAAGAAGAATATTCTGTTACTCCACTATTTCAGTATCCAGTCTTCTTCTAAGGTAAGAGATATTATTTTTGTTAAGTATTCATAAGGAATAATATTTTCTTCCATACTCTGTAGTATGTGAGTAATATTATTTCATCTCGTATTCCTGATTATACCCTTATTTTGTTAAAGTATTGCTTCTATACTCCATGAAATTAGTAGAATATCTTTGAAATTTGTGTTTCATCTAGTATCTTTTATAAGGATATTTTCTGCACATTATTGTAAATTTTAAGCTTTTCATGTCGGAGTACTATTCATGAGTACTATTCATTTATACAGGACTATTCAAAAAGTACTATTCATAAAATACTATTCACGAGGTAGTATTCACCTGAGTACTATTCACCTGGAGTACTATTCATGATAAAAATTGATTTCTTTTCGTTCCAAATCATTTTTGATACAATATCATTCTTGAATTTTACTCCACAAAGCAGTATCATGTTGGAAATTTGATCATTATTGAATTCGGGATTAATTAAATTATAAATCTTTAAAATTTATCCTTTGATTTCTTTTAATTGAATTCTTATATCATTGTCATCATCCTCATGCTTATATTATGATGAAAGTCATCTTTAGCTTATGTGCATAGATGGACTGTTGATTGGTATGATTATGACCAGGGATCATTCGGTATAATCATGACCTGTAATGTTACAAATGATATGGTAAAAGTCCTCGTTGGCTTGTAGTGCATTGATGAACAGTTGTTGGTATAATCATAACCATTGGTGAAAACACGAATATCCTTGGCCCGTAGTGCATGGATAATTCGTGGTCGTGATATTAATGAATATCCTTAGCCTGTAGTTCAAGGATGATTCTATGATGTGGTTTATTTATTAAGCTAAGTCTTAGCGATAAAATTGATGATAAACTTTTTAAATCATAGAAGATAGTAGATATCATGCTCTACTTGACTCTTCTAATGGATTGCTTGTTCCGCTGCAGTTAAACTTGTTGTTTATTAGTTTAACATTGTTGAAGGTTAACGATAATTTATTATGTATTATCTTAGTCATAATATTTCTTATTGGCCTAGTTGAGCTCATCCTTTTGCTTTCATTATTCTCTTCAGGAAATGAGAACGTAGCCGGGACTAGTCGGGGAACAGAGTGACGGTCCGAGATGGTTGTTTTAGCAGTCCTCATTATTTAGTGTGATAATAAATGTAATGAGGATTGAATTTAAGTTTGGATATTGTCTATGAGATAATATTCGTGTAAAACCTCTCAGCTACGTTGTTGTCGTATTGTATAAAAGAAGTTTGTATTTGTATTCAGTACCATATATTTGGCGACTCAGAATGGGTGATGTATACCTATTTTGGGGGCGTCACATTGATGGTTGATTGATTTAAAATTGTTTTGCGAAGAGCATAATGGATTAAATATGTTGTAATATGAAATGTGAAAATCAATCTATGACTATGTTGATTGAGTGAGGAATTCAGTCTTTATATTTGATGTGTGAGATACAACATGTATGATATATTAGAATGATTATGATGTATGAATTAAGCATAATATTATGTGTTGTGATGTATGAAAACTATTAGATTTGCTGAGTTGTCGAGCTGAATCTTGCAAAAATAACCTTTTTGCAAGTTAAGTATTCAAGCTAATGCTACATGTTATTTAAATGATAAGTATCAGAAGTAATGCAAGGAAATCATTTACTTAAGTTGAAAGTTTTATTTTGAACCACGTTTAAGGTTCTGAAAGATGTACTTGATAGTTTACGATGTTTAATTCATGATGAGTTGTAAAGTTATATTATCCGATATATAAAGGATATCGAATTGAGATGTAAGATTTTATATATTAACTCTTATGAAGTGAATCATAAAAAAATGATTATAAGATATGTAAAGGTAAATGTTGTGATTCAGGGAATTAAAGAAAGAAGATAGAAAAGTTTTAGTTTTTCCGCAAATTTTATTGATTATAACATCGATTAATGACATAAAGTTAGAAGATGAATGTATTGATAACGACCAAAGTTAGGAATAGAATTTTTCTAATTTTGGGGTCGTTACACAATCAGAAGGGAAGTATGGAGAAAGATAAGATGAAGGTTGCTTAAGTCAACCATAATTAATTTCATTGAATACAAGTCTCTGGATATAGAGTCATGGAAAGTCCTAAACACTTAAACGAATGTTAAGTATCAAACAAAGAGGAGTTAAAACTTGAAGATATGTTAAAACATTTCAAAGAAAAGCAAGTTATAAAAGGAATAGGACTAAGAGTCAATGTGATTTTATTGTGTATATGTAATTGATGCATGTGTATATGAACTTTTAAACTGATGTAGGGTAAACGCAAATCGGTTAAGATGTAGTTGATAATCAACAAACCAGGAAAATCTTTCAGTTCTTATTTGCTATATGAACTTTATAATGGATTGATTGAAATCTGTACTACAAAGAGCATGTTGAATTACATATGTTGTAAATATGAATTGTGAAAGTCAATCAATGACTATGTTTATTGAGTAAGGAACTTAGTCGTTATATTTGATATGTGAGATGCAGCATATATGATAAATTAGAATTAGAATGTTTATGATTGTATAAGCTGGGTATGCAATTATGTGCTAGGTGATGCATGAAAAAGTGTTTGATTTGCTGAGATATTGAGCTCAATCTTGTTAAAATAACATTTTTGCAGGTTAAGGATACAATGAGATGTTATTTGCCATTTGGATGGTAATGATTAGAAGGCATGCAAGAAAATAAATTTGCTTTATCTAAAAATTATTTAAACCATGCTAAAGTTTTTGAAAGATTTATCTAACAGCTTATGATGTTTAATTAATGTCAGAATGTAAAGGTTGAATTATCCGATATATTAAGGTTATTGTATTGTGATATGTAATCTTATTTAAGAAATCTGACAAAGAGAATCATAGAATAAACATGATTCTAAGATATAATCGTAAAGGTTGTTATTCAGGAAAATAAAGAAAGAAGAAAGAAAAGTTTTAGTTATTCCACATTTTTAATAATTGTATCATCGATTAATGATGTAAATATAAAATGTAATTGTATTGTTAGCGACCAAAGTCAAGAGTGGATTTGTCTAGATTTTGGGATTGTTACAGTTAGTATCAGAGTTGATAGGTTAGAAACCTTAGGTAAGATTACCCTAGGCTATAACCATAGAGAAAAATGTGAAGATGATAAAAAAAACTCAGATAGAGTTTGAACAATAAGAAATAAATTTAGAAAATTTATAAGGAAGGGATTCAGAGAAGAATCTAAAAGATGAGAATCGAGAGTTACCTGACTCCAATAATAAAGATGAAAAGAAATGATGAATAGACGGTATCTATAAGATGAAAATGATAAAGATAATAAGAATAAACTCAAATAGAGTTTAGTTGATAATAAATGAATTCAGAAAATTCATATTAAACAAGTAAGATAATATAAATATGTACAAAGAAGAACCTTAAGAGCCAAAGGATCAAGGAACACCTAAGTTGAATAATCATAAGACAATATGATTAGGGAGGAAATAAAGGAATTTGTGAAAACAAAACGATCATAAAATAGGAAAAGAATCTTAAGGGGAGATGATTGTAGAATATGATCACGACATGATCTATTTATGTCGTAAAATGACTGATGATCTGCAATGATTGAATAGTTATAGTTTGGTGCTATAAAGGGAATGTACTTTGAAATAGTACAGGTAAACTCACAAGGAGTTATTAATTATAAAATACAGAAAGTTTGTATCGAGCAAATAGCAAGTTAAGAGCAAGATGAAGATAGGTGAGATTTTAATTGAGAACTCATGTGGTGGCTGAGTTGTACAAACCTTTATACGAGCGGGGGTTTTGTGCTTGCACTTAGTTTATCACATTGATAATCGTTAGAATGTTGGTGTCGCACTATTGATATATGTATGATGAGAAGGTGATTCTTTTCTCAAAAGATTATTGACATGAAGCTACTTATTTGTCCAAGGAAATAATTTTACTATGATATAATTAATTCCATTCAAAAATATCATTTAGTGATAAATAAAGAAAATGGTGTGTACTACCATAGGCTATTTAAAATACATGGAAAACATCATTTTAATGATGTATGTGTTAAGACCCTTTTACTAGTCTAAATAATTGTGGTGGATAAAAATCCATGTATATTAATAGGTAATATGAGTCCATATTTAATTATTGGCACCAATGAGAGACGATTTGAAACTACTTGTGACACCCCCAAATCTAGGTACTTCATTCCCACAAGATTTGGTGCTCACTATCCATACATTCATACTATCTACCCAAATAAAATAATATTTAAACCATAAATCCTCCCTTTAAATAGGGTTACATCATTAAATAAAAATCTTCCCAGTTTGTCTAACCTTTAACATCATACTAGTGCGAAAATAAATTATTACATCAAATCATTATTTAAAAGTCTATCATCATAACAATAAAAAAAACTTTACAAGTCTTCATCACTTGTACACTTTTCCCTTTCCTTTGCTAGTTGAAGGCTCATCTACCTTCTCAACTTTAGATGCAATAATAATATTTATGCAAGAGTGAGCAAAACAATTGCTCACTAGATATAGCAATGAATCGACAAGAATGAAATAACTTCCAATGAATAGACTCATCAAAACTGAATAGTACTCTATCAATGATAACCAAAGAATGGAATCAAAATATGGAATGCATAAAACTGAGGGTCATGAGACCACGAACTATGTCCACAGTTACAAGTAATCTTTTAACTTCAACTTTAACAGTCATAAGACTATAAGGACTCCTCGTACTTAGGGGGATCTGTAACGCCCCAGAAAATCGATCCTTTTGTAAATACTTTTAATAATGAATAAAATAATATTATTTATTATTATTACGCGTTAATAAGATGAATGTCGTTTTATAACCTAGAACCGTTGGAACGTCGTAGTATTTTAACTACGTGAGAGAATTAAAGTGTTTGAATTTCTAAGATGAAAATAAAAGCTTTCTGAGAAATTTTTCGAAAAATACTATTCATCATTTTTTGCTTGGGAATTAATTTTGAACTTCCGAGAAATGCGTAATGTTATAATATCAAGGGGATATGGATTATGTAATAATAATCTAAGTATGGAAAATGCAATATTTCGCATGCGGACTTATTTTGAGAACGTTAGGAATATTAAGCGTTAAGAATAGAATGTATTGATTATATGATACGTAAGTATTATATGAGGTATTGAAAGCAAGTATGATACTGGTATTATACTTAGTATGTATGAAGAATGGAATAACATATGTTATGAATTAGTATACGAGCTAGCATATGAGAATTATACGTGTAGTATATATATGTCAAGGTTTTTAATTAAATGGAATGGACTTGTAGGATTATTAGCATATTGGTAGAAGTCCAATAGAAATTGGATGTGCAAGCCCAAGTGTTTGATAATTAAAAGTCCTAGCTAAAGTAATGCAAGCAAAATAGAAATAAGCTAAACTAATTGAAGTAAGCCCAATGTCATGATCCATTGGATAAATAGGATCCATGGAGCAAACCAAGAGTAATATGGGTAAGACTTGGTAAGCAAGAACTTTAAGTGTTGACCAAGTATAAGATAAGTCTTGTGGTGGCCAAGTAAAAGAAGTGATAAGCAAGTTTACTTAGGGCTAAAGTAATGAATAGTAAGGAGGTTAGTTGCGGAGGTGGGAGGTTATAATGACCATAATACCCTAACTTTGAGAGCTCTATAAATAGCAAGCTCACAATTCATTTGTTGCTTAATTAAATTTCATTCAACTTCTATCAAGATAAGTGCTTAAGTGTTAGAGATAATAAGTCAAGAATAAGCCAAAACATCCTTTGCTAGATTTTCAAAGAGAAGAGAAGTACTAGTCTTCAAGGGTAAGACTCTAGTCTAATACATCTTTTATCTCTATCATTGTAGGGTGATAAGAGAAGTGTAATTGTATGCTAAGAACATATAAGAAGTGATTAATGAATGAACTTAAGACGATTAAGATGTGAATAAGTAACTAGAACTTAAATAAGTTGATAAACTTATGAAGAATTTATCATATGTTTGTCATATGATGTTAGTATGTTCAATATGGTATGAGAACATTGAGTAAAGGACTTAAGTCCATATTAAGTCATAAGCAAGGAAATTTGTAGTTTATAAGTTGATTAAGTTATTAACTTATGAGAATAAATCAAAATTTACTTTGATAATAAGTTGGTGTAATAAGTAACTTAAAATGTTAGTATGATGATTAAAATCCATTTAGAATGATAATCAAAACATTAGTAATGAGGTTTCACTTAAATTCACACAATTGATTTATAATCGTCGAATTCGTGAAATTCTCGGAATGGAAGTCGTATTTTGTGTTTGAACTCGGAAATGTTGGTTGTCGATGGAGACAAGTCATATTTGGCATTATAGAGTTGCGGACTCAAAAATGACCGGATTCTGACTTAGAACGAAGAAACGAGCGTTGAACATTCACGAATGTTTATTGTTTTCGTTAAAAATGAACTAATTGGTGAAATTTTAGCAAGCGAAGTCGAATAGATAAAATTCTTTCTTGAACCATATGAACACAGCTAAGATCAAACGAACCGAAGGCTCCAACAAAGATAAGGGCAAGGCGAAGACGAACCCTTAAATTACTTATGTAATAGTATAGGTGAATGTTTGTAATATATTGAATATTATGACAATAACAGATGTATGGGTTATAAAGAACCTGGGGAAATGTAATATAGTTTTGAATATATAAAAGACATATCCATTCTTTTAATACTTTTCAATTGAATATATATGTGAATGGTAGTACCGTGTAGCACCATCTGTCGGGTTGGAAGATACCTGGATTTGGGGGCGTCACATGTTGGTATCAAAGCATTAGGTTATAAAACTTAAGGGGGGATTAAAAACCTTAAGTCATAACCTTAAGAGAAGTTAAAGGAGTACAAGAAGAAAATAACCTTATTAAAATGCATTATGATTATATTATGTGTTTTTATTATTCTACTGACGTGTACTAATCAATTTAATTATTTTGTGTACATGTCAGGAGTAAATGGAATGCATGTAGATGGACAGACTGTTAGTGAAGAACCAAGTAGAGGTCATACCGAACCACATAGCGGTAGAGCCTGAGTTAGTTGTTATTGAGTCTGAAGACTCAGAGGATCCTGACCTCATGTCAGTATTCGATGGTATGATAGAGGAGGAAGTGGAGGCAGTGTCCTTTAATCCCATAGCTATAGCAGCAGAGATAGCTCCTGGGGAGTCGATGATGTCTCTGTTCATGTCGGTATTAGATAGAAATATTCATTACTGTCGATAGGTCAAGGAGCTAAAGGCAGAGCTCCAAACTATCATAGAGGACAAGACTGATGTGGAATCCATATGGGAGCAGGAGCACGATGAAAGGGTTTTGGCCAAGAACAAGGTCCATGAGCTAAAACATGAGGTCTTTGAGCTCAAGGAGGAGCTAAAGACTAAACATCATAAGATATGGAGAATGTCCTATATTCATAGGAGTTATCATATAGATTTCAAAGACAGACAGTAGTGGATATCCTAGAAATTGAGGGCGGAGATGCGCATACTATCAGCCATGATATCATTGTCGGTCTTGCCAAGGTAGATTTCGATAATGTCTTAAGGCAGATGTAATCTAGTACTAGCTAGAGTGGTTTAGGTATGTAAATATTTTGTAATTAGTAGTGATGTAAAGCCCTCTTTTGTATAAGAAGGGTAGTCTTTTGTAAATCCCAATTTTTGAAAAGCAATAGCGGGAAAGTAATGTAATCAGCTTAGGCTGTGTAATGTAAACAATGTAGTATTATACTACAAAGATTGAATATAAGCCTTTTTGTGGAAAACAATGAGTAAGGGATGTTGAAGTTATTGTTTAAATATTAAATAATAACTAATAAAGAAAGGAATAATAACGAAATGTGTTTATTGTATCAGCAAAATGCCGCCGAGAAGAGTGCAACGTAACCAAGGAGCCAATGGGAAACAACCGGATGGAGGTCCGGTTAACCCGATGCATGAGTGTGTTAATTTATTAACAGCTGCCTTTAATAGAACAGGGGCTAATATCCCCATAAATTCAGGAGTAGCACGAGCTACTACCTTTAAGGATTTCAAGAGCGTGGGTCCGTCGGAGTTCAAAGGAACTACGGACCCTATCGAAGACCAAACGTGGGTGAAGAAAATAGAGAAGGCATTTGTGATAACAAATGTCAATGAGGCCCAAAAGGTTGCCTTTGCAACCTATATGATGAAGGGAGAGGCCAATCAGGCTAGGGCCGGGATCAAGAATCTGACGTGGGAGAGGTTTAAGGAGATATTCTTTGAGAACTACTTTCCCACGAGTATGCAGGGAAGGATGGAGATGCGATTTTTGGAATTGAATCAAGGGGATATGACGGTTCCCCAATACGCCGCCAAGTTTAATGAACTGGAAAGGTTTGTTCCACACTAAGTGGATACCGAGGTTAGGAAGGCGCGACGGTTCGAGCAGGGCTTGAAACCCTGGCTCTATAACCATATTTTAGTGTTTCAAAGTACTTCATTTGGAACCATTTTAGAGAAGGCGATAATCACCGAAGGTGGTAGTGAGGCTCTGAGTCAATACCACAAGGACAAGAAGAGCAAAGGGAAAGTGGATGGGGGAATAAAGGTTGAAGGAGCCAACGGTAGTGGCGAGGGACAAAAGAGGAAGGTGTTTAGCTCTTGGAATACCGGAATGAAGCAAGGAGACCCAAAGAGGAGGATGGAGGACTGCAAAACCTGTGGGAAGACTCATTTAGGAGTCTGTCTCAAGGGGAAGGTCGTCTGTTATAATTGTGGATAGGAGGGGCACATTGCGCCTAACTGTCCAAGTCCGAAGAAGAACCATGGGTGCTTTATGTGTGGGTCAACTAACCACATGGCAAAGAACAGCCCGAAGAAGGGGACGGACGGGAATCGGGGCACTAATGGCGGTAAGTTAGCTATTAGTGGTCCAAAGACAAACGGTAGGTCGATGGGGTCAGACCTTTAACATGATGAAATCAAGATGTAGTTGCATCAGGGGATGTCATCGCAGGTATTATTCCGATCAACGACATAATTGCTTATGTGCTATTTGATTTGGGTGCTACTTGTTCGTTTATAGCATGCAATTTTGCTAGACGATTAGGTTTACTTCCTGAAAAGTTGCCTATACCTTTAAATATTAAGGTAGCAAATGAAGAAATAATTCCTGTTGAAGATGTGCATATGAGTTGTTGCATAGATATACGAGATTGTAAATTATCGGTAGATTTGATACCGATAAAGTTAGGAGAATTCGACGTAATTCTCGAAATGGATTGGTTAGTTAACCATGGGGCAATTATAGATTGTCAAAAGAAATGTGTGAACATTAAAACGTTAAGACAACCTCAGGTAATATTTTACGGGAATAGATCGACGGGGCGTTCGTGTTGTCTAACTATGACACAAACTAGGAAATTACTAAGGAAGGGATGTGTAGGTTATCTATGTCATGTTGTTGATACCCAGAGAGTGGTAGCAACCATGGAAAAAATACCTATAATGAGAGAATTCGTCGATGTATTTCTGAGTGAATTGTCGGGTCTTCCGCCAGATAGGGAGACAACGTTTGTAATAGACATTGTGCCAGGAGCGACACCAATTTCTAGGGCACCGTATCATATGGCGCCAGTGGAGATGAAGGAGTTGACGGTGCAGTTACAAGAACTGTTAGAGAGAAAGTACATTCAACCGAGTGTTTCGCCATGGGGAGCACCAGTACTATTTGTCAAGAAGAAGGACGGATCGTTAAGACTTTATATCGACTACTGAGAGTTGAACAAGTTAACAATAAAGAATAAATACCTATTGCCCAGGATCGATGATCTTTTTGATCAGTTGAAAGGGGCTAAGTATTTTTCTAAAGTAGATTTAAGAAAGGGGTATCGCCGGTTGAAGGTTAGGAAGGAGGTGTACCAAAGACAGCATTCAGGACTCGTTCTGGTCATTACGAGTTTCTGGTGATGTCTTTTGGGTTGACTAATGCACCAGCTGCATTTATGGATATGATGAACAGAGTGTTCAAACAATATTTGGATAAGTTTGTCGTGGTGTTTATTGATGATATTTTACTCGATTCAAAGACGCCAGAAGATCATGCTGAACACCTAAGATTAGTGTTCGATGTTAGGTTTGTAATATTCATGAACGCAATCAAATTGCACAAAATAAGTGGAAACTTGAAAAATCAGAGTTTTAAAAATTTTACAAACCATATACCCGGATCACCCTTTATGCACAATTATTAATTAAACGAAAATATGATGAACAAGAACCATACCCTTGAAGATTCGAGCTTCCTCAGGTACAAGTTCACCTCCAATCCTTTTCGCGTTCAACTTGAATCCACCAGGTTTGGTTCCTTCCTTTGATTAACGTTAGCCACCCAAGTGTTTGGCCTCTAGAGGTGATCCACCAAGGAAAAAGAAATATCCAAGAAGATGGGTGTTTGGCAAAACCCTAGTTTTTCTATCTCTCATAGAAAAAGAGCGTACTCACCCAACTATTGGAATTACGTCTTCTATGAAAACGTCAACCCCCACCCCCATAATAAGACTCCTCTTATTTATAGATGTGGGCAACTCTCCTTAACAATTAAGGAATTGAGTTTTATTTTAATTAATTATGCTCCCAATCTTATTAGGAATAATTAATTAAAATATTTTAATTAATTTGCCTCCTAATCTTATTAGGAATCAATGAGACTACTTATATTAATTAATTCCCAAACTCCTTTATGAATTAAATAATAATAATAGTAATAATAATAATAAAACTCCTCTTATTAATTTATATTTAATATTTTCAAAATATTAAATAATAAATATTAAGCTATTTAATTTATTCTATCACCATAGATTAAATTAAATATACTTAACTTATTATTACGATTATGTCATTAACTTCTTAAATAATTATTCTTCCTTTTATGGTGTGGCCCTTTAGGTTCTCCATATTAAACCGGTTGTGAATAACTCAATTAGAACAATTCTAATCTTATTTAAATAAATAAATTAAATATTAATTTATTTAAATAAATAATATTTATTCTACAATAGGGATAAGCCTCCCTAGTGATCAACGACTTTCCAGATAATATAGATTTCAACATTAATCATAAAAGAACCTTTGAGTAAATAGTTACCGTACAATTCAATCCTTCCACCATACAATATCCCAATTAAATATAAGACATGGAATTACTGTCAAGTCTTATTTTATTTAATTATATGTATTTCGACTCTTAAATGCACAAACCCAAATAATGCAAATTAGAAATTCCTTTCTAATTTCATTCTGCCTTGGCCAAGGACTACTGGGTTGTCATTTATCGAATCACATAGGACATTTCTCTTCTTTTACTAGAAGTGGTAGATTCTTTATTGATCATACATTATCTCCATGTACAACTTATTATACCCAAGCATACCCTTTGATATACCCTAAAGGTCTTAAGGAATAAGTCAAAGTATAACTCATCATACACAAGATACTATGATGATCTCAAGTCCAAGGATTACTTGTACTACTATCACTACAGAATTCCTATTGACAGCAAGTAAAACTCCATTAGGTATTCCTTAGCGAGCCACGCTCAAAGGAACTTATTCTCTAATAAGCACCTACATACTTGCTTTAGTGTCTCCACACAAATGATCATGAGATCAATCATCCTCATCCAATGAGCAAGCAACGTATACATCAATCTATCCGGATTCACTAATCCCCAATTTAGTAATCCAACGATTGGGAACTATTTTAGTTTTAAGATTTCTAAGAATTTAGATCTCATTAGAATGAGCATCATCATTATTCTAAAAGCATTGCTTAAAACTATGGGTTTATCACATTTTATAAAACAACATTATGTAGATAATTAAAAGCCTTTAATAAATTAATACTATTTATTAATAAATGAATAAGATTGTTACAAAGTATATGCTTTATCATCAAACATGATTGGCTTGTGTGCATACTACTTTCAATCTCCCACTTGCACTAAAGCCAATCGTCATGGTATCTCATACCCTTCTTCTCTAAGTGACGATTATCCTACTGTTGGATAAACTTTAGTTAATGGATATGTAATGTTGTTCTTGAGAGTCCACTATCTCTATAGTGATTTTCCATCTTTCAATTATTCTTATAATCAAATGAAAGTGTCACAACACATGTTTAGATCTAAGATGAGACTTAGGAACTATTCCTAGTTCTGTAATGAACTTTTCATCCAAACAATCAACTTACAGCTTTATTTATAGCTATATATTTTATCTTTATCACTAAACCAATAACTCTTTGCTGTTTGGAACCTTTCCAATTTCACTGCACCACCGTTTAAGGTAACGCTTTACCTTAAAATGGATTTTCTATCGTCTTGGTCTGTTTGAAAAACTTGAGTCTGTTAAGCCCTCTAGTTTTGATTTAGACCCACCATAAAATTTAATCACATCTTTAGTACCGGTTAAGTACTTTAAGATGTTTTTCACCGTTTTACAGTGATCTTCTCCAGAATATGACTGATCAACATCAGGTCTCGTATATTTCATTGCATACATGATAGTTACTCATGCGATCTCTCTTTTATGAGTCTATGGGGACTATTAAGAGAGATATACTCCAAGGCTCATTAACATGAGACATCCTATGGAGTTTGTCATGCTAAATGACTTTAGCGTCGAATGAATATACGTTCCTTGGGTTAAGCTAAGCATCCTTTTAAATCTATCTATATAGATTTGTATCCCAATTACAATACTCATCCTAAATCATTCATGGAGGAATGTTTACACAACTTTATCTTTACTGATTGTAGCATTGGTATGTCATTCCTTATCCGTAGTATATCAACATATAATACTAGAAATGTCACGACGCTCCCACTGACCCTTTTGTACACACTAGGTTCATTCTTATTTTTGATAAAATCAAACTCTTTTAATTGTCTTATCAAAACGAATGTTCCATTTTTGAGAAGCTTTCTTCAATCCATTTCTCTGAGTGTCTACAACTCTTACCTCATCGTATTAACTGGATCATCATCTTCTATGATACGTACCTCATCATCATCATCTATGATGAATCCATACCTCCCAGGTATCTTCTAGATTATTCGCATTTACGATTCTTATTGTGGTACAATAGCTCTATCAACAGGTTCCTCTTATTTGACTTATAGTATTTTGTGGTTCTTGAACTCTTCAAGATTTTATTATCCTCCCACTAGTCCCTTCAATGATAAACACCTTTATCTTAGAAGGTAGCGTGTTTCACAACAAACACCTTTTGCTAAGTAGGATTATAGAACATATAACCTAAACTTACTTTAGGATGTCCCAAAAAACTGTACTTGTCAAATTTTGTCCCAAGCTTAACCTTTGAAACCTTTTCACATAAGTTGGACAACCCCTTATCTTAACATACTTAAGATTAGGAATCCTCCCTGTCCATAACTTTTATGGAGTCTTGGGGCTGGATTTTGAGGTAACCTTTTGTAGATATGCATCCATTTCTAGGACATGACCCTAAAGGGATACTAGAATGTCGGTAAAATCATTATGGACCGCACCATGTCCAACAAGGTACGATTTTTCCTTTCAGATACATTAATCAATTATTGCGTATCAAGAGGCGTCCATTGTGAGAAAACCATTTGAGATGATCTAGAAACTTATTGAACAAGTATTTATTCCTTGATCCAATCAAAGAATCCTAATACTTTGCCAATTTGTTTCACTTCTAAATTCTTTGAACCTTTCAAATAATTCACACTTGTATTTTAGCAAATACACACATTCAAATCTTTGAATGATCATCTATTTTTCTTATATTAGTTTGTTCAATTTGCAAAATAATTTTTAACGTAAGTCAAGTATAAAAAAATCAATTAAGTAATATTTCAGTTCTATACAAAACATTATTATTATAAATAGAACAACAATTGCTCTTAAATATAATACCAAAGAACAAAATGCAAGACTCAACTACAATAACAACTTATTGACTTAATAGATTTGGTCGTAGGCAATGCTAAACTATAAGTTTTTATGGCTAATGCAACAACCTTTGCTTCATTTCCCACACATAAGATTACTTATCTTTGTTTAGCTTTCTACTTCTACTTGGTCCCTTCATAAATCTATATTTATGATAACCAAAGTCGGTATCCAATACCGAAGTAGAACCTTGACTTAAAGAAAAATTTATTCGAAATCATGAACAAAATTGTATTGTAACCGAAACTTCACTAAGCTTCTTTTGGTTAGCCTCTACAAGATGCTTCTTATAGTTTTATTTTCAGTGTCCAGGCTTATTGTAGTGGAAGCAAACTCCTTTGCTATCCGTATTAGTTTTGTTCTTATTATCCATTGTTTTTGCCTTTTCTATTTACCTTCTTAGAATCGTTCTTCTTTTTAAAAGATTCTTTGGCCCCTACCAATAAGACTTGGTCTTTCTTGGTTGGAAAGTGACTCTCAACATTTTTCAACATGTTAAGCAAATCAGCGAGGCTGATATCTAGCTTGTTCATATGAAAAATTCACAACAATTGTGAAAGGAGTCCAGGAGTGAGTGCAAGATCAAATATTGGCTCAACTCTCCATCCATGACAAAACATGTTGTCCTAATTCATCAATCAAATTGATAATGTTAAGGACTTTTATCTTATATCTATCAGTCCTACTTTCCTCACCATCAACTACTTGATGTGCAGGAATATAGTAGGAGCATCTATAGTTTCATGCTGACGCTGAAGCATGTTAATCATGGATGCGAGAATGATGCATTGAGCCAACTATGCATCATCTTGTCACTTTCTAAAAGTAGCAATCTCTTCCTCAGAGGCATTGTCTGCAACCATTGCAGGGATAGACGTATTAAGGACATAAGATAGCTTTTCAGCCGTGAGAACTACTCTCAAATTCCTTAACCAATCCGTTTAATTCGGTCCGTTTAATTAACATCTAATATATTTCGCAGTGATTGTAATTTAGATATTGTAAAATTCTGTAAATGAATTTGTTCTTAACAACATTTTAGCATACATTCTTTTATTAATTACCAAAATAAATTAGGTCTTGTTTTAAATTGGTATCTCCCACTATTTTCTTCAAACTATATTACCCTCAATATATATAGTTCGACAATATATAATTAAAGATATGCTAATAAGAATAAGGATCTCATTTCAAATGTATATAGCCTTGTGTGTGCACAAAAAACTATATATAAATAAATAGGTAGACAACTCTTGTCAATTACATCAACTATGTAACTCCTTGTATTTTGCCTCTTAAATCATAATGGTCAAGTGTGTGCACATTCGAACTAAAATGATTTAAGTTAAGTCAGACCCAACATTTTCATATAAGTGAAGAGAAAACTACGTAGCCCTTGTGTGTGCACAACAAAGCAGTAATGTTCAAATCCTTATAAACATCATATGTAATAAAAACAACATCTTAAATATTTAATACTTGCCTTGTGTGTGTACAACAAACTCATATTAAATACTCAATACTCTATTGTTTCTATCATGCTAGAAGGCGACGTTCGATATTCCAAATATCTTTGAACATTACAACTTAATATAAAATATTTGAGGGGTTTGTTATTAATTTATCTCATCTTGTTTAGCGCGCATGCACATATATATATAAAATACGCGTCATATTAATTAACATGTGAAGCATGTTTGCATAATATATAATATATATAGTATAAGCATGCACATATAGAATACTATATTATACCTAGATTGATTATGGACTTTTATTCTAGTTTGATTCACTAGAGCCACAAAGTGAACCAAAAGGTCAAACCCTAGGGGTGCAATAATTAATATTTAAATATAACTATTACATTTAAACTCGGGCTCCATTACAAACGGGTCTTCAAGCACTCCTTGCTCCTTGATCTCCAATTCTTCAAAATTAATTCTAACTATTCCTATTACAAAACTATAAAATAAATAGAAACCTTGATCAGCAGTCAATGGGAAGTACATAGGAGTATGATAGAATTTTCATTAAGAAAAAATTAGAAAAGACGAGGTACGCAGACCCCATTTAATAAAATCCATACATTTATGCATCCAACTAAAATAAAATCCAATCACATTGGTCAATAGTCCATAATCAATCTCATTTATTATCATACACATCACCATATGTATCAATAAATAACATTTATCTCATGAATAATAAACATTCAATATATATATTGATATCATTTAATGGGCAAATTTAGTTAGTATAAAATCTAATTTTGAATCAAAATAAACTCCTTTATTTTAATCCAAATTTAAATCAAAATATACCTCTTTTATTTTAATTTATCCTATTTTAAATAAAATAAACTATTTTATTTTAATCAAAATCTTAAATCAAAATAAACTCATTTATTTTAATTAATTATGGAATTCAATTCCAAGAAAAAAAAACATTATTAAAGGAAACACATTTTCTTTCCTATTCACAAATAAACTCCTTTATTTTGAATAATATGAAATCGTATTCCATATCTAAATAAACTCCTTTATTTAAGGAAATATGGATTCTCTTTCCTATTCACAAATAAATTCTTTTATTTTGAATAACATGAAATCTTATTTCATATCTAAATAAACTCCTTTATTTAAGGAAACATGGAATCCAATTTCAACTCCAATTAGTTATCATGGAATCCAATTCAAACTCTAATTAGTTAGCATGAAATTTAATTTTAAAATTAAAATAAACTTTATATTTTAATATTAAAATAAACTTTTTATTTTAAGATTAAAATAAATTTTATTTTAATTATTAAAATAATTAAGAATATATATATATATAGTAATGCATTTGCATGTGGCATAAAAATAACAGGATAATATATATCATATATATATATATATATATATATATATATATATATATATAGAACACACACACACACACATATATATATATATATATATAATCCGTAGGTAACAGGATAATATATATCATATGCATAAAAGTGATCCTGCAAGATTTATGGGAACTAGAAGTATAATATATATATATATATATATATATATATATATATATATATATATATATATATATATATATATATATCATATAGTAATCATGGTACCCTATTAACATCTTGCATGTATTTTATCAACCTTTTGAAAGAAAAAAAAACAATTCAAATTCAAAGAAAAAAAAAAAAAACTGTTTTCAAAATTGGTTTCACGACTTTTTAAAAAAAAAATTTATACAACAAAATTATGTCTAATTAAATTGTTCTAAACACATATTAATTTAGAAATCAAATTAAAATAATTAATAATTCACATAAAGGTTTGGCTCTGATGCCACTGTTATGTTTGTAATATTCATGAACGTAATCAAATTGTACAAAATAAGCGGAAACGTGGAAAATCAGAGTTTTAAAAATTTTACAAATCATATACCTGGATCACCTTTTATGCACAATTATTTATTAAACGAAAATATGATGAACAAGAATAACACCCTTGAAGATTCGAGCTTCCTCAGGTACAAGTTCACCTCCAATCCTTTTTGCGTTCAACTTGAATCCATCGGGTTTGGTTCTTTCCTTTGATCAACGTTAGCCACCCACGTGTTTGGCCTCTAGAGGTGATCCACCAAGGAAGAAGAAAGATCCAAGAAGATGGGTGTTTGGCAAAACCCTAGTGTTTTTCTATCTCTCATAGAAAAAGAGCGTACTCTCCCAACTATTGGAATTACGTCTTCTATGAAAACTTCAACCCTCACCCCCATAATAAGACTCCTCTTATTTATAGATGTGGGCAACTCTCCTTAACAATTAAGGAATTGAGTTTTATTTTAATTAATTAAATTCTTTTAATTAATTATGCTCCCAATCTTAATAGGAATAATTAATTAATTTTTTTTAATTAATTTGCCTCATAATCTTATTAGGAATCAATGAGAGTACTTATATTAATTAATTCCCAAACTCCTTTATGAATTAAATAATAATAATAATAATAATAATAATAAGACTCCTCTTATTAATTTATATTTAATATTTTCAAAATATTAAATAATAAATATTAAGCTATTTAATTTATTCTATCACCATAGATTAAATTAAATATACTTAACTTATTATTACGATTATGCCATTAACTTCTTAAATAATTATTCTTCCTTTTATGGTGTGACCCTTGGGTTCTCCATATTAAACCTAAGTTATGAATAAATCAATTAGAACAATTCTAATCTTATTTAAATAAATAAATTAAACTATTAATTTATTTAAATAAATAATATTTATTCTACAATAAGGATAAGCCTCCCTAGCGATCAATGACTTTCCAGATAATATAGATTTCAACATTAATCATAAAAGAACATTTGACTAAATAATTACATTATAATTAAATCCTTCCACTGTGAGACCCCAAATTTTATGAATAAATATTTAAATTTCTCGAAATATTTTTTTTAATATTATGGTATGGATTTGATATAATGTTATAGTTGTGGGTAATATTTATAAATTTAGCAAAGTATGCAAGTTGTTGTATTATATTCGATTGGTCGGGGAATATTCTTTTTGTCAGAAAATATCCGCATTACGCGATAATCGCCGTTAGTGGACCCCACAATGTAATTATTGTTTTAATGAGAAAACGATAAAATATTTTTATGAAAATAACTACGGAAGTTTTACCGTTAAAACCGTTGAACTACTTTCGGTAGTAAAAGTACGATAATACGCGTGGTTACATAAGAGCACACGGTATTGATTATCGATGCTTACGTGAGAAGTCACTCGGTTTTGTTCAATTATAACCAGAATTGTTGCATGGTATCTCACGTTATTTGATTCAATTATTGTCGATATTTTATATATTATTAAATTAATAATTGAGATAACAAAGTTATTAATATTATTATTTGCAATACTAACGATGTCTAGAAGTTCTGCCAAGGAGAGGTTTGGTCACCTAATTGCACGCTAATAGGGAGAAATCCTTATTGGAAAGTCCCCTCTTTCCTGGGAATGACCTGGTCGATTAATAGTGTGAATTATAATAATGATAATGAGTTTTGTTTTATTAGTATTATTAATGTAATAAAATAGAAAAACTTTTTATATAAAACAGAATACTTTTATAAAGTTATTTGTTTTATTAGACTATAAATAGAATATATTATATTCTTTTATGCATAGTGTTTTGCATAGTAAAATATTTTTATATAAAATGTAATACTTTTATAAAGTTATTTGTTTTATTAGATTATAAATAGAATATATTATATTTTATTATGCATAGTGTTGCATGTAGGCTCGCGATAGTGTTTTCGCATAGTAAAATCTTTTTATATAAAAAATGTAATACTTTTATAAAATTATTTGTTTTATTAGATTTTAAGTAATATATATATATATATATATATATATATATATATATATATATATATATTATTGCATAGTATCCTTTCTATTTTCCTATAAATAGGATGCTTAGTTAGAATTGAAAACACACTAGAAGTTCAGAGAATTCTTCTTCTATAATCTTGAGCGTATTTCGTTAGAGTTTAAGAAAGTTTTGAGCGTAGTGCAAGTTTTCTTCAAGTATATCCTCGCCCTACCTGTTGGAATACTCTTTTTCAGGTAAGGGGTATTATTCTTTCGTATTCATGAAGAGAATTATTTTCTTTCAATACTCGTAAGAGTTGTTATATCATTCTTCATTATTATGTTGGAATAACCTTTTACGCGGAGTACTGTATACATAGTGAAATTCTTCTGTTATTCCATTCTTTATTATTATGTTGGAATAACCTGTCTGTGTGGATTACCACATGCATGGTGAATGATCCTTTGTATTCATTTCTTATTAAATTATGAAAATGAATCTGGCTACGTGGATTATCGCATAGCGGGCGAAAATTCATTTGCAGTTCATATATTTTATTATTCACAGTTGGTTAAAACTTTGACTTCTATATTCCTTGAAATTAGTGGAATATCCTGGATATTTGCACTTCATCCAGTATCTTTTCGTGGAAATATTTTTCTGAGCATTCTTGAATTTTTCTCCACAAAGCAGTATCATGTTGACAATTTGGACATTATTGAGTTAATGATAAATTAACTTATAAATCTTTAAAATTTATTCTTGAACTTGTTTTATTGAATTATTATGTCATTGTCATGATGAGTTATGTTGGTTATTATGTGAAAACATGAAAGTTTCTTAGAAATCACAAAGGGTTAAAAATCAGATTTTGGTGAAAATAGAATATGAAATTCAATTGACCATATCTCCTATTATATTTCTAATTTTTAAGTGTGGTTAAGTTCTAGTGTTAGATCTATGAGTTTTCTAACTTATCCAAGTGGAATCACTGGAAAAGGTGTTGTAGATTTTTGTGTGGACTGATTTTAGCGAAGGAGTCAAAAACTACAAAGTACCAAAAAGGCTACTATCCAGAAATTTAAATGGGCATTTTCGGCCACTTAGTTTGTGAGGAAAATTCTGGCCTTTTGGGACATGAAAATATATGGTATAAAGTACCTCCTGTCCAAAAATGAGCTTATTCCGACTTACAATGAGCATGTTATGACTATTTCAATATTTAGGTTTTTTCGACGAAAAACGCTATAACCGGAGTTCTATAACTCCGATGACCATGAAATTTAAACTGGAAGCTCACGTTAACATGTATAAGATCCTGCCAAGATTTGGGAATTTCTGTAGTTAAACTTGAGGTAGCTAATTTCTTAAGGAATTAATTAGAAATTGATTTTTGAAAAATACTTAAGGGAGTTGAAAAATTATAAAAAAAAATACTTGTTGTGTTTGAAATACATGTATATATGTTTGGGCAAAGGATAGAAAAATAACAAGTTGATTTAGTAATTTTTCATGAAAATGGTTTAGTTACAAACATATGAGTTAAATATGTTATGTGAAGTTGAAAAATTAGTAAATAAGATTTTATGGCTTGGGAATCCTATATAGGGTATATGCAGATTTTTGATAAGGGATTTGATCATTGGTGATGAAATCTTATGAGTATGGAATTTTTGAATGATTAAATACATTATTTGGTAAAGTATAAACAATTGAAATAAATTGTTTATAAGTTTAAGAAGTGATTAAAATATTATTATAATATTAATAATATTAGATTATGAGTTTATTAACTGATTGATAATATTTGGATAAATTTAAAATCTTTAATATTTATCCTTGTTTTCGTTTGATTAATGCTTATATCATTGTCATCATTCTTATGTTTATATTGTGATAAAAGTCATCTTTGGCTTACGTGCATAGATGGACTTGGTGTGATTATGACCAGGGATTATTAGGTATAGTCAAGACCATAATGTGACGAATGATGTGGTAAAAATCCTCAGTTGTAAGACCCCAACTTATTATAAATAAAATTGAATTTTTCCTTTATTCATTATTCTAAATTAATAAGGTGTTAATTTGATATAATGCTTTGGTTATGGGTGAAATGTGCAAATTTTGCAAAATAAGCAAGTGGTTATAAAATATTCATTTCTGTTAGGGAATATTCGTTTGGTCGTGGAATATTCTTGTTGTCGGGAATATTCGTACGACGGCGCAACTATTTGTGGGCCCCATAATGGAAAACGGTTGGATGAAGGAAAACGACAAAGTATGCGTTTTTATGAATAACAACAGTAATTATTACCAATTAACAAATCGTTGGAATACTTAGTGGTTAAAATACGATGAATACGCGTGGTTGCATACCAGATTGCATGCAAAGATTGTTAAATTATTAATTCTTACGTAGAAGGCACTACTCAATAATTGTTACAGATGAGTTCTTGCTCAATATTTTATTTTATTGATTTAATAATTGCTGCGTTGATAGTTTATATTATAGTTATTTAGTTAATTGTCACTGCACAGTATATCCCATTATCAGATCAATAATTCATATTATTTGAATAATATTATTAGATAAGCATTATTGGCAATGTCTAGAAAGTTCTGTCAAGGAGAGGTTTGGTCACCTAATTGCGTGCCAGTAAGGAGAAATCTTTATTGGAAAGCCCCTCTTTCCTAGAACTACCGGTTGTCATAATTGTGATTCTGTAATATTATTTCTGAATAATTAGTTATTGATTTATATGATAAGGAAATATTTATTTGATGTGGATATAAATGATGGATTTATTTATTTTATGTGGTTATAATGAAGGAATTAATGCTGAGGTGTTTTATCAGTATTTTGTCGGAATGTAGGTATTAAAAATCATCCGTTTGTGGATTTCGAATATTTTTTGTTTGGAATTTGGAAAAACTCAAAGCTACAAAGTTATAGAGAATTCGATTTCGTGTGGGGTGGACATAAAATTCGTAGTTTTCTGATAAACGGGCTATTTTCTAAGAATTATTGAAGTTTTGGAAAATAAAATAATTTTTATTCAAATTGGGTGGGACCCACTTTTTGGTTGGTGTTGAATACATATGTGGGCTGCTGATTTTTTTGTCAAAGATGGTTGATAGCTTATTCAACAAAGCATGCGTAGGAAAAAAGGATGATTAAATTGTTATTTAATTATTTTAGTCTCCTATGGCGTTCTAGCATTTTTCTATAAATAGACGTTTAGGTTAGAATTGAAAATCACACCAGAAAGAAGTTTTCTTTCTCTCTAGATTATCGAGCGTATTTTTGTGAGTATTTTGATATTTTGAGAGTTCTTTGTTAGAATAAGTTTCCTTCGCTTTCTATCCGATATTCCGATCGGCAATGCCGTTATTTTGAGGTAAGGGATGTTATTTTCTTCTTAAATGATATTATTTACTTCAATATCATTATCTTAAAATATTGGTGAACGTTTTAATCAAATTTAGAACTTTTGTGTCTGGGAGTTACTTATTCACGCGTACGATAATATTCACGTATACGACACTATTCACGAATACGACACTATTCAACAAAAAATGAAATTTTCTTCTTTTTGTCCAAGATATCTATTATGGTTACTATCTTTGATTGTATCCATGTTTTGATCTTTATTTTGAATTCTGCATCACAATTGGTTATTATGAAGTATTATTGATCTTGGATAAACTATTATACGAATCCCTAATATTTGTCCTTCTAAATTCGTTTTCATTAAAATATTTTTCATCATCCTCAGTCCTAAATGATGATATTACTGAATATATTTGGCCTGTAGTGTAAAGATGAATGATTAACTGATGAATATCTTTGGCTCGTAGTGCAAAGATGGACAGGTGTTGAGATGAACCTGACCAACTGGTGATATAAATGAATATATATTGGCCTGTAGTGTAAAGATGAATATTTGATTAAAGATGTATATTGATTGATGTTACATGGTTAAAATATTGATGATGGACTTTTAAATCTTAGAAGATAGTAGAATTCATTCTTTACGTGACTCTTCTAATGGATTGCTGTTTTCGCTGCAGAATATTGATCTAAAACTTGTTGTCTATTATATTCTATCAGATTTTTCCCTATTGAAGACTAATGATAATTTGTTGTATATTATCTTAGTCATAATATTCTCTACTTGGCTAGTTGAGCTCACCCTTTTCTTTTTTGTTCCATTTTTTTCTTCTCAGGAGGTGAGAACATAGCAGGATCTAGTCGGGGTATGGAGTGATGGTTCTAGAAAGATGTTTTAGTAGTCCTCACTATTTCTGTAAAATAGTGTATGAATAATTATAATGAGGACTTATTTGAGTGTGAATATTGTCTAGAAGACAATATTTGTATTTAAACTCATAGTATGTATTGTCGTATTTTTCACGATAATTGTATTATTGAAGTTGTAGTTTTCTTTCTGTACTATGTATTTGGCGACTCAGAATGGGTGTTGTATACCTATTTTGGGGGCGTCACAGTTGGTATCAAAGCTTAGGGATATGGTCTTTGGCGGAGATCGGGGAATAGAACTAGGAGGGGAGAGATGAGTAAATCCTTCGCTAGTGTGTCCTATCTAAGCTTATTTGTTGGTCGGTCATAATATAGGGATATTATGTGATATGTTAATTTGTTTAATTAACCCTTGTTTTATGTCAGTATTTAAGAATGGCTGCTGAGAACGTTAACAATGGAGTGTACGAGACTGTGGAATAACCTTTAGTCACGAACCAGGAGAACGTGCAACAGGAAGATAATATTCCTCTTGTACACAACATTACCGAGCAAACGATGAATGATGGAATGTTTAGGAGTTTTTGCGCTTCATGCAAAATCGAATTTAGGAGACTCGTGTATAAAATACGGGTGGAAGTGATAGCAACGCTGGCCATCATGTATTAAGTCGTTTCAAGGAGTTGGGACCACCAAATTTCTGGGGAAAGCCCGGTCCGATTAAGGCGAAAACATGGGTCAAGCAAATTACCAAGATATTCGATTTCTTGGGATGCACGGAGGAACAGAAGGTTCCATTCGCCACCTTTATATTCCATGGAGAGGCAGATTACTGGTGGGCATCCATGAAGCATACCCAGCCAGCCGCACTCAATATGTCTTGGGAAAGATTTGAGAAACTGTTCAATGACAAGTACTTTCCTGAAAGTATTCGTCCTATGAAGGAGTTAAAGTTTATTAGACTAGAATAGAACAACATGATGGTGTCTCAGTACGAGGCGAAGTTCGCAGAGTTATCCGTGTTTGCACCTCATTTGGTAGAGAATGAGGAATGTATGACGCGGATATTTCTGAGAGGTCTAAAACCCGAGATTCGTCATTACCTTATCTTTTATAAATTTTCTCTGTATTCAGATGTTGTCAATAGGGCTTAATTATTAGAGCAAGATAATGAGTATACTCAACCGAGGGATCACAACCAGGGTCATACCGGTGACAGCAGTCATCGGAGCGATGATAACTAGCGAGGAGGGAAGAATACGGACAAAAGCGGAAACCACTCGGGTGGTAATCATGGCCATGATAATAAAAGAGGTGAGTCTAGTGGGAATTTTAAAAAGAGGAGATTCAACAATGACGGGAAGACATCAGCAGCAACACCAGCATTAACTGTTGCAAGGGGAGGAGAACGACCACCGATCGTGTGTTATAAATGCTGGAAAGAGGCACATATCAGCCCAAACTGCCCACAACAATCCAAGGTATGTTATAACTGTGGAAAGGAGGGCCATATAGCTCGAGAGTGTTCTGTAGCAAAACCAAGTTCAGCGGGGATGGTGACTCCAAAGGTTGTCCCGGATAAGTTAAAATCAGCGGTTCCTAAAAGAGCGTTTGTCGTGATTGGCCAAAACATAAGGAACCCGAATGAGGTGATCACGGGTAAGCTTATCATAAACTCTTACGAAGTTTATACCTTACTAGATACCGGTTCTACACATTCTTTTATCTCTCATGCTTGTGCTCAACGTTTAAAGATACTTGCTTGTGCTTGTGCTCATCCAAGTTGGCACTATCACATTACCTGTTGATCTTATCTCTTTAAAGATACTTGCTTTTGATGTGATTTTAGGAATTGATTGGTTAACCAATCATCATGTCAAAATTGATTATTTTCGTAAGGTTGTTAGTTTTTATATTCCTAACCAACCTGTTATGCGAATTCAAGCACCTAAACCACTTAAATCAGTCACTGTCATATCAAGCCACAAAGCTATTCGTTTATTGAAAAACGAATGTCAAGCTTTCTTAGCCCATGTTATGGATTTGAACAGAGACAAGTCAGATTTGAATAATATTTCTGCTGTTAGAGAATTTCCTGATGTATTTCCTGAAGAACTTCCCGGTCTACCCCCGAAACGTGAAGTTGAATTCTTTATTGACCTTGAAATGGGTACAAAATCCATTTCTAGAAACCCATATCGAATGGCTCCTATTGAACTTCAGGAGTTAAAAGTCCAACTACATGAGTTATTAGACATCGATTTTATTCGTCCTAGTACATCTCCTTGGGGTGCTCCTATATTATTCGTAAAGAAGAAAGACGGGAGTATGCGACTTTGTATTGACTACCGAGAATTAAACCATGTCACCATCAAGAATAGGCATCCGCTACCTCGCATTGATGACCTGTTTGACCAGGTACAAGGAGCACAATTCTTTTCAAAGATCGACCTTCGTTCTGGATATCATCAGTTGAAGATTAAAACTGAGGATATTCCAAAGACTGCCTTCAGAACGCGGTACGGGCATTATGAATTCTTAGTCATGTCTTTTGGATTGACTAATGCTCCTGCTGCTTTCATGGATATGATGAACCGAGTATTCAAGGAATATTTGGATCAGTTCGTTGTTGTCTTTATTGATGACATCCTCATCTATTTCAAAAGCCGTGAAGATCATGATCACCATTTGAAGCTGATACTTGAAAGGCTTCGTGAAAACAAGCTATATGCCAACCTGAAGAAATGCGAGTTCTGGCTTGAGGAAGTAGCATTCTTTGGGCAGGTGGTGTCAAAACATGGAGTATCTGTTAACCCGGCGAAGATTGAAGCAATACAAATTTGGGAGCAACTGAAGTCGGTGACCGAAGTACGCAGCTTTCTGGAGTTAGCTAGTTATTATCAAAGATTCATGGAAGGATTTTCTCGAATCGCTACTCCGTTAACTCAGCTGACTCGGAAAGATACAAAATTCGTATGGAGCGAGGAATACGAGAAGAATTTCCATGAGCTTAAGACAAGACTCATTTTGGCACCTGTTCTGGCAATACCATCTGTTTCGAATGGATTTGTTATCTACAGCGATGCTTCGGGCAAAGGGTTAGGATGTGTTCTCATGCAACATGGGAAAGTCATAGCCTATGCCTCACGACAACTCAAAGAATATGAGAGGAATTATCCTACTCATGATCTAGAGTTGGCAGCAGTCATTTTCACATTGAAAATCTGGAGACACTACCTTTATGGGGAGAAAGTGGAGATCTATACGGATCATAAAAGCCTCAAAAACTTCTTCACCCAAAAGGAACTATATATGCGACAAAGACGTTGGCTCGAGCTGTTGAAAGATTACGATCATACCATTTAATACCATCCTGGAAAAGCAAATGTAGTAGCTGACGCATTGAGTAGAAGATCGTATGCGGGTACGAGTGCGACGTTGTTAACACAAAGACCCAATTTGTACGATTTGCAAAGGATGGAGATTGAGTTAAAGACTCCAGGGACTCACGTGATGATGGCAAATATACGAGTAGAACCGACTTTAATCAATAAAGTTAAAGCTGCTCAAGCTACGGACCTGGGGCTGATGCGTATGAAGAAGAAAGTGTAAGAAGGTGCTATAACGGAAGCAAGAATCGATGAAGAAGGAATACTTAAAGTCAACTCTAGACTTTGCATTCCTAACAATTTTGACTTGAAGCATAGAATCACGATGGAGGCACACAACACCCCGTTTGTAATCCATTCTAGGAGTACCAAAATGTATCATGATTCGACATACATTTTGGTGGAACAATATGAAGAGAAAGATCGCGGAGTTTATCTCGAGATGTTTAACCTGTCAACGTGTAAAGGCGGAGCATGGGTCCATTGTAACCACTTGAGATTCTGAAATGGAAGTGGGAACACATTACCATGGATTTCGTTACAGGTCTTCCCAAAGTTTCTTAAGGCATAGATGCGATTTGGGTTATTATTGATAGATTAACCAAGTCTGCTCATTTCTTGCCTATACGTGAGGCTTATTCCCTTGAACGTCTTGCTCGTATGTACGAGTGCGACGTTGTTAACACAAAGACCCATTTTGTATGATTTACAAAGGATGGAGATTGAGTTAAAGACTCCAGGGACCCACGTGATGATGGCAAATATACGAGTAGAACCAACTTTAATCGATAAAGTTAAAGCTGCTCAAGCTACGGACCTAGGGCTGATGCGTATAAAGAAGAAAGTGCAAGAAGGTGCTATACCAGAAGCAAGAATCGATGAAGAAGGAATACTTAGAGTCAACTCTAGACTTTACGTTCCTAACGATTCTGACTTGAAACATTGAATCATGATGGAGGCACACAACACCCCATTTGCAATCCATCCTAGGAGTACCAAAATGTATCATGATATTCGACATACATTTTGGTGGAACAATATGAAGAGAGAGATCGCGGAGTTTATCTCGAGATGTTTAACATGTCAACGTGTAAAGGCGGAGCATCAAGTGCCAAAGGGTCCATTGCAACAACTTGAGATTTTGAAATGGAAGTGGGAACACATTACCATGGATTTCGTTACATGTCTTCCTAAAGTTTCTCAAGACATAGATGCGATTTGGATTATTGTTGATAGATTAACCAAGTCTACTCATTTCTTGCCTATAGGTGAGAATTATTCCCTTGACGTCTTAATCATATGTACTTGAATGAGATTATGAGATTGCATGGCATGCCAGTATCCATAGTTTCCGATCGTGACCCAAGATTCACTTCACAATTTTGGGTTAGCTTGCAGTAAGCTATGGGCATGGATTTATGATTCAGTTCGGCATACCATCCTCAAACGGACGACCAATTAGAGAGGACTATTCAAACTCTTGAAGATCTATTAAGACTCTATGTCCTAGATTTCAAAGGAAGTTGGGATAAGTATTTGCCACTGGTGGAATTCTCCTACAACAACAGTTATCAAGCAAGTATAGGCATGGCTCCATTCGAGGCGTTATATGGACGAAAGTGTCGTTCTCTAGTATGTTGGGGCGAGGTGGGTGAAGCAACTTTGTTCGGACCGGAATTGGTACGCATGACTACAGAAAAGATCCAAATGATTTTACAACGTATTCTAACTTCACAGGATCGACAAAAGAGTTATCCTTATCTTCATCGAAAGGATGTAGAATTTAATATTGGAGATTATGTCTTTCATTATGTATTGCTCCATGGAAGGGAGTTACAAGATTTGGGAAGAGAGGAAAGCTCAATCCACGATTTGTTGGTCCATTTGAGATTCTTGACCGAATAGAAAATGTGGCCTATAGACTCGAATTACCTCCAAGCATGTCTCGTGTTCATAATATTTTTTATATATCTATGCTTCGTAAATATGTGAAAGACCCGAACCACGTTATTGCGTTAGAACCAGATGAGATAGCCTAAGATTTAACGTACGAGGAGGTACCTGTTAAGATCTTGGATAGAAAAGAGCATGTTCTACGCACCAAGGTTATACCACAAGTTAAGGTTTGTGGAGGAACCATGCTATTTAAGAAATGACCGGGAGTTGGAATCAAAATGAAAGCGAGGTACCTCACCGTTCGAAACACTGTGTATCGTGCGCCAATTTCGAGGACGAAATTTTATAAGGAGGGGAGGTTGTAAGACCCCAACTTATTATAAATAAAATTGAATTTTTCCTCTATTCATTATTCTAAATTAATAAGGTGTTAATTTGATATAATGCTTTGGTTATGAGTGAAATGTGCAAAATTTGCAAAATAAGCAAGTGGTTATAAAATATTCATTCCTGTCGGGGAATATTCGTTTGGTCGTGGAATATTCTTGTTGTCAGGGAATATTCGTACGACGATGCATCCATTTGTGGGCCCCATAACGGAAAACAATTGGATGAAGGAAAACGACAAAGTATGAGTTTTTATGAATAACGGCGTAATTGTTACCGTTAACACTGTTGGAATACCTGGTGGTTAAAATACAGTAATACGCGTGGTTGCACACGGTATTGCACAATATTGTTAAATTATTGATTATTACGTAAGAAGGCACTACTCAATAATTGTTACAGTAGTTACTGTTCAATATTTTATTTTATTGATTCAATAATCGCTGCGTTGATAGTTTATATTATTGTTGTTTCAATAATTGTCACTGCACAGTATTTCCCATTATCAGATCAATAATTCATATTATTTGAATAATATTATTAGACAATGTCTAGAAAGTTCTGTCAAGGAGAGGTTTGGTCACCTAATTGCGCGCTAGTAAGGAGAAATCCTTATTGGAAAGCCCCCTCTTTCCTAGGAACGGCCTGGTTGTCATAATGTGATTCTGTAATATTATTTGTGAATATTACAAATGATGGATGTGGATATTTATTTGATGTGGATATAAATGATGGATTTATTTATTTTATGCGGTTATAAATGAAGGAATTAATGCTGAGGTATTTTATCAGTATTTTGTCGGAATGGAGGTATTTAAAATCATCCGTTTGTGGATTTCGGATATTTTCTGTTAGGAATTTGGAAAAACTCAAAGCTACAAAGTTATAGAGAATTCTATTTCGTGTGGAATGGATATAAAATTTATATTTTTCTGATAAACGGGCTATTTTCTATGAATTATTGAAGTTTCGAAAAATAAAATAATTTTTAATAAAATTGAGTGGGACCCACTTTTTGGTTGGTGTTGAATACACATGTGGGCTGCTGATTTTTTTGTCAAAGATGGTTGCTAGCTTATTCAACAAAGCATGCGTAGGAAAAAAGGATGATTAAATTGTTATTTAATTATTTTAGTCTCCTATGGTGTTCTAGCATTTTCCTATAAATAGACGCTTAGGTTAGAATTGAAAATCACACCAGAAATAAGTTTTCTTTCTCTCTAGATTATCGAGCGTATTTTTGTGTGTATTTTGATACTTTGAGAGTTGCTGTTCGGTACAAGTTTCCTTCGGCTTTCTATCTGATATTCCGATCAGAAGTACCATTATTTTGAGGTAAGGGATGTTATTTTCTTCTTAAATGATATTATTTTCTTCAATATCATTATGCCGAAATATTGGTGAACTTTTTAATCAAATTTGGAACTTTTTGTGTTGGGGTTACTATTGATGTATACGATACTATTTACGTATACGGCACTATTCACGAATACGGAACTATTCACCAAAAAATGAAATTTTCTTCTTTTTGTCCAAGATGTCTATTATGGTTACTAATCTTTGATTGTATCCATGTTTTGATCTTTATTTTGAATTTTGCTTCACAATTGGTTATTATGAAGTATTATTGATCTTGGATAAACTGTTATACGAATCCCTAATATTTGTCCTTCTGGATTCGTTTTCTTTAAAATATTTTTCATCATCCTCAGTCCTAAATGATGATATTACTGAATATCATTGGCCTGTAGTGCAAAGATGAATGATTAACTGATAAATATCTTTGGCCCGTAGTGCAAAGATGAACATGTGTTGAGATGAACATGACCAACTGGTGATATAAATGAATATCTTTGGCCTGTAGTGAAAAGATGAATATTTGATTAAAGATGTATATTGATTGATGTTACATGGATAAAATATAGATGATGGACTTTTAAATCTTAGAAGATAGTAGAATTCATTCTCTATGTGACTCTTCTAATGGATTGTTGTTTCCACTGTAGAATATTGATCTAAAACTTGTTGTCTATTATATTCTATCAGATTTTTCCCTGTTGAAGACTAATAATAATTTGTTGTATATTATCTTAGTCATAATATTCTTTACTAGGCTAATTGAGCTCACCCTTTTCCTTTTTGTTCCATTTTTCTTCTTAGGAGGTGAGAACATAGCAGGATCTAGTCGGGGTATGGAGTGATGGTTCTAGAAAGATATTTTAGCAGTCCTCACTATTTCTGTAAAATAGTGTATGAATAATTGTAAAGAGGACTTATTTGAGTGTGGATATTGTCTAGAAGATAATATTTGTATTTAAACTCACAGTATGTGTTGTCGTATTTTTCACGATAATTGTATTATTGAAGTTGTAGTTTGCTTTCTTTACCATGTATTTGGCGGCTCAGAATGGGTGTTGTATACCGATTTTGGGGGCATCACAGTTGGTATCAATGCTTAGGGATATGATCTTTGGCGGAGATCGGGGAATAGAACTAGGAGGGGAGAGATGAGTAAATCCTTCGCTAGTGTGTCGTATCTAAGCTTATTTGTTGGTTGGTCATAATATAGGGATATTATGTGATATGTTAATTTGTTTAATTAACCCTTGTTTTATGGCAGTATTTAAGAATGGCTGCTGAGAACGTTAACAATGGAGTGTAGGAGACTGTGGAACAACCTTTAGTCACGAACCAGGAGAACGTGCAACAGAAAGACAATATTCCTCTTGTACACAATATTACCGAGCAAACGATGAATGATGGAATGTTTAGGAGTTTTTTGCAGTTTATGCAAAATCAGACGAGGGAGACTCGTGTATAAAATACGGGTGGAAGTGATAGCAACGCGCGGTCTATCACAACCAAGCTGTTCAAGGAGTTGGGACCACCAAATTTCTGGGGAAAGCCCGGTCCGATTAAGGCGAAAACATGGGTCAAGCAAATTACCAAGATATTCGATTTCTTGGGATGCACGGAGGAACAGAAGGTTCCATTCGCCACCTTTATATTCCGTGGAGAGGTAGATTACTGGTGGGCATCCATGAAGCGTACCCAGCCAGCCGCACTCAATATGTCTTGGGAAAGATTTGAGAAACTGTTCAATGACAAGTACTTTCCTGAAAGTATTCGTCCTATGAAGGAGTTAAAGTTTATTAGACTAGAATAGAATAACATGATGGTGTCTCAGTACGAGGCGAAGTTCGCAGAGTTATCCGTGTTTGCACCTCATTTGGTAGAGAATGAGGAACGTATGACGCGGATATTTCTGAGAGGTCTAAAACCCGAGATTCGTCAATACCTTATCTCTCATAAATTTTCTTTGTATTCAGATGTTGTTAACAGGGCTCAATTATTAGAGCGAGATAATGAGTATACTCAACCGAGGGATCACAACCAGGGTCATACCGCTGACATCAGTCATCGGAGCGATGATAACCAGCGAGGAGGGAAGAATACGGATAAAAGAGGTAACCACTCGGGTGGTAATCGTGTCCATGATAATAGAAGAGGTGAGTCTTATAGAAATTTCAAAAAGAGGAGATTCAACAATGACTGGAAGACATCAACAACAACACCAACATCAATGGTTGCTAGGGGAGGAGAACGACCCCCGGTAGTGTGTTATAAATGCGGGAAAGAGGGACATATCAGCCCAAACTGCCCACAACAATCCAAGGTATGTTATAATTGTGGAAAGGAGGGCCATATAGCTCGAGAGTGTTCTGTAGCAAAACCAAGTTCAGCGGGGATGGTGACTCCAAAGGCTGTCCCGGATAAGTCAAAATCAGCAGTTCCTGGAAGAGCATTTGTCGTGATTGGCCAAAACGTAAGGAACCCGAATGAGGTGATCATGGGTAAGCTTATCATAAACTCTTGCAAAGTTTATACCTTACTAGATATCGGTTCTACACATTCTTTTAACTCTCCTGCTTGTGCTCAATGTTTAAACTTGACTCCAGAGAAATTGGACTTTAACTTATCTGTTGAAACTCCGTTGGGTAAAACCTTCGTTACATCTATAGTTTATAAATCTTGCTTGATCCAAGTTGGCACTATCATATTACCTGTTGATCTTATCTCTTTAAAGATACTTGCTTTTGATGTGATTTTAGGAATTGATTGGTTAACCACTCATCATGCCAAAATTGATTATTTTCGTAAGGTTGTTAGTTTTCATATTCCTAACCAACCTGTTATGCGAATTCACGCAACTAAACCACAAAAATTAGTCACTGTCATATCAAGCCACAAAGCTATTCATTTATTGAAAAACGGATGTCAAGCTTTCTTATCCCATGTTATGGATTTGAACAGAAACAAGTCAGATTTGAATAATATTTCTGTTGTTAGAGAATTTCCTGATGTATTTCTTGAAGAACTTCCTAGTCTATCCCCGAAATGTGAAGTTGAATTCTTTATTGACCTTGAAACGGGTACAAAACCCATTTCTAAAAACCCATATCGAATGACTCCTATTGAACTTTAGGAGTTAAAAGTCCAACTACAGGAGTTATTAGACATCAGTTTTATTCGTCCTAGTACATCTCCTTGGGGTGCTCCTGTTTTATTCGTAAAGAAGAAAGACGGGAGTATGCGACTTTGTATTGACTATCGAGAATTAAACCATGTCACCATCAAGAATAGTATATCCGCTACCTCGCATTGATGACCTGTTTGACCGATTAAAAGGAGCACAATTATTTTCAAAGATCGACCTTCGCTCTAGATATCATCAATTTGAAGATTAAAATCGAGGATATTCCAAAGATCGCCTTGAGAACCCTAAGACGGGCATTATGAATTCTTAGTCATGTCTTTTGGATTGACTAATGCTCCTATTTGCTTTCATGGATATGATGAACCGAGTATTCAAGGAATATTTGGATCAGTTCGTTATTGTCTTTATTGATGACATCCTCATCTATTCCAAAATTCGTGAAGATCATGAGCACCATTTGAAGCTGATACTTGAAAGACTTCGTGAAAATAAGCTATATGCCAAGCTGAAGAAATGCGAGTTCTGTCTTGAGAAAGTAGCATTCCTTGGGCACGTGGTGTCAAAACATGGAGTATCTATTGACCCAATGAAGATTAAAGCAATACAAAGTTGGGATCAACCGAAGTCGGTGGCCAAAATCGCAAGCTTTACGGGCTTAGCTGGTTATTATCGGAGATTCGTGGAAGGATTTTCTCGAATCGCTACTCCGTTAACTCAGCTGACTCGGAAAGATAAAAAAATCGTATGGAGCAAGGAATGCGAGAAGAGTTTCCAAGAGCTCAATAGGAGACTCATTTCGGCACCTGTTCTGGCAATACCATCTGGTTCGGATGGATTTGTTATCTACAGCGATGCTTCGGGCAAATGGTTAGGATGTCTTCTCATGCAATATGGGAAAGTCATAGCCTATGCCTCACGACAACTCAAAGAATATGAGAGGAATTATCCTACTCATGATCTAGAGTTGGCATCAGTCGTTTTCGCGTTGAAAATCTGGAGACACTACCTGTATGGGGAGAAAGTGGAGATCTATATGGATCATAAAAGCCTCAAAAACTTCTTCACCCAAAAGGAACTATATATGCGACAAAGACGTTGGCTCGAGCTATTGAAAGATTACGATCATACCATTCAATACCATCCTGGAAAAGCAAATGTCGTAGCTGATGCATTGAGTAGAAGATCGTATGCGGGTACGAGTGCGATGTTGTTAACACAAAGACCCATTTTGTATGATTTACAAAGGATGGAGATTGAGTTAAAGACTCCAGGGACCCACGTGATGATGGCAAATATACGAGTAGAACCAACTTTAATCGATAAAGTTAAAGCTGCTCAAGCTACGGACCTAGGGCTGATGCGTATAAAGAAGAAAGTGCAAGAAGGTGCTATACCAGAAGCAAGAATCGATGAAGAAGGAATACTTAGAGTCAACTCTAGACTTTACGTTCCTAACGATTCTGACTTGAAACATTGAATCATGATGGAGGCACACAACACCCCATTTGCAATCCATCCTAGGAGTACCAAAATGTATCATGATATTCGACATACATTTTGGTGGAACAATATGAAGAGAGAGATCGCGGAGTTTATCTCGAGATGTTTAACATGTCAACGTGTAAAGGCGGAGCATCAAGTGCCAAAGGGTCCATTGCAACAACTTGAGATTTTGAAATGGAAGTGGGAACACATTACCATGGATTTCGTTATATGTCTTCCCAAAGTTTCTCAAGGCATAGATGCGATTTGGATTATTGTTGATAGATTAACCAAGTCTACTCATTTCTTGCCTATAGGTGAGAATTATTCCTTTACGTCTTAATCATATGTACTTGAATGAGATTATGAGATTGCATGGCATGCCAAGATCCATAGTTTCCCGATCGTGACCCAAGATTCACTTCACAATTTTGGGTTAGCTGCGATGAAAGCTATGGGCATGGATTTATGATTCGATTCGGCATACCATCCTCAAACGGACGACCAATTAGAGAGGACTATTCAAACTCTTGAAGATCTATTAAGACTCTATGTCCTAGATTTCAAAGGAAGTTGGGATAAGTATTTGCCACTGGTGGAATTCTCCTACAACAACAGCTTATCAAGCAAGTATAGGCATGGCTCCATTCGAGGCGTTATATGGACGAAAGTGTCGTTTCAAAGTATGTTGGGGATGAGGTGGGTGAAGCAACTTTGTTCGGACCGGAATTGGTACGCATGACTACAGAAAAGATCCAAATGATTTTACAACGTATTCTAACTTCACAGGATCGACAAAAGAGTTATCCTTATCTTCATCGAAAGGATGTAGAATTTAATATTGGAGATTATGTACTGTTATGTATTGCTCCATGGAAGGGAGTTACAAGATTTGGGAAGAGAGGAAAGCTCAATCCACGATTTGTTGGTCCATTTGAGATTCTTGACCGAATAGAAAATGTGGCCTATAGACTCGAATTACCTCCAAGCATGTCTCGTGTTCATAATATTTTTTATATATCTATGCTTCGTAAATATGTGAAAGACCCGAACCACGTTATTGCGTTAGAACCAGATGAGATAGCCTAAGATTTAACGTACGAGGAGGTACCTGTTAAGATCTTGGATAGAAAAGAGCATGTTCTACGCACCAAGGTTATACCACAAGTTAAGGTTTTGTGGAGGAACCATGCTATTTAAGAAATGACCTGGGAGTTGGAATCAAAAATGAAAGCGAGGTACCCTCACCGCTTCAAACACCGTGCGTCGCACGCCAATTTCGAGGACGAAATTTTATAAGGAGGGGAGGTTGTAAGACCCCAACTTATTATAAATAAAATTGAATTTTTCCTCTATTCATTATTCTAAATTAATAAGGTGTTAATTTGATATAATGCTTTGGTTATGAGTGAAATGTGCAAAATTTGCAAAATAAGCAAGTGGTTATAAAATATTCATTCCTGTCGGGGAATATTCGTTTGGTCGTGGAATATTCTTGTTGTCAGGGAATATTCGTACGACGATGCATCCATTTGTGGGCCCCATAACGGAAAACGATTGGATGAAGGAAAACGACAAAGTATGAGTTTTTATGAATAATAACGTAATAATTATTACCGTTAACAATTTGTTGGAATACACGGTGGTTAAAATACGATGTCTGGCGTGGTTGCATTACTCAGATTGCACAATATTGTTAAATTATTGATTATTACGTAAGAAGGCACTACTCAATAATTGTTACGATGAGTTACTTATTCAATATTTTATTTTATTGATTCAATAATTGTTGCGTTGATAGTTTATATTATTGTTGTTTCAATAATTGTCATCGCACAATTTTCCATTATCGGATCAATAATTCATATTATTTGAATAATATTATTAGATAAGCATTATTGGCAATGTCTAGAAAGTTCTGTCGTCGAGGAGAGGTTTGGTCACCTAATTGCGCTACCAATGAAGGAGAAATCCTTATTGAAAGCCCCTCTTTCTTCGGAACGACATGGTTGTCATAATTGTGATTCTGTAATATTTTTTGTGAATAATTAGTTATTGATTTATATGATAAGGAAATATTTATTTGATGTTGATATAAATGACGGATTTATTTATTTTATGTTGTTATAAATGAAGGAATTAATGCTGAGGTGTTTTATCAGTATTTTGTCGGAATGGAGGTATTAAAAATCATCCGTTTGTGAATTTCGGATATTTTCTGTTTGAAATTTGGAAAAACTCAACGCTACAAGGTTATAGAGAATTCGATTTCGTGTGGAATGGACATAAAATTCGTATTTTTCTGATAAACGGGCTATTTTCTATGAATTATGAAGTTTCGAAAAATAAAATGATTTTTATTAAAATTGGGTGGGACCCACTTTTTGGTTGGTGTTGAATACACATGTGGGCTGCTGATTTTTTTTTGTCAAAGATGGTTGCTAGCTTATTCAACAAAGCATGCGTAGGAAAAAAGGATGATTAAATTGTTATTTAATTATTTAATTATTTTATTTTCAGATAAATAGACACTTAGGTTAGAATTGAAAATAACACCAGAAACAAGTTTTCTTTCTCTCTAGATTATCGAGCGTATTTTTGTGACTATTTTGATACTTTGAGAGTTGTTGTTCGGTACAAGTTTCCTTCGGCTTTCTATCTGATATTCCGATTAGAAGTACTGTTATTTTGAGATAAGGGATGTTATTTTCTTCTTAAATAATATTATTTTCATCAATATCATTATGCCGAAATATTGGTGAACTTTTTAATCAAATTTAGAACTTTTTATGTTGAGGTTACTATTCACGTATACGACACTATTCACATATACGGCACTCTTCACGAATATGACACTATTCACCAAAAAATAAAATTTTCTTCTTTTTGTCCAAGATGTCGATTATGGTTACTATCTTTGATTGTATCCATGTTTTGATCTTTATTTCTAATTCTGCTTCACAATTGGTTATTATGAAGTATTATTGATCTTGGATAAACTGTTATACGAATCCCTAATATTTGTCCTTCTGGATTCGTTTTCTTTAAAATATTTTTCTTCATCCTCAGTCCTAAATGATGATATTACTGAATATCTTTGGCCTGTAGTGCAAAGATAAATGATTAATTGATGAATATCTTTGGTCCGTAGTGCAAAGATGAACATGTGTTGAGATGAACATGACCAACTGGTGATATAAATGAATATCTTTGGCCTGTAGTGCAAAGATAAATATTTGATTAAAGATGTATATTAATTGATGTTACAGGGATAAAATATCTATGATGGACTTTTAAATCTTAGAAGATAGTAGAATTCATTCTCTACGTGACTCTTCTAATGGATTGTTGTTTCCGCTGCAGAATATTGATCTAAAACTTGTTGTCTATTATATTCTATCAAATTTTTCCCTGTTGAAGACTAATAATAATTTGTTGTATATTATCTTAGCCATAATATTCTTTACTGGGCTAGTTGAGCTCACCCTTTTCCTTTTTGTTCCATTTTTCTTCTCAGGTAGTAAGAACATAGCAGGATCTAGTCGGGGTATGGAGTGATGGTTCTAGAAAGATGTTTTAGCAGTCCTCACTATTTCTGTAAAATAGTGTATGAATAATTGTAATGAGGACTTATTTGAGTATGGATATTATCTAGAAGACAATATTTGTATTTAAACTCACAGTATGTGCTGTCGTATTTTGCACGACAAGTGTATTATTGAAGTTGTAGTTTTCTTTCTGTACCATGTATTTGGCGACTCAGAATGGGTGTTGTATACCTATTTTGGGGGCATCACATCAGTGGCCTGTAGTGCATTGATGGACAGTTTTTGGTATGATTATGACCAGGGATTATTCGGTATAGTCATGACCATTGATAATTTAATGAATATCATTGGACTGTAAAGCAGGGATGACTCGATTATGTGGTTTATTTATTAAGCTGAGTCTCAGCGATAAAAATTGATGAAAACATTATAAATCATAGAAGATAGTAGATATCATGCTCTACTTGACTCTTCTAATGGATTGCTTATTCCGCTGCAGTTAAACTTGATGTCTATTGTATTTTATCAGTTTAACATTGTTGAAGACTAATGATAATTTATTCTGCATTATCTTAGTCATAATATTTCTTCTCGGGCTAGTTGAGCTCACCCTTTCTTTCACTGTTCTCTTCAGGAAATGAGAACGTAGCCGGGACTAGTAGGGAAACGGAGTGACGGTCCAGATGATAGTATTAGTAGTCCTCACTATTCTGTTAAATAGTGTGACAATAAATGTATCAAGGACTCCTTTGAGTGTGGATATTGTCTAGATGTCAATATTCTTATTAAAACTCTCAATTTATGTTTTATCGTATTTTACACGATTGTTGTATAACTAGTTTGTATTTGTATTTAGTACCATATATTTTCTGGCGACCCAAGATGGGTGATGTATACCTGTTTTGGGGGCATCACAGTTGGTAACAAAGCTTAGGGATATGATCCCTGGCTGAGATGTGAAACCAGAACTAGGAGGGGAGAGACGGGGAATTCCTTTGCTAGTATGACCTACCCAAGTTTATTTAGTATTTAATTGGTCGGTCAGAGTATAGGGATAATATGTGATATGTTAATTAACCCTTGTTTTGTGACAGTGTTTGAAAATGGCATCTGAAAATGTTGAGATCAGCAATGAAGCACATGAGACCATTGAGTCACCAACGATCAATACCTAGGATAATGTGTGACAGGAAGACAATAATCCTTAGGTAAATAACAACACCGATCAAATGATGAACGATGGGATGTTCAGAGGCTTTATGTAATTAATGCCACATCAGGAAAGAGCGGCTCCTATCCAAAATGTAGGTGGAAACACTGGCAACTCTCGGACGGTCACTGCTAAGCAGTTCAAGGAACTGGGACCACCAGAGTTTTTTGGAGAGCCAAAACCACTTAAGGCGGAGACATGGATAAAATAGATCAATAAGATATTTGATGTCTTGGGATGCTCCGAGGAGTAAAAGGTTCCCTTTGCCACCTTCATGTTGCGTGTAGAGGCAGATTACTGGTGGGAATCTGTAAAGCGTACTCAACCTGCCGCACTGAAGATGTCTTGGGAGAAGTTCCAAGAATTATTCAACAAGAAGTACTTTCCTGAAAGTATTCATCACATGAAGGAGGTGGAGTTCATCAAGCTTGAGCAAAACAATATGACCGTGGCGCAGTACGAAGTTAAGTTTGTTGATTTGTCTCGGTTTGCGTCCTATTTGATATAATGAGGAGAGAATGACATGAATGTTTCTAAGAGGTTTGAAACTCGAGATACGTCAATATTTTATCTCTCATAAACTGTGTTTGTATTCAGATGTTGTTAATAGGGCTCAGTTATTGGAGCGCGATAATGAGTCAACCCAACCAAAAGAGAGCAGCCGACAAAATGATAAAACCAATGATAACAGTTATCGAAGCGGTGACAATAAGCGTGGAGGGAATCAACATGCCAGAAATGGTAACCACTTCGGTGGGAATAATGGCAAAAATAATAAGAATGTACATTTCAAGAAGAGAAAATTCAATAATGATGGAAAGATGTCAGCATCAGCACCTGTTGTTAAGGAAGGAGAACGACCACCGGTCGTATGTTATAAATGCAGAGGGGAGGGACATATCAGTCCAAATTACGTGATGCAGTCCAAAGTATATTACAATTGTGGAAAAGAAGGTCACCTAGCCCGATTTTGTCGTGCACCAAAGTTAAGTCCAGCTGAGACGGGGGCACCAAAGGCGGATACGGACAAAACAAAGTCTGTGGCTTCAGGAAGAGTGTTTTTCATGACTTATCAAAAAGCGAGTAACCCAAACAAAGTTAGCACGGGTTAGTTAATTATAAATTCTTGCAAAGTCTATACATTATTAGATACCGGTTCTACCCATTATTTTATCTCTCTTGCTTGCACTCAATGTTTAAATTTAACTCTAGAGAAGTTAGACTTTGACTTATCGAATGTAACTTCGTTAGGAGAAACCTTCATTTCATGTGCTATCCAAGTCTTGGATGAGAATCACAGTTTTGAATGATATCTCTATCATTAATAAATTTCTTGACATATTCCTGAAGACTTCTTAGCCTACCCCTAGAGCGTGAAATCAAATTTTGTATTGACCCCAGTGACAAAACCCTTTCTAAAACCCTTAAATATTTCTTCAACTAAAACGAACGTAACATGCGCCAAGGACGTTGGCTCTAGCTGTTGAAGATTACTATCGTATCATTCAATACCATCGTGGAAAAGCGAACGTGGTAGCTGACGCGTTGAGTGGAAGATCGTATGTGAGTGCGAATATATGGACCCACATTAAGATAACAAATATACGATTAGAATCGACTTTAATCGATAAAGTTAAAGCCGTTCAAGCTACATACTCAGAGCTGATGAATGTGAAGAAGAAGGTTCAAGAGGGAGTTATTCTAGAAGCAAGAATCCATGATGAAAGGAAATCTCAACCCTCGATTTTATTGGCCCATTTGAAATCCTTGATCGAGTAGGAACTGTGGCCTATAGACTCGTTTTATCGCTAAGTATGTCGCGTGTTCATAACATTTTTCACGTATCGATGTTACGTAAATATGTGGATGACCCGAAACATGTTATTAAATTAGAACTAGACGAGATAGCAGAAGATTTAACGTATGAGGAGATACGTGTTAAAATCTTGGATAAAAAGGATCGTATTCAACACTCAAAGGTTATACCTCAAGAGTTAGAATCTGAAATGAAGTCAAGGTATCCTCATCTTTTCGGCATACCAGGTACTTACGTAAATTTCGAGGGCAAAATTTCACAAGGAGGGGATATTGTGAGACCCCAAATTTTATGAATACAGATTTAAATTTCTCGAAATATTTTTTTTAATATTATGGTGTGGATTTGATATAATGTTATAGTTGTGGGTAATATTTATAAATTTTGCAAAGTATGCAAGTTATTGTATTATATTCGATTGGTCGGGGAATATTCTTTTTGTCAGGGAATATCCGTACGACGGTACAATCGTTGGTGGACCCCAAAACAAAATTATTGTCGGAATGAGAAAATGACAAAAATATTTTTATGAAAATAATGGCGGAAGTTTTACCATTAAAACTGTTGAACTACTCGGTAGTAAAAGTACAGTAATACGTGTGGTTGCATAGTAGCACACGATATTGATTATTGATGCTTACGTGAGAAGTCACTCAGTTTTGTTCAATTATTTCTTCAGTAATTGTTGCATAGTATCTCACGTTATTTGATTCAATTATTGTCTATATTTTATATATTATTAAATCAATAATTCAGATAACAAAGTTATTCATATTATTATTTGCAATATTAACGATGTCTAGAAGTTCTGCCAAGGAGAGGTTTGGTCACCTAATTGCGCGCCAATAGGAAGAAATCCTTATTGGAAAGCCACCTATTTCTTGGGAACGACCTGGTCGATTAATAGTGTGAATTATAATAATGATGATGAGTTTTGTTTTATTAGTATTATTAATGTAATAAAACAGAAAAACTTTTTATATAAAATAGAATACTTTTATAAAGTTATTTGTTTTATTAGACTATAAATAAAATATATTATATTCTATTATGCATAATATTTTGCATTGTAAAATCTTTTTATATAAAATAGAATACTTTTATAAAGTTATTTGTTTTATTAGATTATAAATAGAATATATTATATTTTATTATGTATAGTGTTGCATAGTGCACTGCATATTGTTTTGCATAGTAAAATCTTTTTATATAAAAATGTAATACTTTTAAGTTATTTGTTTTATTAGATTTTAAATAAAATATATAAATATAAATATATAAATATATATATATATATTATATTTTATTGCATAGTATCCTTTCTATTTTTCAATAAATAGGATGCTTAGTTAGAATTGAAAACACACCAGAAGTTCAAAGAATTCTTCTTCTATAATCTTGAGCGTATTTCGTTGGAGTTTAAGAAAGCTTTGTGCGTAGTGCAAGTTTTCTTCAAGTATATCCTCGCCTACCAAATGTAATACTCTTTTTTCGTAAGGGTATTATTCTTTCGTATTCATGAAGAGAATTATTTTCTTTCAATACTGTAAGAGTTGTTATTCCATTCTTCATTATTATGTTGGAATAACTTTGTTTATCGCCAAGTACCACATACATGGTGAAATTCTTCCATTATTCCATTCTTCATTATTATGTTGGAATAACTTTGTTTATCAAAAGCACCGCATACATGGTGAAATTCTTCTATTATTCCATTCCTTATTATTATGTTGGAATAACTTTTATACATGCAATCATCGCATACATGGTGAAATTCTTCTAATATTCCATTCTTTATTATTCTCGTCGTATATCCTTTACGCAAGGCTTACGCATGACCGGTTCCATTCTTTAGTATTCGCCGGAATATCACGTCAGTATGCTTTACGCATGACCTGGTTCCATTATTTATTATTCTGCTGGAATATCCTCGCTTGGTCAAGTGGATTATTACGATGACCTAGTTCCATTATTTAATATTCTGTTGGGAATAACTTGTCTGTGCGATCTATCGCATGCATTGTGAATCCTTCTGTTGTTCCATTCTTTATTATTCTGTTGGAATAACCTTTCTGTGTGGATTACCACATGCATGGTGAATGATCCTTTGTATTCATTTCTTATTAAATTATGGAAATGATATGGCTACGTGGATTACTGCATAGCGGGCAAAAATCTATTTGCAGTTCATATATTCTATTATACACAGTTGGTTAAAACTTTTGTTTCTATATTCCTTGAAATTAGTGGAATATCTTGGATATTTGCGCTTCATCCAGTATCTTTTTGTGGAAATATTCTTCTGAGCATTCTTGAATTTTTCTCCACAAATAGTATCATGTTGACAATTTGGACATTATTGAGTTCAGGATAAATTAACTTATAAATCTTTAAAATTTATTCTTCAACTTATTTTATTAAATTATTATGTCATTTTCATGATGAGTTATGTTGGTTATTATGTGAAAACATGAAAGTTTCTTAGAAATCACAAAGGGTTGAAAACCAGATTTTGGTGAAAATGGAATATGAAATTCAATTGACCACATCTCTTATTATATTTTGAATTTTTGAGTGTGGTCAAGTTCTAGAGTTAGATCTATGAGTTTTCTAACTTATCCAAGTGGAATCTCCGGAAAAGGGGTTGTAGATTTTCGTGTGGACTGATCTTAGCAAATGAGTCAAAAATTACAAAGTACCAAAAAGGCTACTATCCAGAAATTTAAAAGGGCATTTTCAGCCACTTAGTTTGTGAGGAAAATTCCGGCCTTTTGGGACATGAAAATATATGGTATAAAGTACCTCATGTCCAAAAATGAGCTCATTCTGACTTAAAATGAGCAAGTTATGACTATTTCAATATTTAGGTTTTTTCGACGAAAAATGATATAACCGGAGTTCTATAACTCCGATGACCATGAAATTTAAACTGGAGCTTACGTTAACATGTATAAGATCCTGTCAAGATTTGGGAATTTCTGGAGTTAAACTTGAGGTAGCTAATTTCTTAAGAAATTAATTAGAAATTGATTTTTGAAAAATACTTAAGGGAGTTGAAAAATTATAAAAAAATATTTGTTGTGTATAGAATATATGTATATATGTTTGGGCAAAGGATAGAAAAATAACAAGTTGATTTAGTAATTTTTAATGAAAATGGTCTAGTTACGAACATATGAGTTAAATATGTTATGTGAAGTTGAAAAATTAGTAAATAGGATTTTATGGCTTGGGAATCCTATATAGGGTATATGCAGATTTTTGATAAGGGATTTGATCATTGGTGATGGAATCTTATGAGTGTGGCATTTTTGAATGATTAAATGCATTATTTGGTAAAGTATAAACAATTGAAATAAATTGTTTATAAGTTTAAGAAGTGATTAAAATATTATTATAATATTAATAATATTAGATTATGAGCTTATTAAGTGATTGATAATATTTGGATAAATTTAAAGTCTTTAATATTTATCCTTGTTTTCATTTGATTAATGCTTATATCATTGTCATCATTCTCATGTTTATATTGTGATAAAAGTCATCTTTGGCTTATGTGCATAGATGGACTTGGTGTGATTATGACCGTGGATTATTCTAAGATAAATCATGGCCGTAATGTGACGAATTATGTGGTAAAAATCCTCAATGGCCCGTAGTGCGTTGATGGACGCTTTTGGTATGATTATGACCAGGGGATTATTCTAATAGTCATGACCATTGATAATTTAATGAATATCCTTGGCCCATAAAGCGTGGATGACTTCGATGATGTGGTTTATTTATTAAAATTCTCAATCTGATAAAAATTGATGAAAACATTTTAAATCATAGAAGATAGTAGATATCATGCTCTACTTGACTCTTCTAATGGATTGCTTATTCTGCTACAGTTAAACTTGATGTCTATTGTATTTTATCAGTTTAACATTGTTGAAGAATAATGATAATTTATTCTGCATTATCTTAGTTATAATATTTCTTACTGGGCTAGTTGAGCTCACCCCTTTCTTTCATTGTTCTCTTCAGGAAATGAGAACATAGCTGGGACTAGTCAGGAAACGGAGTGACGGTCCAAATGATAGTATTAGTAGTCCTCACTATTCTGTTAAATAGTGTGACAATAAATGTACTGAGGACTCATTTGAGTGTGGATATTGTCTATATGACAATATTCTTATTAAAACTCTCAATTTATTTTTTGTCGTATTTTACACGACTGTTGTATAACTAGTTTGTATTTGTATCCAGTACCATGTATTTTCTGGTGACCCGAGATGGGTGATGTATACCTATTTTGGGGGTGTCACATCCACCATACAATGTCCCAATTAAATATAAGACATGGAATTACTGTCAGTCTTATTTTATTTAATTATATGTATTTCGACTCTTAAATGCACAACTCCAAATAATGCAAATTAGAAACTCCTTTCTAATTTCATTTTGCTTTAAACCAAGGACTCTTGGGTTGTCATTTATCGAATCACATAGGATATTTCTCTTCTTTTACTAGAAGTGGTAGATTCTTTATTGATCATACATTATCTCCATGTACAACTTATTATACCCAAGCATACCCTTTGATATATCCTAAGGGTCTTAAGGAATAAGTCAAAGTATAACTCATCATACACAAGATACTATATATGATGATCTCAAGTCCAAGGATCACTTGTACTACTATCACTATAGGAATTCCTATTGACAGGCAAGTAAAACTCCATTAGCTATACCTTAGCGAGCCACATTTAGTGAACTTATTCTCTAATAAACACCTACATACTTGCTTTAGTGTCTCCACACAAATGATCATGAGATCTATCATCCTCATCCAATGAGCAAGCAACGTATGCACCAATCTATCCGGATTCACTAATCTTCAATTTAGTAATCTAACGATTGGGAACTATTTTAGTTTTAAGCTTTTTAAGAATTTAGATCTCATTAGAATGATCATCATCATTATTCTAAAAGCATTGCTTAAAACTATGGGTTTATCACATTTTATAAAATAACATTATGTAGATAATTAAAAACCTTTAATAAATTAATACTATTTATTAATAAATGAATAAGATTGTTACAAAGTATATGCTTTATCATCAAACATGATTGGCTTGTGTGCATACTACTTTCATTGGAGACACTAAGGAAGGATAAGTTGTATGAGAAATTCACTAAGTGTGAATTTTGGTTAGAGAAGGTACAATTTTTAGGTCATATCATTGACCATGAGGGGATTTCAGTAGATCCAGCAAAGGTGGAAGCCGTGATAAATTGGGAACAACCGAAAATGCCGATTGAGGTGCGGAGTTTCCTAGGGTTAGCGGGTTACTATCGGAGATTCATCCAGGATTTTTCAAAGATAGCTACTCCGTTGACTAACTTGACAAGGAAAATGGTGAAATATGCATGGACTGATAAGTGTGAGGATAGTTTTCAAGAATTGAAGAAGAGGTTGAATGAAGCGCCTATTTTTTCATTGCCCGATGACACAGGAAATTTTGTAGTTTATAGTAATGCTTCACATAGAGGACTTGGTTGTGTGCTCATGCAGCATGACAAGGTCATTGCGTATGCATCTAGGCAGTTGAAGGATTATGAGAAAGTTTGTCCTACTCATGATCTGGAACTGGCCGTAGTAGTTTTTGCTCTAAAGATATGGAAACATTATCTTTATGGAGAAAAATATAAGATATACATGGACCACAAGAGTCTAAAATATATCTTCACACAAAAGGAGTTGAATATGAGGCAGAGGAGATGGCTGGAGTTGATAAAGGATTACGACTGTGAAATCTTGTATCACCTTGGAAAAGCCAATGTAGTTGCCGACGCCTTAAGTAGGAAGGGTCGAGAAAATTTGTCTTTATTAACGGCTCAAACTGAGTTAATAACAGAGATGGCTAGGATGGAATTGGAAGTGAAGCTGCCAAGTGAAGTAGGACAAATGCTTTTTACGACGGAGATGCAATCTACCATCGTAGAAAGAGTTAAGAAGGTGCAACTCAAAACTGATTAATGTGACCGGATAAAGGAGCGGCTAGCGAATGAAAAAGATATCAATTATAGTCTTGATAATGAAGGATTATTAAGATTTGAAGGAAGAATTTGGGTTCCGAATGAGACGGAATTAAAGGAGTAGGTGTTACAAGAGGCTCATAGTTCGAGGTTTTTGATTTATCCTAGTAGTACTACGATGTATCAAGACTTTCGACAGAGTTTCTGGTGGCCGAACATGAAGAGAGAAATAGCGGAGTATGTGAGTAGGTGCTTGACTTGCCAAAAAGTTAAGGTCGAACATTAACGATCAAGTGGCTTGTTACAGTCATTGGAAATTCTGGAGTGGAAGTGGGAAAATATCACGATGGTTTGTGGTGCGACTTCTGACTACAATGAAAGGGTATGATGCGATTTAGGTAATAGAGGATCAATTGACGAAGTTGGCTCACTTTTTGCCAATTAGGGTTAAGTATAACTTAGTTCAGTTAGCTAGACTCTATGTTAAGGAGATAATTTCCAGACATGGTGTACCAGTATCGATTGTGTTAGATCGTGATCCATGATTCACATCGAACTTTTGGAGAAGTCTACAAGAGCAGATGGGAACGAAGTTGAATTTGAGTACGGCGTATCATCCACGAATTGATGGACAAGCGAACATTAGGGGAGTTTGCGTATAACAATAGTTATCATGCAAGCATAGGTATGCCGCCTTACGAAGCTTTGTATGGGAGGAAATGCAGAACACCACTGTATTGGGATGAGGTAGGAGAATGCTGAATGCTAGGACCAGAATTGGTTTAGCAAACAGCGAACATTGTCAAGATGATACAAATCGTCTTCTAGCGATTCAAGATGCATGTAAGAAGTTTACGGATTTGCATAGAGATAATAGAGAATTTGAAGTAGGTTCGTACGTATTTCTAAAAGTATCTCCCTAGAAAGGAAAGATACATTTTGGAAAGAAGGGAAAGCTAAGTCCGAGGTTTATAGGACCTTTTGAGGTATTAAAACGGGTAGGCGAGGTAGCTTAGATGATAGCATTACCTCCAGACTTAGAACGAATACATAATGTGTTCCACGTGTCCGTGTTACGCCCTTATAAGCTAGATTATAAACACGTGATAGAATATGAGCCTATTCATATCGAGAAGGACTTAACGTATGAAGAAACGCCGATTCAAATTGTCGATAGAAAAGAACAAGTTCTGCGGAACAAAGTCATATCTTCGTAAAGGTGATATGGAAAAACCACAATGCAGAAGAAACAACGTGGGAGTTGGAAGAAATGATGAAAAAGAATTACCCTCAATTTTTTGTGTAATTTTTTTTTTGCGAGATTCTGGGGACAGAATCCTTATAAGGGGGAGAGAATGTAACGCCCCAAAAAATTGAACCTTTTGTAAATACTTTTATTAATGAATAAAATAATATTATTTATTATTATTATGTGTTGATAAGATAAATGTCGTTTTATAACCTAGAACCGTCGGAATGTCGTAGTATTTTAACTACGTGAGAGAATTAAAGTGTTTGAATTTCTAAGACGAAAATAAAAGCTTTCTGAGAAATTTTTTAAAAAATAATATTCATCATTTTCTGCTCGGGAATTATTTTTGAACTTCCAAGAAATGCATAACGTTATAATATCAAGGAGAGATGGATTATGTAATAATAATCTAAGCATGGAAAACACAATATTTCGCATGCGGACTTATTTTGAGAACGTTAGGAATATTAAGCGTTAAGAATATAATGTATTGATTATATGATACGTAAGTATTATATGAGGTATTGAAAGCAAGTATGATGCGAAGTATTATACGAGTATGTATGAAGAATGGAATAACGTATGTTATGAATTAGTATACGAGCTAGCATACGAGAATTATACATGTAGTATATATATGTCAAGGTTTTTAATTAAATGGAATGGACTTGTAGGATTATTAGCATATAACAAGCCTTTTCCACCAGACATCTACACACATAAATTATCCTGATTAGCATATAGTATATACACACACCAAATAATAGTTTTATATGAGTTATCTTTGATTTTATTTGACGATGAATTTAGTCAATTCATCTCTTTATAAACTCTATATGAGTTATTTATATTTTCAACGTTTTCCTCTGTTCTAAGGTTATAGCCTAAGGTCTATCCCACCTAAGGTTTCTAACCCTAAAGCTCTGATACCAACCTGTAAAGCCCCCGAATCCAGGTACTTGAAACCCGAATTCAGTGCTTCACGATACCATTTCTATGAGCAAAAATAATACTCATAATAATAACAATAATATAAATATCAACTAAATTTACATATCATCAGTCTAATCCCCAAGTACGAGACCTTTAAAAATTCATTACATGATAATTAATAAGTATCATTGTCTTAATAATATCAAACTGATACATAAACTACCACCAATCTTATTTGGTTAGCTTTCCTTTTTCCTTTCTCTTGTTCTTAGCAGAGCCTTCAGGTTGTTCACACTTAACTGAAAATATTTAAATTAAGCAAGGATGAGCATTTGAGTGCCCAGCAAGTATTAACAATTATATATATAAGCTGAAAGAATTTAAATGTTTTCTTTATACTACCCTTCTACAACAAATCAATAGTTGTGAAGTATTCTGAACCGATAATAATAACATAACAACCCTCTTTCAAATTTTTGAAACTACGTACTGACTATAAATAGGGTTAATGGGACATACTATGAACATTGTTTTCATTTTCGAAAAGGTTAAATAGAACTTCATCTGTAAACTGTCATAACTTAAGGGCACGGGGGTGAACCTTTAATCTTAATATTTTTATTTACTTAACAATATCATATTCTAATATTATTAATATCATAATAACATTTTAATAATTTGTTTGATCAATAAACAATTTATTCTAATTGTTCACCCTTTACAAAACCACTTATTTAATATCCATAAAAGGTCATAAATAATATTTATTATTATAAATTACCAAAATTCCCTAAAATAGTCATAATATGATATATTAGGAGTATTCAAGCATTAAAATCATATTTTTCTTATTTAAGACATCATTTAACTATTTATTTCCTTTTATTCATAACTTCATCTTTTTTAGGAAAAATACCAAACTGATTCAAAAATTCTTCTTCTTTTTGGTTTTAGGCAAAGATATATACCCAACAACGATTCCCAATTTTTTCTGGGATTTTAGAAAGTGATTTACTAATTTTAAAGTGCCTAAAACACTCGGATCTTGCTTCATTTTTCATAAATTGAGTTTTGCTCAGAAACTTCTGAAATTTTCAGGGTATACTCCCATAGCATATATGAACATACTGTAAAAATTTTGGATTTTCCCATGTATACACTGTGAGAAATGCGGGTGTTAATAATTTGGAGTCCTTTACAGAAATAGCCATTACGTACAACTTATAAATTGAAACGTGTCCGTTATTTTTCCTACACGTAGATAAATTCTTAAGGTACCTCTATGATTTTTCCCAGATTTTTAAAAGACTTGAAACTGTCCGAAACAGCCTTAAGAAAAATGGGGACAGTAGCTTTATAGGGTTTTAAAACTTTAATACCCTATGTGGACTGTTTTGGGGAAAACAGCCCCCATGACTTCAATACTTGCTAGATTTGTGGAAGAAAAACTTGAGTTACACAAGATTTAGTGGAAGAAAAACAAGGGTTAAACCCCTAGGAGAACATATGCTCATTTTCTTCCTCTAAACCTTTGATCTAAAACTCAAGATACTTAGTTCCATACATGATGATATGTAGAACTAGGGTATCTTGAGTATTAGTTCATAACCCCAACAAATCTTGCTATAACACAAAATAAAAGAAGAAGATGGAGATTTAGGTTATACCTTGATCTAGTAGCAACCTTTCTTGATTTACCAAAGTAATATATAACCTTAGGGTGCATTAATCAAGCTAGCACACTCCTGTCTCTCTCAAAACCGAACCCCCCTCTCTCTTTTCTCTCTTGGTATCTTGCTAGCTTGGGAGAAAAATAGAAGAAGAAGAATAATAGAAATGAAATGTCTAGCAAAATCAAATGGGGTGATTAACTAATATCCCCCATACTCTTGTTGTGATACCCCCAAATTCGGGTACTTGAAACCCGAACTCGGTGCTTCACGATACCATTTCTATAAGCTGAATAATACTAATAATAATAATAATAATATAAAATTCAAACTTAATTTACATATGCATCAAAGTTTACTCCCAGGTACGAGACCTTTAAGCATTCATTACATCATAGATAATAAGTATCATTGTCTTAATAAACTATAACTATTACACATCATATTATAAATCTCATTCGAACAGCTTTCCTTTCCCCTTGTTCTTGCCTGAGCCTTCGGGTTAATCATACTTAATTGAAAATATTTAATTTAAGCAAAAGTTAGCATTTGAGTGCCCAGCAAGTAATAACAATTATAAATATTAGCTGAAAGGGTTAAATGTTTTCTTTGTACTACCCTTCTACAACAAGTCAATAGTTGTGAAGTAATCTGAACCGATAATAATAACATAACAACTCTCTATCAAATTTTTAAAACTACGTATTGACTATAAATAGGGTTAAGGTGACATACTATGAACATTGTTTTCAATTTTCGAATAGGTTTAGCAGAACTTCATCCGCAAACCGTCATAACTTACGGGCACGGGGGGTGATCCGCCCGGTATGCCTTATATTGATCAATACTACATCTAAGAACGATATTATCGTTCACTTTTTCCACCTTGGGTGCATAAAAGTTTTCCCGTGTAAGGGATGTTCATACCTGTTGGGGTTCCAAACCAAAGCTATTCGGTTGGATAATAGTAAGGTTTTATCTTATTCAACAATAATCTATAATTCAATATATATATATATATATATATATATATATATATATATATATATATATATATATATCTGGGTAATTAACAAAGGTGTATCAACATGTGATTAAATACAATGACTATCCAAGTGGGGACACTTGTATAACAATATATAGAAATTAACGAACAAAATATATATTTAAATTACCATATACTAACATGTTGATAATCAATGATCAGATCTATATATATAACAATAGGGTTAATAAAGATTAACATAATAATAATATAGTTCTGAAACATTCTTACTCATGTCCATTGCATAAAGAAAATGCTAAGGTAAGATACTTGCCCGGTACGCTGCTTACAATTCGCAACTTAGTTTTATCTTTTATGTAATCACCTATCAATAATAAGATCATTTTACTGATTAGAATAACATATCACAACACATAATCACGCTTTTATTGCGATTGACGTAACCTAATCACCTTGTCACACATATCCCATAGTCATTGAATTACAAACAATCATTAATACAGTCAAAATATCTAAGTCCAGATTCGATTTAAAAACATGTGGGTATCTGCAAGCGGTTTTATCGCAGTAATAATCGAGTCTAAGACTCTATCCAGCTTAGTTCAATAACCGTAATTATCGATCATATTATTTTTAAATGACTTAAAATAATTTTTAAACACTTATTATAATTTATCATAATTTTCAAACACCTGAATCATAATTAAATGATTTAAATATGAAACAATTCTACTATCATTAATATTTAATCAATATTAAACTATTAATGAAACCATTGCCAAAATATTAAAGTTATTTATAATAACTCAAAATAATTTTAAAGTATTAATATTACCCTTAAATGATATTTAAAACATTTAAAATCATTTTTAAATAATTATCATTAATTTTAAATATTAATGTACTATTTATCCAAATATTAAAAGTCATTAATTATAATTTAAAATATTTTTAATTCATTTATATCCTTTTAATTGATTTTTAAATAATTAAAACTATTTTAAATCTATTTATTTAATATAATTATTAAATAAATTTAATATCATTAATGTTAAATTAATATCATTAATATTAAATTATTAATGAGATTATCCTTTAAATATTAAAAGTTATATTTTATAACTTTAAATATCTTTAAACACTTTATTTTTATTTAAAATGATTTTTCTAATATTAAAATCATTTTTACATTACTTAATTTAATATAATTATTACTTTATTACTTTATTTAAATCTAATATCCTTAATATTAAAATATAAATATTTTTCATGACAAAATATCAAAAGTTATATTTTATAACTTCAAATATTTTATAACCTTTAAATCATTTTTATATAAAATTTAAATCATTAATTCTATTTTTCATCATTTATTTAATACATTTATTAAATAACTTAATCATCATTAATATTAATTAATTAATGAAATTCATCACAAAAATATTAAAAGTTATAGAAAATAACTTAAAATATCTTTTATAACATAACATATTTTTAAATGATTTTGAATGTATTAAAATAATTTTTAAATAATTTATTTAATATTATACTTAAATAAATTAAATACTTTTTATATTCCAAAAATATTAAATATTTATGAAATATACATAGAATAATTAAAAACTAATTTTCGGACTTTAAATTTTTTTTTAATAATTTATTATGTATTTTCCATAATTAAAAACTAATTTTTCTATTTATTCAATTAAAATAATTAATTTAATAATTAAACTGTCGCTAAAGGTACATTAGGTGACAAAACTGTCGCTAATGGTGTTCTTCACCAAACCTAGAACACGCATGTCAGTGAACGAGTGACCAAGTTTGACCACGAATCAAGTACTGTGTATTGAGTTTCTGGGCCAAGTTAAACCTTGATAGTGTACCTGACGTGTAGCACTACAGTAACCAACCATCATCTAGGTCATACAACAAACACACAAGGAGATCTAAGAGCCTAAATAAGTTGTCAGAGGCTGTTCTTCATTTCTGGGTTGCCCAGAAATGAAGAACAATTCGAGCATGCATGTTTGGGCTTCCACTACTTGTTTTACAGGTGAGTTTTTAGTGATCTAAGACTTCCAGATTGTAGCCCACATGTAGCACTACAGATCTATTACAAAAAAATAACCATAACATCAACAGAATCAATAGATCAAAGCTGGTCAAACCATGTCAGAGGACATGATCAAAGGTTTTCTGGGTTGCCTAGAAAACCGGATCCGTGATCATTATACCAACTTTGACCATCCACTAAATCTAGTGTATTTGATATTTAGATGTACTAAAAGCATAGATCAAAAGTTTACATAACATACCACAAAATAATCACAACAACATAACCAAAACATTAACAAACTGACAGATCTAGATGCTGGAATAAGTTGTCAGACGATGTTTGTGTCTTTCTGGGCTGCCTAGAAAAGGCCCAGTCAATGTCGGTCAACGGCTTTTGACCGTTAATAACTACCAATCTAGACATCAAATGACTCTGATTCTTTTTGCAGCTTAAATAACACATTACAAGCTACATATAACAACTTAAAAACAACAAAAATCTTAAACGACCAAAGATCTGTGGCCATTGACATTCGTTGTCAGGCCACAGTTTGATTTTTTCCCAGATTTAAGAAATCTTTAATTTTGAGCACTTAGATGATATGGATCTACAAGATATCAACCCAGATCACTTAAATAGACTACAAACAAAATGTTTTAATAATCAATTATAAGATCTAACATCAAATCACATAATTTTTAAGTTAGGGTTCTTTTATACCTTTTTGCACCTTGATTATTGATTTCTTGCTTCTGATTTGATATAGATGTTCTAGGAGCTTGATGTGGGATTGAATTACTAAAGAATTTCGTTGGTGAGGAGAGAGAGAGTCTTGGTTATGTTTTTGAAAAAAATAATTGAGCTAGTTTTACTTTCCTTTCTCTCTCTAATCTTGTATAACAATAGGTACAATACATGTGGCTGGTAGATTAAATCAGATTGCTGGCAATGCTATAGCTCAACATAGCCTAGACTAGGGTGGCTGCAAGATATTGCTAAGATCTCCCAACAATAATACACCAAATGGGACAAAAAGGGCAAAATGGTAATCTTGCTTATAATCTAAAGGGTATTCTTGTCCAAGGTACTTAAATCTAGGGTTTAATTACTAGATTTTAAGTCTTAAAATTTCCCAAATAATTTCTAGGGTTTGAAAAATTAAAATTAAAGTGTAATAAAATTTTAATTAAAACACACTAATTTAAAATTAGGGTTTTTAATAGAAAATTAGGATTTTTAAAATTAGGGTTCCTTAATATTATCAGGGTTCCCAAATTAATAATTAGGGTTTCCTAATTATCATTATAATTTACAAAAATAATAATTAGGGTTTCTAATTTTAGCAAATTAGGGTTTTCAAATAATAATTAGGGTTTCTCCTAATTACAGAAATTCTATAATAGACAGTAAAATTCATATAACACAATTACTACATAGTCTTGAACTCACAACTGAGTTTAACAATTAGGGTTTAATAACATGATATAAGGGTTATGACATAATTTATCAAAATTGACCAACCATTATCAGTCTACACATATATAGTACATATTTATAGCACTTAAAAATCAAAATATAATTAATATTATAATATTATTCTCATTCCTTGATAAAATCCAAATTTAGGGTTTGGATTCCATATCCGACTTATCTTTCATATACGACATCAATAATTAAGCTAAAATAATTAACTTAAATATTACGAACAAATTCATATAATAAAATATTTATTATTATAATTCTAATAATCATTTCATATATTATTTAAATAATATAAAATCATATTTTCATGGAAAATAATTGATTAAAACATTTCGCTACAAAAATTAATTACAATAAGAATATAATTTGTAATGATCAATAATTCTAAAATTATTTATAATTTTTCAGGTACTAAATATATTTGCATTTATCATACATATTACTTAACACTAATTCACATCATTAAAATAAATAAATAATTTATATGCAAAATTTCTTATTTATTTATATGAAAAATATCGGGTTATTACACTTGTTGTCCCTTGGATAAAAGGCTTCACCTTATCTCTTTCAAATGAGCCTAATCATGTGATTAAGGGTGCTAAGTAGATTTTTTACCAATGGGAGAGGGACACACTTGTACTTGATGTAAGAGTTACTAATTAAGGAACTTGATTAGCTTAACTTTGTTGCCTTAAAAGGCCTAATATGGTCGGACCCCTTGCCCCCATTATCTCCTCCATTTTACTTTTATTTTAATGCACAAATTTGATTAATCAAAAGTCTAAAATACCCTTAATCAAGTGGGCTAAGTATTGGTTTGCATTTTATTTCTTTTGGGCTTCTCCTTTAATTGTTTTGGGCCATGTAATGAACATAGTCTAACAATTTTAATATATGTTACCTAAATTGTTTATTTAGGGTTTATGTTACCCAAATTGTTTATTTAGGGTTTCCATTCCCAATCTTATGAAATTTAATTACTTATACATGTAACTTTAGCTCATAACGTAATTAGGTTTACTAGAAATAGGTTTAAAATTATTAGTCACTTGAAATAACAAGATTATCCACATAAGTTAGTATACATATTAAATACTAACCTTTCCTTATTACCATAACCCTTAGTTTATTTAATTGTCTCACCTAATGTATAATTAGGTTACGAAGGTTTCATTTAGGGTTTAAAATAAAATATAAAATTAGTTTATAAAATTTATAACTAGGATTTCACACAGTAATACAAGGGTTTGTCACATAACACCATAATTGACCAACCCTTATCGGTCCACATATCTGATGACATATTTATAGCTTTGATCGAAAATAAAAAATATAATTAATATTATATTATTATTCTCATCCTTGATCAAAATCCAAAAATTAGGGTTTGGATTCCATATCTCGATTTATCTTTCATACTTAACATTATTAATTAAGTTAAAATAATTAACTTAATAATCAACAAAATTCATATAATAAAATAATTATTATAATAATTCAAAAAAATCATTTCATATATTATATAAATAATATATGATTATATTTTCATGGAAAATAATTAATAAAACATTTCTACTATAAAATTAATTATTATAATAATATAGTTTATAACAATCAATAATTCTAAAATAAAATTATTTAAAATAATTCATGTAATAAATATATCACATAAATACATACACACATTATCTTGGCACATATTCCCCATATTTATAATAAAAAAAATTATACGCAAAATTTCTAATTTATTTGTATAGAAAATATCGGGTTGTTACAATGACAATAACAGATGTATGGGTTATAAAGAACCCGGGGAAATGTAATATTATTTTGAATATATAGAAGACATATCCGTTCTTTTGAGACTTTTCAATTGAATATATATGTGAATGGTAGTACCGTGTAGCACCATCTGTCGGGTTGGAAGATACCCGAATTTGGGGGCGTCATAGGATCAGCCCTTTTGTACAATGTATTGTGCACAAACATTTCAACGCTAAGCGTAAATTATCCCCTAATAATAGGGTTGTTCATCTCAGAATTTAGAGTACAAGTCCGCACCAAGGTAAGTTTGGTTTGGATACATTTCAAGGGTAATTTAGAATTTAACGATCATCAACTAAGGATTAGTTGAATACAATACTGATAACGTCATGCTATAGAGTAATCATAACTAAATCGACATTGAAAATTAAGATCATGTTTTAGGAATAAACTAACAGCATAAACAACGAATAATCATAATGTACCTTGCTTGAACAATATTAAGCCAGGGTTATTTAGAATTAAGTACTACACATGCATAACAAATAGTACATTATACGATAAAACTTGTTCAACACGAGTATATTAGAATATGTAAACTTGCATGCTAGATAACAAGTTAAATACAAGAATAACTTTTTCAATATCAGAATAAGATCTAGATTTAGAAATCATAAACAAACTAGATACAAGAACTTGCTCAATAGTAAGAATCAACTTGCACAGTGTAATAAATGAACTATCTCAACGAAAGTGTAGAGTTAGGAAAACTTTCTTAATGTAAAAAGAGAAGTTTAGAAACTTGCCTCGAGCGTAAGCTATAATATTAAACTCACGTTCACCTACATAAAGGTTTAAAACCACAATACCTATTAGATATGCTAGCATACCACAACATGTACATTTCTAGCTAAACTTATCATTTTAGCACAAGTCTTATGCTACCATTTACATTTCAAAATTCCCAAGTGTTAACATCACAACACTTAACTAACATTCATTGTATAAACTAAGTTATAACATAACACGTTCATAACTTATAAATCATTTTTTTACAACTTTGAATTTACAATCCACATAACACGACTCTGTTTAACCTTGTTGTTACATGGTTTTCACAATAACCTAACATTAAGCTAAGTTACATTGAACGTCCAAAGTCTGCAGAATTAGCAGACTTCACTGTCTGAGACTAGGCACTAGCGCGGCCGCGCCAGTTTTACACTAGGTTGCGGCCATATACAGAATAAGAATTACAACACCGCACTACACCGGGTCAAAGGACGCTTGGACCTTATTCTGCATATATTCCAGTTTTGCAGAACATGGTTACGACACTTTTCTTAAGCCAACTAACACGAATTTCACCCACCAAACAGTAAAATTAACACAAACAATTAATATAAAACTATTACAAACATGTTTGCTAACATATTCAACCAATTACAACAATTTAACAACAACTTAAGCTAATTTAATTTCTCAAATTCCATATTTTCATATGAAAACTCCATTTTTGACATCTCTTGCAAAAATCATCACTGTAATCTCTATACTTGGCCAAATTGCTTCGTTCAAATTACGTTATGCTTGTTTCTTAATGAACTAGCATAAACAAGCCTCAATTTGCAGTTTAACGTACGAATTGATCATCAAAATTAATACTTACATAAGCCATATGAAAAATACATATATTGTCAAAATTTTCTACTGTTAGAACGAAATTAGCCTACATATTCTTACTTAAACATAAACTCTGATCATCATAAACACGTATAATCAGAAGTACCCAATTATCTAGCAATAATTCGAAAAGATGAAATTCACAGAACATGTATAAAATTTTTCCGTAAAAACCCATATATATATATATATATAATACTAAGGTTGTGTAAAAATACCTACATTTAGCTTGAATTCCTTGCTAATTGCAGACCAGTCTCTCTCAAATTCTCTCAAGCTCCTTTCTTAATTCTATCTGTCAAGCTCTCTTCTCTTCTCTCTTCTCAGTATAGCCAATATAGACTAACTTAAGCGTAAACAAAAAAACTGATATGGTCTAAATAATCCTAATAACTAACATCAGTTACTAAAAGAAACGTATATATTACAAATATATTATATTTATTATTTTATTTATTTTATTTTTTTTATATTATTTAAATTCAAAAATCAAAAATAATCCAAAAGCCATAGGCTTTGTTTGGCAAAACCCTTTAAAATTTAAAGATTTAATATATTTAAGCCTTGTTTGGCCAAAACTAAATTAAACCTTTTGTAATTTATTTTAATAAATACTTTAGTTTATAATTTATAATTACATCTTATTTATTTGAATTTTCATATCCAATATTAGTCAATAAATTAATTAAACACTATTTTTTTTATTAAATATACCATTTAAATAAATAACATAAAATTATAATTTTCATTATAATTTTATTTAATAATTAAACACTTACACTTAAATTATTAATTCAAAACAACAATATAACATCTCATGTCATATTAAAACTCTATAAATTATAAATTAATTTAATTTAGAACATTATCTAATAAATTTATATTCATAAATATTTACTAGCAACCATTACATCAATAAAATATTTATTTCATCAATTCAACAATAGACACATCAAATAAATATTTATATTATTCAATAAATATTTAATATTACAATTTGAAATTTCGGATCGTTACACTACCAACGAATTAAAGTTAACAATTAGGTTTGATTTAAAATTAAATTTCAGCAAAACTAGTCGAAAATACAAAATCACCAATGAGATACGGTTTGCAACTAGTAATGAACTAAAATCAACAATCAGTTTTGATTTAAGACTAAAATTCATCAAAGACTAGTTTAATACATCAGAAATTAAACTAGTTAGTCAATTCTACACCTGGAGCATCGACCGATGATTTTAGAAACCCTTCCGTTGAAGACCATCGACGACGACAACTAGGAAAGAACAAGATGGAGTGGCAACGACCACAAACAACCCAAACGAAGAAGCAGCGTCCGGAATATTACTAGCAAAGGCGGCATACTGAACTTAGAAGAAGAGAAATTTGGTTTCAAAGTTCCCAAATTAGAAAATAAGTGTGACGCCCCCAAAACAGGTATACATCACCCATCTTGAGTCGCCAAATACATGGTACAAAATTCAAATATAACTTAATTATACAACAGTCGTGTAAAATACGACAAAACATAATCTAAGAGTTTTAATAAGAATATTGTAATCTAGACAATATCCACACTCAATGGAGTCCTCATTACATTTATTGTCACACCATTTAACAGAATAGTGAGGACTACTAATGCTATCATCTGGACCGTCACTCCGTTCCCCGACTAGTCCCGGTTACGTTCTCATTTTTTGAAGAAAACAGTAAAAGAAAGGTGTCGACGTCAGGATTTTTAGTGTCCCTTTTCGTTACTTGTTCTTTGGTGTTCTCATGTTAATGTGAGATTTGTTTAAAAAAACAAGTGAAAAGGTCCGACATGTATAATGTCGATGATTTGACTTTAAGAGTCGCTGGGTTGGTGTATTTAATCGGTTGTACCAACGTTAATAGAAAAAGGTTTGCACATTGACCCAGTGATGTGACACTGCTAAACGGGTCTGTGAAACCGAGATTCATTTAGGTTCGGAGGCTTGATTATGTAGAGGGAAGGTGTTAGGCACCCCCCAACATCCGTGTTACCATGGTGACCGCCACTTTTCAAAGAAACTGTTATATGAATGTGTGTGTGTGTGTGTATGGATCAATGTGCAATTATTTAGAAGTAGTGCTATACCTCGTTCGCACCTATATACATAGGGTTTGAATTTATGAAAAATTCAGTTTTAAATAGGATATAACAATGAAGTTTTGTAAAAAGAGGTTTTTCAAACCCTGTGCTCAATAGTAATTGAGGCCTTTGATACTTCTATTTTATTATTAAATTTTCGGATTGTTTACTTTTATTTTCGAGATGCGAAGCATCTTTGAGAAAATAATATACAGCAGTGCCAAACTCCTCATGGGCATGACAGTCATCCAAGGAAATTCGTACATCAGAATAATGTACAAGTCGCTTTCAAATTTGAAAAATGTCCATCATGGGAACTAAATCTAGATTCAGTAGACTAAATCTGTGATCACATGATTCTTAAGCTCACATAATACTGCAGTTTGTATGGAAAACAGTAAGCAGTTATATATATAAAACCTATAAATATATATATATATATATATAGACTTGATCAACCACCACGAAGCAACTCCATGGGGGATCAGAAATGTAAATATATAAAAGCGGTAAATATATATATATATATATATATATAGACATGATCAACCACCACGAAGTAAACTCCAGGTGGGACGAAATATAAATAAAGCTGTACAAGCGATCAACTGCCCCGAAGTAAACCCCAGGCAGGACGAAATATAAATAAAGCTGTAAAAGCGATCAACTGCCATGAAGTAAACTCCAGGCAGGATGAAATGTAAATATATATATATAAGCAAGTAAATGCTCTGGATGTAAAATCCAGGCTCATCAGATATGTCTGACAACGGTTTTATATATATGTATATATATATAAAAGCAAAGAAACGCTCTGCACATAAGTTCAGGCTCATGGATGAGTCCCACCACAATTTATATATATATATATATATATATATATATATATATATATATATATATATATAAAAGCAAGTAAACGCTCCAGACATAAGTCTAGGCTCAATCGAGGCATAACTCGATAATGTTAGTCCATATATAAAATATATACATATATATAAGTATATATATACAGACAGAAATGAAAACCACGGACCGAAGTCCAGGAAAACACACACAACACGACTCTTAATGTGTATAACAGTGTGTGATAATAGGAAAAGAAAGGCTTTATAGAATGTAAGAAAGCTTACAGTGGACTGCCAATATAGACTTCTATGACTCTATGTAGATAAACACTCAGCTCCCGACGGATAAAAGTATAGCGATATGTGAGCTAACAGGTGTTTAAACTAAGGAAACACTCAATATGGGTGTTTACAGAGTAAATTGGACAGGGCTTCCTCGCCTTTTCTCTCTCTTCTCCCTTCTCAAATGGCTGACCCCAAGGTCTATATTTATAGACTGATGGCCGTAGGTACACCTGCGGCATCCGCGATTATACCTGCGGCTGGTCGTGGTGCATCCGGGCCTCGTGGGTCTCGTCGTCTCGAAGTACGTGCACTCGTGCACTGTAATGTCTCGCTTGAACTTGAAGAACTTCAATCCGAGCATCCGAATGAGGTATATGTCACCTTCTTCGGACTGCTTGTGTCAAGAGTTACACAATGACATGGATTAGAGGTTGTACAAAGTCAGGAAGAGGGGTCTATGCCCATGGTCTTCAAGCTTCAAATTCTATCCAAGGTATTGTCATGCGTAATAGTCACACAGGATTATAACTCCTTGGTTCTTATGGGACATTATTGGATGTATGTATGTTTGAAGTGTTGAGACGACACGCAGGTGTTGAAGGGGGCAAGATGACGTTTGACTCTTTGCCGGGGTTATCGCCGGTTTGAGTTAAAAGCAGACGTTGCTCAGGGTTACATCTGAGATTGGAATACTTTTTGGTATGCTGCGATATCATCTTGTGAGAGAGAGCGTTGAGGCGGTAAGATGACGTTTGACTCCTCACCGGGGTTATTGCCGATTTGAGTTGAAAGCAGACGTTGCTTAGGGTTACATCTAAGATTGGACTACTTGTTTGCATGTCGCGATGTCATCTGTGGGAGAACCTGTCTTCCCGGTGTTAGCTCCGAGTCTGAGGTATGAGTGCCTCGACAGGATGTCTGAGCTTGAAGCTGATAGCATGCATTTGAAATAAGCATTTCCGGAGTTATTGTCGGAACTACAACATCACTCCTTGGGGTTATCACCAAGGACAAAACTCGGGGTTATCTCTGAGGTTGGAAATGATGTTCCCGGTGTGTGTTCCAGGTTTGGAAATGATGTTCCCGATGTGTGTCCCGGGTTTTGAGCTTGAACTTCTGGTAGTATCCGAAATGGATGTAAGCTATCTTCCAGGGTTATCTCCGAAAGACGAATCTGCCCTCCTGCAATATTAGTAACAAAAAGAAAATTTTGAGTGTTCATGAGATGCCCTCTTTATCATATTCATGCAATGCAAGGCATGGATAGGATAAAGAATCTTAGACACTTGAAATGCAAGTAAGGTAAACATGATGCTATATGCAGCAACATGATGCAAATGTATGATGCATGATTGTCAGGTAATCCTATTTAGATGAAAATCATTAATGCCTTGGACATGCGATCCAAGTCTTCAAGGATGTTGACGTTGGGGCTATCACCAAAGTGTTGAATCCTAGACATTGGCTTATATTCCATAGAGGTGCCTCTTGTGTATAAGAGATTTGTGGGGATAAAGCTTTGTCTATTTGAGAATGTGTATAACATATTTCCTCATTCTGACGAAGTTACTACCAACAGTCTGTCGCTGTCAGGGTTGCCTGACCTTCATTGATATGTGTATCACCGGATAGATCCCTACTGGGTGCATTTTCAAGGTTGCTTGACCTTCATTGATGTATGTGTTAATGGTCGCATTGCGTTGTAATCCCCGCTGGGGATACTTAGATGAACTGCTTCGATTGGTTTACTTGTCATCAGCTGACATGACGTCAAGGTTGCTTGACCTTCATTGATGTGTGTATCAATGGTTGCATTGCGTTGTAACCCCCACCGAGGATACGTGTATAAGTTGCTTCGATGGGTTTACTTGCCATCGGCTGACATGACGTCAAGGTTGCTTGACCTTCATTGATGTGTGTATCAATGGTTGCATTGCGTTGTAACCCCCGTCGGGGATACTTGGATGATTGAAAGATATGCGTTATGACCCCCGCCGGGGATACTTGGATGCTTGAAAGATGCGCGTTGTGACCCCCGCCTGGGATACGCAATCATTTAATTACTTCGGCGTTGTAACCCCTGCCGGGGAGGTTTTGGGTTGTGACCCTGCAATGACGGCATCGGACCTTTGTGAGGTATTGCCGAGCATGATCTTTGAAAGTTGAGCTCATCGGTATAGTATACCCTGCATTCAGGCGAATACCAATGAGATTGCGGGAATTCAATTCTGACCCGTACGAAACCAAGATTCCAGGCTATTCCGCTCAATCGCATAGCATTTTTATTCCTGATTTAGCCTTTTCAGCTTGTGAGACCTCCTTTGCAACTCTAACTGGAGCGAGCCGAAGGTATGGGACCCACGTAGGAGTTGACTTCTACTTTGGAGGAGTATGCACGGTTGACGATGCTGTCGCTGGACAGACCTTGCGTGCATATGGCTATCGGAGACATGAGCAGACTGGATTGAGGCGTAGAGTGGTACAGGATGAGATTACATCCAGCCACGTGATATCCCAGTGTTTTCTGTTTGACAGATTTGGCTCTGAGGATAGTTATGCACGACATTCTAGGGATTTCACCATACCGGAGGATCATTGGCGTTCAGCCAGGGTGGATGTACTGCTTTTGTGATATTGTCATACGTCTTAATGCCGCGGTATATGGATGAGCTGGATATCAGCGTCATTATGGCAGTGAGAGCTCTCAGGGAGGGTCATACCATTGTACCGATGATCATTACAGAGACTCTGAGGTCAGCTACATACTACTGCATTTATTCGGCAGGAGTGTTTACAGGTAGCTCGGTCATTCTGTATGTGTGGTTTATGTCACACTTGAGATAGATTGGCACACTTAGACTGCAGGGTTTATGTTTCACCCATGATATAGCCATGTCGTACTCCTTTCAGCCTGCGGAGTGTACAGATGCTGCATCGTGGTCAGCTTTCCTGGCAAGGATTAGGGATCCGTTTGCCATATTGCCGTGTTCAGGGCTTAGTTTACCCTACAACTTTATTACTCATGCTCCGGGCATGGATTATCTCCCTCTGGCTGGATTGAGGGGTATGATTACTTGCCATCCACTAGCCATGATGTGTCAGTTTGACCAGTTTCAGGATTTTCACCCTTATGAGGGGGCAGTGAGTCAGCGCTTCGCCTCACATCGTTTATCAGCTTAGGATAGATCCAGGTTGTATGCCTGTTGGGATCAGCGAGAGCTGGCTGGATTTTCTATCAGTCATCCGGGTTGTTCTGCATAGTATTCCGCATGGATGGAGACAGAGACTGCATCGACTACAGTAGTATCCACAGTGCCGGAGACTGATTCTGACGACGAGGAGCCTATAGAGGAGGCTGACATTCCCATCGATGACTTGATCATTGGGCCAAAGATATGTGATGGATTCACCCACCCCGAAAAGCCATCATTACTCAAAGATATGGCACAACATTTGGAGCAGAGCTTACATCTGATGACCAATGATAGAGATCAGGCTAGGACCGCGATGTTGACATCTCTTGATGAGAGAGACGCCGCTCTGTTAGAGAGGGATGAGGCTAGATCAGCTAGGGATGTATTGATTGCGTAGCGAGATGCTACATTATCTGCTAGGGATGTGGTCATTGCGAGCATGCGGATTTTAGTGAGATCCCGGATGATATCGTCGGTCTTTGCCGACACGAAAGTGCTTATATTGATGAGCATTATGCCACCATGCAGTTAGCCTCTGATCTGCTAGCTCGTGTAGATACCCTTGGGCAAGGGCTTGCAGTGCTACCTCCATCTTCAGAGAGGGATGCCATGTTAGATCTGATAGTCTGCATACACACAGATCTGTAGATAGCTTTGTATTTTCCTGCACAGACTAGCTTAGCCATTTTGTCATGTACATCACAGATGTATATATCAAACAGTATTATGTATGGCAAGGAAATATATTTTGATTCACTTCCCTTTTAGTTATTCCTTGATACTTGCTTGATATTTGCCTATTTCTTCAGGGCCTTGTGATCTTGATGCATTCTAAACTTATCCTTGATAGGTGGACATTGAGACGTCGCAAGATCTCTCAGAATGGATCATTGATTTCTGTATATCCCTACCATCTTTGGTGTCTTGGGACTGGTATCTTTATGGAAAAGTGGAGAGGAGGGTGGTTTTTCCTCTCTGAGATTTATCGTACCACAGATGGTCGCCAATACTTCTATTTGTGAGAAGCCTAGTTAATTCCATCTCTTATGGGTTGGTATTGCTCTTTGAGGCATGATCGCAGCTTAGATGGTCACCAAATCTTCTATTTGTGAGAAGAGGTTGGGTAATTCCATCCCTTTGATCTGAAACCGATGAAATGTGGTGAATTGAAGGTTGATCCCAGTATCGTGTGACAAGTATTTTTGTTCCGGTAGGGGTTAGATTGAACCATGAATGGCTGCCTACGTACTCCTATTGAAGAGGAGATCAAGTCTGCGTAGTTTTGAACCTGGTGTAAGAGGTTCAACGCTGAATGCGAAAGGTAGATAGGTGTAGAAATGTTTTTGTTGTTTTTGTGAAGAAAGGGTAGAAATGTTTTTGTTGTTTTTGTTGTTTATTGCGACCGGACCATATAGAATATGGTTTCCATGTACCCTCGGGTATCAGGGAGATCAGGTCGACGTAGTTCGCCCCTCAGGATGAATCACAGCCAAAGAGAAGTGTAAATCTCATGTGCAGGCTATACTGCGGGGAGAAGAAAGTTTGATCCTATAATAGGGATAAACTGCAGGTGTGGAAAAAGTTTAATCCCATCTTCAGGATAAATTGCAAGCGTAGAAAAGTTTAATCCTGTCTTTAGGATAAACTGCAAGTGTGAAAGGTTCAATCCCGTCCTCAGGATAATCAAAATTGTATGAAAGTTTTGAAATGAAGTGAAACCAGGCTGCTGGTTTGAAGTGTATGTTTCCCTGAGGGGCAGAAGAGTAAGTAGAAATGAAAGGGTTCAAAACCAGAATGATTGGTGAATTGATGATCAACACCAGGATGTTTGTTTGATGGTAACCTCAGACATAGTACCATTTCACGGTGTCCGAGTTGATAAGCTGTGGAAATTCATCGCCATCCATTTCCTGCAATGTGAGAGCACCTCTTGTCAATACCTCCTTGACAACAAATGGGCCTTTCCAGTTAGGAACGAATTTTCCCTTAGAATGATGTTGTTTGTCAATGATCTTCTTCAAAATCAAGTCATGTTGTTTGAACTGCCGTAGTCGAACTTTTTTGTTGTAGGATCGTGCGATCCTTTGCTGATATAACTGACCATGGAAGATAGCCGCAGTTCGCCTTTCGTCTATTAGAGACAATTGGTGATACTTGTCTTGTACCCATTAGTCTTCATCCAACTGAGCATCCATCAACACTCGGAGGGATTCCATTTCCACCTCTATGGGGAGCACTGCTTCCATCTCATAAGCTAATAAGTAGGGGGTTACCCCAGTGGAAGTACGCATAGAAGTTTTGTAGGCTAATAAAGTCAAAGGCAATAGGTCTGGCCATCCTTTGTGATTGGCGGACATTTTTTGCATAATCTTTTTGATGTTTTTATTAGCCGCTTCAACAACACCATTCATATTTGGATGGTAGATGACGGAGTTATGGTGTTTGATGTGGAATTTTCTGCATAACTCCTCCATTTTGTTGTTGAGGTTCTTAGCATTGTCTGACACAATGACCTCTGGTTGTCCATATCGACAGACGACATTGTTTCTGATGAAAGCAATGATGACTTCTTTAGTAACCCTGGGGAAGGATGCTGCTTCTACCTATTTGGTGAAGTAGTCGATCATGGTGAATATGAATCGATGTCCATTACTGGTTTTGGGCTCGGTGGGCCCGATCACGTCCATTCCCCACATTGAGAAGGCCCATGGCGAACTCATATTATGGAGTTCCCTTGGAGGGGCATTGATGGAATTTCCATGAATCTGGCACTGATAGCACCTCTAGACGTGATCATCACAGTCAGCTTTGAGTGTAAGCCAATAATGCCCTGTTCTGAGGATCTTCTTGAAAAGTAGGGGTCCGCTCATGTGAGGGCCACATAATCCACCATGGATCTCATCCATGAGTCTTTGAGTTTGGTCTTTATCTAATCATCTGAGGAGACCTAATCCTGTTTCTCTTTTGTAGAGTGAATCTCCGCTCAGGTGGAATTTCATAGCCAGTCGATGAATCTGCCTCTTCTCAGTTACGCTCGCCTCAGCGGGTGTAGATCCATCTCGCAGATACTCCTTGATGTGCTGATACCAAGGGTTGTGGATGGGAGGTAGTTCAAACGATACTTCTCTAACATAATTCCCATAGACTGGGGCTTTTTACAGAGCAAACGTGATGTTTGGCATGTTTTCCTTGTCAGATATATGAACCAAGGAGGCCAACGTTGCTAATGCATCCGCAAAATCATTCCTATTGTGAGGAATGTGTAGAAAGGAGATTTCTTCGAACTCCAAAGCGATCTGTAGAACTTGCCGATTGTAAGGCAGTAAATGTAATTCTTTGGTTTGATAAATTCATGTGGATTGTCTGATTACCAATTCGGAATCCCCAAAGACAGTTAACCGCCCGACGCCCATTGAATGGGCAAGTTTTAGCCCCATGATACAACCTTCATACTCAGCTGTGTTGTTGGTGCTGACAAACTATAATTTGACTTAATGACGGATATCGCTCCCCCTCTACATCTTAGAACCTGCTTCGACTCGGAACCTTACTGCGTTAATAGCTCCATCAAAATACATTTTCCATGCAAGGCATGTATCGTGCTGATGTTGTTGCTGAATTTTCATTATCCCTTTATCAAGGAAGTATGTTTCCAAGGGTTTGTAGTCCCCTGCAGGTGCGGCGGCCAGTTGATCCGCAATTCCTTGACCTTTGACAGACTTTTGTGTCACATAGACGATGTCAAATTGCTGTAGGATCAACTGCCATCTGGACAGTCGACAATTTAGTATGGGCTTACTGAACACATACTTAAGAGGATCCACGTGGGATATGAGATGGGTTGTGTGACCATGGAGGTAATGTTGTAACCTCATGGAAGCCCATGCTAAAGCACAACAAGTCTTCTCAATCAAAGTGTACTTGTGTTCACTGATGCTGAATCTTTTGCTGAGGTAATAGATAGCTCGTTCTTGGCCTCTATCATATTTTTGTCCCAGCATAAAGCCCATGGCATTGTCATTAATGGACAGGTACATGAACAGGGGAACATCATCCCTAGGAGGTACCAAAACAGGAGCGTTAATCAGCTGTTCTTTAATGGTAAGGAAGGCTTTCTGACACTCATCGTTCCATTTCATGGAGGAGTTCTTCCTTAACATCTTGAAGATTGGCTCACAAGTTGCTATGAGTTGAGAAATGAACCTGCTAATGAAGTTGATTCTTCCCAAAAATTCCCGTATTTCCTTCTCTTTTTGAGGAATGGGCATTTCCTTGATGGCCTGGATTTTGGTAGGATCCAGTTCAATTCGCTTTGTGGCTGACTAGGAAACCTAGCAACTTGCCTGTCTTAACACCAAAGGCGCACTTGGCTGGATTCAACTTCAAGTTGTACTTACGCAACCTGTTGAAAAGTTTTTTGAGATGGTCTAAGTGGTCATCCTCCTTTCGGGATTTGACAATGATGTCATCCACGTAGATCTCTATCTCTTTGTGCATTAAATCATGGAAAAGAGCCATCATAGCTCGTTGATAGGTTGCCCCAGCATTGATGAGGCCGAATGACAACTGTCTGTAGAAAAAAGTTCCCCAAGGCGTGATGAAAGCAGTTTTCTCACGGTCCTCCTCAGCGACCATAATTTGATGGTACCCCGCAAAGCAATCAGCAAAGGAGTACATGCCGTATTGAGCAATATTGTAAATAAGAATGTGGATAAATGGCACGGGAAAGTTATCTTTAAGGTAAACTTTGTTCAAATCCCGGTAATCCACGCAGACTCGCACCTTTCCTCCTAGTTTAGGTACGGGAACAATGTTGGATATTGTGACGCCCCCAAAATAGGTCCAATCCACCCAACCTATTCTGAGTCGCCAAATACATGGTACAGAAATGACTACAACTTCATTATTACAATTGTCGTGCAAAATACGATAACACATACTGTGAGTTTAAATACAAATATTGTCTTCTAGACAATATCAACACTCAAATGAAGTCTTGATTATAATTATTGATACATTATTTTACAGAATAGTGAGGACTACTAAAACAACTATCTTGAACCATTACTCCATACCCCGACTAGTTCCCGCTATATTCTCGCCTCTTGAGAAGAAAAATGGAACAAAAAGGAAAAGGGTGAGCTCAACTAGCCCAGCAAAGAATATTATAACTAAGATAATGTACAACAAATTATCTTTAGTCTTCAACAGGGAAAAATCTGATAGAATACGATAGACAACAAGTTTTAGATCAGCAACTGCAGCGGAAACAACAATTCATTAAAAGAGTTAAGTAGAGAATGAAATCTACTATCATCTATGAATTTAAAAGTCCATCATCGATATTTTGTCCCTGTAACATCAATCAATATACATCTTGAATCAAATAGTCATCTTTTCACTACAGGCCAAAGATATTAATCAGTCGGTCATGTTCATCTCAACACCTGTTCATCTTTGCACTACGAGCCAAAGATATTCATTAAGAAATCATTCATCTTTGCACTACATGCCAAAGATATTCAGTATTATCATCATTTAGGACTGAGGATGATGAAAAATATATTTTAAAGAAAACGAATTCAGTGAGACAAAAGAAAAAATATTAAGAATTCGTATTTTAGACAATCCAAGTTCAAAAATACTCCATAATAAACTATTATGGAGCAGAATTCAAAAGTGAAGATCAAAACATAGATCCAATCAAAGATAGAAACCATAACAGACAATCTTGGACACAGAAAAGAAAATTTAATTTTTTATGAATAGTGTCGTATTCGTGAATAGTGCCGTATACGTGAATAGTAACTCCGACACTAAAAGGTAGAAATTCCACAAGAAAAATCATCATGCTTCGTGAATAGTAACTCGCGAATAGTAACTCGTGAATAGTAACTCATGAATAGTAACTCGTGAATAGTAACTCGTGAATAGTAACCCTGACAAAAAAAGATAATAATTTCACAAGAAAAATCTTACCAATATTCCGGCATAATGATATTGAAGAAATAATATCATTTATATAAAAAAAAATAACATCCCATACCTCAAAAAGACAGTACTTCTGACTAGAATATCAAATATAACGTTGAAGGAAACTTGCACCGTATAGCAACACTGAAGATATCTAAATACTCACAAAAATACGCTCGATAATATAGAGAGAGAAAACTTCAGTTTTTGGTGTGATTTTTAATTCTAACCTAAGCACCCTATTTATAGGAAAATGCTTAGAACACCAAAGTAGAAAATTTAATAAAATAATAATATTTATAAAAATAATATACACACAATTTGAAATCTGAATTTCAGCATCTTACACATGCAAGTGGGGCCAACCAAAATGAAAAACATGTTTTAAACACTTTTTGTAACAAAATCAATTCAGACCCAATATTTTGGAACTTCAATAATTCATAATAAATAGCCCTTTTTATCAGAAAAATTCAAATCTCATGTCTATTCCTTAGGAAATTTAATTCTCTACAACTTTGCAGAAGAAAGTTTTTCCAAATTCCAAACAAAAATTGACCGAAATTCACATACGGACGATTTTGCAAACTATAATCAAATTTTAGTCAAAAATGGGGTCTATCAACACATAAAACATATGTTAAACATTTTTTTATAACAAAAATACTCTTCCTCCTCATTTATTCATATATCACACATTCATTGTAAAAATATCATCATTATTATATTATTATAATATAATAATATATTTAAATAAATTATTTTATCAGAAAAGATAAAATATTAATTTTTCAACAATTGTCACTTTAAAATTTTCTCCATCTATATCTACATAAAATGAATATTTCCCTTATCATATAAATTAATAATTAATTATTCACAACTAATATTACAGAATCACAATACTGGCAACCAGGCTGTTCCCAGGAAAGAGGGGGCTTTCCAATAAGGATTTCTCCTTACTAGCGCGCAATTAGGTGACCAAACCTCTCCTTAGACAGAACTTTTTAGACATTGCCAATAATGTTATCTAATAATATTATTAAAATAATATGAATTATTGATTTGATTATGAAAAATACTGTGTAGTGACAATTATTGAGACAAAAATAATATAAAATATCAATGTAGCAATTATTGAATCAATAAAATAAAATATTGAACAGTAATTACTATAACAATTATTGAGTAGTGTCTTCTTACGTAAGAATCAATAATTGGTGCAATACCATGTGCTACTGTGTTTTAACCACCGAGTATTCCAACAGTATTACGGTAACAATTACGCCGTTATTTATAAATAACTTATACTTGTCTTTTTCTTCATCCAATCGCTTTCCGTTATGGGGACCACACAAGGCTGCGCCGTCGTATGAATATTTCCCGATAGCAAGAATATTCCACGACCAAACGAATATTCCCCGACAACAATGAATATTTTATCACCTCTTACTTATTTAAAATATTTACGCATTTTACCCATAACTAACCACATTAATCAAATCAACCCCTTACTATTTCAAAATAATAAATAGAGGAAATTCCATTTTATTAAAAAGAAAAAATTGGGGTCTTACAACCTCCCCTCCTTATGAAATTTCGTCCTCAAAATTGACGTACGTACCTGGTGTTTCGAAGAGGTGAGGATACATCGCTTTCATTTCTGATTCCAACTCCCAGGTCATTTCATCAATAGCATGGTTCCTTCATAAAACCTTGACTTGTGGTATAACCTTTGAACGTAGGACATGCTCCTTTAGATCTTGACTGGTACTTCCTCAAATCTGCGGTTATCTCATCTAGTTATAACTCAATAATGTGGTTCGGGTCATCCACATATTTACGTAACATCGATACGTGAAAAACGTTATGAACACGCGACATACTTGGCGGTAAAACAAGTCTATAAGCCACAGTTCCTATTCGATCGAGGATTTCAAATGGACTAATAAATTGAAGGTTGAGATTTCTTCTCTTCATCAACTCTTACTTCTAGAATAATGCCTTCTTGCACCTACTTCTTTATTTCCATCAACTCCGGTGTGTAGCTTGAATGATTTTAACTTTATCGATTAAAGTCGGTTCTACTCGTATATCATCACGTGGGTCCCTAGAGTCTTTAACTCTATCTCTATCATTTGTAAGTTATACGAAATGGGTCTTCGTGTTAAAAACATCACACTCGTAACTGCATACGATCTTCTACTCAACGCGTCAGCTACCACATTCGCTTTTCCAGGATGGTATGGTCAGAACATGTGCCGAAATGAGTCTCCTCTTGAGTTCTTCGAAGCTCTTCCACATTCCTTGCCCCATTCAAATTTTGTATCTCTATGAGACAGCTAAGTTAATGGAATAGCGATTCGAGAAAATCTTTCCACGAATCTCAGATAATAACCAACTAAGCCTAGAAAGCTACGTATTTTGATTACTGACTTAGGTTTCTCTCAACTGTGACTCATATCCCAATCTTGGATAGCACGTCACAATGGCACCTATCAGTTTACTACAGCATGAATATAGCGTCCCCTACGGAGAGTCTGGCTTCAGTGCATTCCACAAAGGAAGTCACCAGATAGAGGCTCGGTTATCAACTTCTATAGTTGGGTTTTTAACTCCTGAAGTTCAATAGGAGCCATTCGATATAAGATTTTAGAAATGGGTTTTATACCGGGTTCAAAGTCGATACAAAATTCAATATCACGCTCTGGGAGTAGGCCAGGAGATTCTTCAGGAAATACGTCAGGAAATTTACTAACAATAGAAATATCATTCAAATCTAACGTATTTTTGTTCAAATCCATGACATGGGCTAAGAAAACTTGACATCCATTTTTTAATAAACGAATGACTTTATGGCTTGATATGAAAGTGTTTGACTTCAATGGTTTGGTTGCTTGAATTCGAATAATAGGTTGCTTAGGAATATGAAAACTAACAACCTTATAAAAGTAATCAATTTTGGCATGATGAGTAGTACCCAATCAATCCCTAAAATCATATCAAATGCAAGTATCTTTAAAGAGATAGGATCAACAGGTAGGGTGATGGTACCAATTTGAATCAAGCAAAATTTATAAGCAGTGGATGTAACGAAAGTTTCTCCTAACGGAGTCTCCACAGATAGGTCAAAGTCTAATTTCTCCGGAGTCAAGTATAAACGTTGAGCACAAGCAGGAGAGATAAATGAATGGTTAGAACCGGTATCTAATAAGGTATAGATTTCGCAAGAATTTATAATTAACTAACTCGTGATACCTTCGTTCGGCTTTCTCACGTTTTGGGCAGTAACGACAAACGTTCTTCCAGAAACCGTTGACTTTGACTTGTCCGTATCCGCCTTTGGTGCCACCGTCCCAGCTGGACTTGATTTCGCTACAGGACAAAATTGAGCTATGTGACCGTCTTTTCCACAATTAAAACATACCTTGGAAGGCTGTGAATAGTTTGGACTTATATGTCCCTCCTCTCCGCATCTGTAGCATCTAACTGGCGGTCGTTCTCCTCCCCTAGAATTTGTTGTTGGTGCTGGTGCTGCTGCCGACGTCTTCCCGTCATCGTTAAATCTTCTCTTCTTAAAATTTACACTTGAATTATTTCTTCTATTATCTTGGCCATGATTACCACCGAAGTGGTTATCATTTCTGGTATGATAATTTCCTCCACGATGGTTATCATTGTTCCGATGACCGTTGCCACCGGTACGATTATCATCGAGTTGTTAGTCGTTATTCTTCGGTTGAGCTGACTCATTATTGTACTCCAATAACTGAGCCCTATTCACAACATCTGAATATAGAGAAAATTTATGAGAAATGAGATATTGACGTATGTCGGGTTTCAAACCTCTCAGAAACATCTGCGTCATACGTTCCTCATTCTCCACCAAATGAGGTGCAAACCTAGATAACTCCGCGAACTTCGCCTCATCTGGGACACCGTCATGTTGCTTTCTGTTCTAGTCTAATAAACTCTACCTCCTTCATATGACGAATACTTTCAGGAAAGTACTTGTCATTGAACAGTTTCTGAAATATTTCCCAAGACATGTTGAGTGCGACTGGATGGGTATGCTTCACAAATTCCCACCACTAATCTGCCTCATTACGAAACATAAAAGTGGCGAATGGAACCTTCTGTTCCACCGTGCATCCCAAGACATCGAATATCTTTGTAATTTGCTTGACCCACGTCTCCGCCTTAATCGGATCCGGCTTTCCCCAGAATTCTGGTGGACCCAACTCTTTGAACTACTTGGCTGTGACAAACCGTGCGTTACTATCATTTCCACCTGTATTTTGTACACAAGTCTCCCTCGTCTGATTTTGCATGAACTGCAAAAAGCTTCTAAACATCTTGTCGTTCATCGTCTGATCAGTGGTGTTGTTTACAGGAAGAACATTGTCTTCCTGTTGCACGTTCTCCTGATTGGTGAGTAAAGGTGTCTCCACGGTCTCATTTACTCCATTGTTAACATTCTCAGTTGCCATTCTTAAATACTGTCATAAAACAAGGGTTAATTAAAGAAATTAACATGCAACATAATAACCTTATACTGTGACCAACCAACAAATAAGTTTAGGTAGGACATACTAGCGAAGGATTTACTCGTCTCACCCCTCCTAGTTCTATTCCCCGATCTCCGCCAAAGATCATATCCCTAAGCTCTGATACCAACTGTGATGCCCCCAAAATAGGTCCAATCCACCCAACCTATTCTGAGTCGCCAAATACATGATATAGAAACGACTACAACTTCATTATTATAATTGTCGTGCAAAATACGACAACACATACTGTGAATTTAAATACAAATATTGTCTTCTAGACAATATCAACACTCAAATGAATTCCTCATTACAATTATTGATACACTATTTTTCAGAATAGTGAGGACTACTAAAACAACTATCTTGAACCATCACTCCATACCCCGACTAGTTCCCACTATATTCTCGCCTCTTGAGAAGAAAAATGGAATAAAAAGGAAAAGGGTGAGCTCAACTAGCCCAACAAAGAATAATATGACTAAGATAATGTACAACAAATTATAATTAGTCTTCAACAGGGAAAAATCTGATAGAATACAATAGACAACAAGTTTTAGATCAGCAACTGCAGCGGAAACAATAATTCATTAAAAGAGTTAAGTAGAGAATGAAATCTACTATCATCTATGAATTTAAAAGTCCATCATCGATATTTTGTCCCTATAACATCAATCAATATACATCTTGAATCAAATAGTCATCTTTGCACTACAGGCCAAAGATATTAATCAGTCGGTCATGTTCATTTTAACACCTGTTCATCTTTGCACTACGAGCCAAAGATATTCATCAAGAAATCATTCATCTTTGCACTACAGACCAAAGATATTCAGTAATATCATCATTTAGGACTGAGGATGATGAAAAATATATTTTAAAGAAAACGAATTCAGTGAGACAAAAGAATAAATATTAAGGATTTGTATTTTAGACAATCCAAGTTCAAAAATACTCCATAATAAACTATTGTGGAGCAGAATTCAAAAGTGAAGATCAAAACATAGATCCAATCAAAGATAGGAACCATAACAGACAATCTTGGACACAGAAAAGAAAATTTAATATTTTTGTGAATAGTGTCGTATTCGTGAATAGTGTCGTATACGTGAATAGTAACTCCGACACTAAAAGGTAGAAATTCCACAAGAAAAATCATCATGCTTCGTGAATAGTACTCGTGAATAGTAACTCATGAATAGTAATTCGTGAATAGTAGCTCATGAATAGTAACCTCGACATAAAAAGATAAGAAATTCACAAGAAAAATCTTATTGATATTCCGGCATAATGATATTGAAGAAATAATATCATTTATATATAAAAAAATAAATCCCTTACCTCGAAAAGACAGTACTTCTGACTGGAATATCAGATATAACGCTGAAGGAAACTTGCACCATATAACAACACCCAAGATATCTAAATACTCACAAAAATACGCTCGATAATATAGAGAGAGAAAACTTTAGTTTTTGGTGCGATTTTCAATTCTAACCTAAACACCTTATTTATAGGAAAATGCTTAGAACACCAAAGTAGAAAATTTAATAAAATAATAATATTTATAAACATAATATACGCACAATTTGAAATCTGAATTTCAGCATCTTACACATGCAAGTGGGGCCAACCAAAATGAAAAACATGTTTTAAACACTTTTTGTAACAAAATCAATTCAGACCCAATATTCTGGAACTTCAATAATTCATAATAAATAGCCCTTTTATCAGAAAAATTCAAATCTCATATCCATTCCATAGGAAATTTAATTCTCTACAACTTTGTAGAAGAAAGTTTTTCCAAATTCCAAACAGAAATTGACCGAATCCACATACGGACGATTTTGCATACTATAATCAAATTTTAGTCAAAAATGGGGTCCATCAACACACAAAATATGTGTTAAACATTTTTTGTAACAAAAATACTCTTCTTCCTCATTTATTCATATATCACACATTCATTGTAAAAATATCACCATTATTATATTATTATAATATAATAATATATTTAAATAAATTATTTTATCAGAAAAGATAAAATATCAATTTTTCAACAATTGTCACTTTAAAATTTTCTCCATCTATATCCACATAAAATGAATATTTTTCTTATCATATAAATCAATAATTAATTATTCACAAATAATATTATAGAATCACAATACTGACAACCAGGCTGTTCCCAAGAAAGAGGGGGCTTTCCAATAAGGATTTCTCCTTACTGGCGCGCAATTAGGTGACCAAACCTCTCCTTAGATAGAACTTTCTAGACATTGTCAATAATGTTATCTAATAATATTATTAAAATAATATGAATTATTTAAAATATTTGCGCATTTTACCCATAACTATCCACATTAATCAAATCAACCCCTCACTATTTCAAAATAATAAATAGAGGAAATTCCATTTTATTAAAAAGAAAAAATTGGGGTCTTACAGATATCCACTCCGGATATGTAGACACCATGATGATGCCAGCTTGAAATTGTTTCACAATTTCTTCTTTAACCTTTAAACTCCACTCAGGTTTCAATCGCCAGAGTTTTTGCCTAACTGGCTTGAATCCTTCTTTAATGGGAAGGCGATGAAGAACAATGTCAGTGGACAAACCCACCATGTCTTCATGAGACCATGCAAACACATCTTGGAATTGGGTTAATAGTGCAACCATGTCATTCCGTTGATTTGTGGTAAGGTCTGAACCAATTTGGATAAGCTTAGGGTCGTCTAAGGTTCCATGATTGAAAGAAGTGGTTTGATCAAGATTGGGTTTGGGTTTGTCTGCGACCCATTCCTTAATCTCCTGAGGTGTCTCAATGTCCTCTTGGATGTCCATCAAGTTTGAGTCCAACTTTGCATCAAAGTTACAGCCCTTGTGAAGAGAAGGCACCTCATCAGCAAGTACATGCACATCTAAATTCAGAGTCCTGAAACAAAATATGCTTTCACTTAATATTTGCAACTGTTCGATCATACAAAAGTGTTAGCATGTACTTGATAAAATAACTGCTAGTACTATAAAGGAAAGCAAGCAATTATAGTTATCTACAGGGCAGAGGGATTTTTCTGCCCATTTTACCCTCGTTGACCAATGCATGGAGTGCTGCTCCAATTGTCGAGGGTAAAGTCCTGATGGACTGCAGTGATGGAAGGATCGTTATTGTCCTCCTTCTCCCGAATGATAACATGACATCTGGGCAATCATCGTCTGGGGTGTATCTGTTTATATGTTCATCATAAATAATGACGCATATGCCTACCATCATCAAGGCAACGTCATGTTTGCATTTCAGTTCCTTTTCTTCCACTTCGGGATCAGGAATTAGCGTCTCTTTAGCTTTGATTGGCACTGGTTTAGGAAATAGCTTGGCCATAACATGGGTCGACACCTTTACTAAAGACTGTATTAGCTCATGGGGTAAAGGTATAGAAAATCGCTGTGCGGCGGAAGCTTGAGGAACTTGCTCGTGCTTGTGAGGATTCATGTGACTAGAACTGGCAGAATAGCCTAGTCCGGCTGTTCCAATTTGGTTGGACACTTGGATAGGGTGTTTAATACTCTGCTTATCTTTACCAAGCCCTTGTCCAGGTTGATAACCCAATGACATCATTTCTTGAATGGTAAGCATAACCTCGATGTAAAATCTGGGTATGGGAAGTGGCGCTCCAATAGAATGGTATTGTGTGGTACTCACTTCCAGAGTATGAAAATTGGTCGGTTCAACTTCTAAATTGAAGCTGATGATTGGTAGAGTTCCTTGTTCGTGACATTCTCGACTCGCCGACGATGGACTAGGCATCATTGTTGATAATGTATTTGAGTTGTTGATGTAGCGTTGAGGGAACGACTCCAGCCATGTGTATCCTGAATCTATCTTGAGGACGTGGAAGGATACATTGAATGTATTTAGTCCAATCTCAATTGGCAATTCAATCTTTCCGATGACATTTCATCGGGATCCATCAAAAGCTCTGATAACCGTATGGCTGCTTTGGATCCGCTTGAGATTGACATTCATTGTGACGGCCCCAAAATAAGTCCAATCTATCCAACCTATTCTGAGTCGCCAAATACATGGTACAGAAAATAACTATAACTTTATTACTACAATTGTCATGCAAAATACAACAACACATATACTATGAGTTTTAATACCAACTTTGACTCATGTCCCAACTATGGACATCACCTCACATTGATACATTACATAAAGGTACAGTCAATAACTGTTTTAAAAATTAAAATCTTTGGGAAGTGCTCAAGAAAACCTTCGTATATAGGAGGCCATGAATCTAAATTATGATAGATATCATATGTCCAGAGAATTATCCTTGGTTGATCCAATAGACCCCAAAAAAATGAGAAGATTACTATCATGTTCCTTCCAATGGTGAGTCTTCTCTTGACATATAACTATCTTAATCGTCTGCGATTGAACATTATGTTTCAACCAAACTCCAAGATCATATAGGTAGTGCTCGTAGATATACTCAACAAGTGGATGTGCACAACCCTGTCTTCTGATAACTCGAGTTTGTATGTCATTAGACATCTTGTATGATAGTGACAAAACACCCTTCCAAAGTTGGGTTCGCCTCACCCTATTCGGTTCACCAAAATTAAATATCAAATGACGTATAAAATATGACACACTTATCTAAAGTTCTCAATAAAATTATTTCCATACTATTTAGGGAGAACCTCAACAGCTATAGACCACCGTTCTAAGCATTCATGAATTTTACTCCGCAAAGCAGTATCATGAATTTTACTCCGCAAAGCAGTATCATGTTGACAATTTGAACGTTATTGAATTCTGAATTCTGGATGAATTTGAACGTTATTGAATTCTGGATAAATTTTACTCCGCAAAGCATTCATGAATTCTGTTGTATTCATTCCTTATTATTGAACGTTATTACCCTGTTATCCTCGCTCGACCCTGCAACACTCTTATTACCTGAAAGGAATTGTGAAGCAAAAGGGTGAGCACAAATAGCCCAGTAAAGAATATCATAACTAAAGATAATTAAATTATCAATAGCCTTCGTCAGAAATAAATCAGAGATTTAGAACATATGGTAGATGATAAAAAAATTTAACCATAGTTGCAGCGGAACGAGCAATCCATTAGAAGAGTCAAATAGACCATAATCTTTATTATCTTCTTTATGTTAAAATTCCACCAACAATGTTTTATCCTTGTAACATCAATCAACAGTTCCTGCCCACAATCATATGAATAACTCATAATCATATTTGTGGTTCTAAATTCCTTTTCTCATCCATGATGAAGATAATTTACATCACTTGTCTTTACCTGAAACATCAAAGATCATGGTTATACCAAATCACAGTTCCTGTTCATAATCATACTAATAAGTTCATCTTTGCACTACGGGCCAAAGATATTCATTAACAGTTCATCTTTGCACTACATGCCAAAGATATTCAGCAACAGGTCATCTTTGCACTATGGGCCAAAGATATTCAACAATAATTCATCTTTGCACTACAGGCCAAAGATATTCAACAACAGGTCATCTTTGCACTACGGGCCAAAGATATTCATCAATAATTCTTCTTTGCACTACAGGTCAAAGATATTAATATCTCAAAGAAATACATAATCATTTTAGAATTTATATAAACCATAATTATAACCATGTTGATCAATTCACCTTTGCACTTAAGCTAAAAATATTCAATTATAAATTCAATGGTCATGATCATACCAGTCAACAATTCATCTTTGCACTACTGGCCAAAGAGAACCCATAGTCACGATCACACCAATAATCTACCCATCTTTACACTTAAGTCAAGGAGAAATTTCATCACCGAGATTATAAAAATGTTATATATGATAATAAAAATAATATGATCAACAACTACATTTAATTTCAAGAGTAAGATTCATAAATCAATGATTTCATAACACCTTAATCCAAATGTTATAAATCACTTAATAATCTTATAATCTAATATTATTAATATTACCACAATATTTTAATCATTTCTTAAACTTATAAACAAATTATTTTAATTGTTTGCACTTTACTAATTAATGTATTTTATCATCCTAAAATGCTAAACGCATAAAATTTCATCACCAATAACCAAAACCCTCATCAAAAATATGCATATACCTTATATAGGATTTCCAAGCCATAAAATTCTATTTTCCAATTTTGTTACTTCACATAACATATTTAATTCATTAACTCATAACTAGTCCATTTTCATGAAAAATACCAAATCAGTACAAACAAATTTTCTTTTCTGGGATTTAGTAGAACATAGTCCCATATTGAACATATATTTTTCTCCGAATTTTTAAAATTAATTTACTATTTTTCATATTGCCAAAATTGCCGAATATTTATACATTTATCATAAATTGTACTTTTATCCAAAAATTCCAAAATTTAGAGGGTATACTGATATTATATAGATGTACTCTCAATAAAAATTTCATCAATTTTGGAGTTAACCACAAGGAGTTATAAGGGTTTACTTTTAAAATAGTCTTTTCTCATAAAATCCATAACTCCTAATCTATATATCCAAAAATCGTCATTTTTGGACACAATCAAGAAAACTTATCAAAGTATCATTTTAAATTTTTTTAGAATTTTTGAAGATCGGAAAAATTATGAAACTGGAAAGCATAATAACCCTTACAATCCCTTACAAATATAATGACAATATCCCTTACCTCAAAAGAACAATACTTCTGACTGGAATGTCGGCTATAACGCTGAACGAACTTGCACCATATAGCAACACTCAAAGTATCAAAATACTCACAAGAATACGCTCGATAATATATAGAGAGAGAAGATTTCAGTTTCAGGAGTGATTTTCAATTCTAACCTAAGCACCCTATTTATAGGAAAATGCTTAGAACACCAAAGCAGAAAATTTAATAAAATATTAATATATTTATTTTATTTTCCTACGCACACCTTGCCATCTGATTTCAACAACTAACACATGCAAGTGGGGCCCACCAAAATGAAAAACATGTTTTTATCATTTAATGCAACAAAATCAATTCAGACCCAATATTCCGGAACTTTAATAATTCATAATAAATAGCCCTTTTATCAGAAAAATTCAAATCTTATGTCCGTTTCATAGAAAATTTAATTCTCTACAATTTTGCAGAAGAAAGTTTTTCCAAATTCCAAACAGAATTTGACCAAAATCCACATACGGACGATTTTACAGGCTATAATCAAATTTCAGTCAAAAATTGTGTCCACCAACATGTTTAACATGTGTTTAGCATTTATAGTAACAAAAATACTCTTCCTCGTCATTTATTCATATATCACACATTCATTGTAAAAATATCACCATTATTATATTATTAAAATATAATAATATATTTAAATGAATTATTTTATCAGAAAAGATAAAATATCAACTTTCAACAATTATCACATTAAAAATTTTCTCCATCTATATCTACATAAAATAAATATTTTCCTTATCATATAAATCAATAATTAATTATTCACAAATAATATTACAGAATAACAACCAGACAGTTCCCAGGAAAGAGGGGGCTTTCCAATAAGGATTTCTCCTTACTAGCGCGCAATTAGGTCACCAAACCTCTCCTTAGACAGAACTTTATATACATTGCCAATAATGCTATCTAATAATATTATTCAAATAATATGAATTATTGATCTGATAATGGAAAATACTATGTAGTAACAATTATTGAAACAACAATAATATAAAATATCAACGTAGCAATTATTGAATCAATAAAATAAAATATTGAACAGTAATTACTATAACAATTATTGAGTAGTACCTTCTTACGTAAAAAAATTTATCATGCTTCGTGAATAGTACTTGTGAATAGTAACTCATGAATAGTAACTATAAAAAAAATTGAATACTTTTATTTCATAAAATTCGGGGTCTTACATTCATCTTCACCAAAGTGGCATAAGGACAGATATTTAGAGATGAGCCTCCATCTATCAAAACCGCAGCTAGCATGTACCCGGAAGACAAAACCGCAATGTGCAATGGCCTGGAATGACCGGTCCCTTCGGGCGGTATGTCGTCATCAGTGAAGGATATCACATTGTTGTTGAAAATGTGATCAACCAAATGTTAAAATTTTTCCACATCCACTGATTTTGGTAAATAGGCTTCTTCCAAAACCCTTGGTAAAATCTTTCGATGATCCTCGGAATAGAAAACCAAGTCCGGTATAGATATTTGGTGTGGAGCTTCTCGCAAGCTTAAAACCACTTTGGCTTCATTATGGCCCATAGTGCGGAGGAAATTTTCAATCTTCTCCATGGGAATCTTCCCCTTTGCTTCGCAAGTAGGTTTCATAACCCGTTGAAGAAGATAGAGTGGATTTTCCTCTACGACGTTTAAGCGATGGTATGAGACATGGATCCTTCAGCTTTTCCATAATTCCATGGAACTTTGTGTAAGTGACAACGGATGTTTGTGGTCCGAAAGGTAAAGAAATTGGCTCGACAATCGGCCACTTTCAAAGGATTGTCACTCCTTTGAGTTGAATTGGTTGTATGGGAAATTCTTTGTGATCTCATCATCCACTTCGATATAAGCTGCCATCGATCCCTTCCATTTGGTAGGACATGCATTCCATCTTTTGAGTTGCACAATGTAATCATCTCGCTATTTGCGGACACCGCTATCAATAAGATTACGAATGAGATGGCGGAGTGCCCAACATTCTTCATCTTTGTGTGACAAATGAGAATGTGAATGATATTGACACATTTCATCAGAATTGAACCGTCCTGAGCGGGGATTGATTGGAGGCAGAAGGAAGGTAATTCTTCCTTCATTGATCAACATTTATAATATCTCCTCCATAGATTGGCCAAGATAGGTAAATTCCCTTTGATTGGAAAAATCCCGACGGGCTTTAGCATTGGCTCTCTTTGCAACCTTATCCTCAATAGCTTTGCTTTCTGAAGGTGGTGATGGAGCATTCATAACAAAAGGAAGGAGATAGGTATGCTCCTGCCTGATTAATTGGTGTGTGACTTGATGCTGGTGGGTCACCAGTTATGCCAATTGCTCAATTTGTTTGCAAAGAGCTTTCATCTTTCGTTTCATAGTGAACTGGAACTTTACATAATCTCATCTGTCAACACCGTCTTTGAGGGTTTGGGATGATTCACCATTAGAATTGGAACTTTTTCCAGTTCTCCAACTGATCATATTGACCTCTTCTTCTTTGTGTTGAGGAAGAGGGTTGTCTTGCACATGAGGTTGATCTGGTTTGGTGACCACGATCTCACCGTTGTCTATTAAATCTTGAATCTTGTGTTTCAAGGCCCAACAATCTTGAGTATCATGTTCAGGTGCTCCAGCATGATAAACACATTTCTGAGTAGCATTAAAACCCCTCCCATTAGGGTTGGCTGGCGGAACAAGATGTGTAATTTTCTTCTGAGTAGTCAGAAGAGCAAGAATATTCTCGAGCGAGTCCCCTAAGGGTGTGAACGTTCGAGGACGCTTTACTTCTCCACCTTTACGCAATGGAGGGTTTGAAGACTGTTCTTGAAAAGGGGAGTAGTTTTTCCTCTGTAGAGGCATGCTTTGATTACCTTTTTGACCTTGTAGTATCAATGAAACATCCTCCTCTTTCTTTTTATGGATCCTCCGGGGGTTGTTTCCATAAGATCCGGACTGGATGTGCTCAGCAACAGCTTTAAGAGCGGCTAGGTCTTGAATTTTACCAGACTTCAATCCCATTCACTACTACAACACAGTAAATAGACAACACTTAAACCATAATGTTTCTTATAAAAATGTTGTGGTATTTTTTTTTACAACGTTTTTAAAAAAAATGTTGTAGATATATATGCAAAAACGTTATCTATTTAAAAGGGCATTTTTTGTGTTAATTAGATAACGTTTTTTTTTAAAATGTTGTCTATCAAGAAAAACACGGAGCTTTAAAAAATCTCGCTGAAATGAAAACTTAAATAATAAGTATCACTCTTATGCTAGGGGCTCCAGGTCTCGTGCCGGATCCGAAATTTCTCAAATTTTAACGGAGGATTCTCCTCATGATTGCCTTTCTCCCTACCGCCTTGAAATTGAAGGCGCTAACCATGCCGTTTTGGGTAATCGTGAGTCCCACACCAGTGTCGTGAAACCCATCACCGACCCTCTTCCATGCACGCCGAGCACCGGGTTCGGTCGGACCACTGCTTTCTGTTGTCTCTATCGTATAAACCAACCGATCGAGAGAAGTTTCGACAAGGACACCGCACCGATGAAGACGGCAAAACCACCGCATGAGTGGAGACAATTAAGGGTTCGGGTAGTGAAACCTTTGGGTTCGGTCATGATTTTAGTCTTTGAAAAGTATTGTGAGTATTGACTTCGCTTGGGCCACGGGTGATTGTATAGTTATATGTATTTTTTTATAAGTATAGTTATCATTTAAAATGCTCTATGTTAATGTGAAAATGGGTGGTTGAGTGCCATTAACGACTTGTAACATTTTATGATTCTTTGTCTAAAAATCATAATGAAATTATCGAGATATTTTAACTATCTGCAAGCAAATCTATGAAGTTCGAGGGTCATTCTTGATAGTTTAGGGATAGCAAAAGGTGTTGAGAATTTGTAAGTTATGTTATGTTTCCTTCTCTCTCTCTCGTAATTAGTAAGTTATGTTCCTTTTCTGTCACGTATAAATTTGCATAATCGAGTTATTGAGAATAGCATAATCTGGTTTACTTAGGATTTTATGTTTTATGTTAAAGAATATTGGGGAATTATGATGACATCTTGGGAGATAAATGCATCCCAAGTATCCTGAAACAAAGTAATCACATTAGAAAGAATCACAATGAGAAACCGAAATCTACACAATATAAAATTTCCTCCGCAATAAGAATCACATCGGTGATCCTTTAGGAGAGTGCTTGTTTGCTTTATTTATTGGACTTGTTTATTTTTGGTATATTCCATCTAAAGTTGGTTCTTCAATTGTGACTTAATAAGCAACTCAAAACTTCAAAGCAAAAGACAAGGTGAAGCGATGTGTTGACACTAGACTTAATGGAGAATACCCACCCAAGGCGATTAAGGGTAATATAGGCATTTTAGATTTAATATAGTCCAAAATTTCATACTTAGAAATGAAGTATAGTTCATTTTAAATGTCAAGTTACATGAGTTTTTTTTTGTTTTTTTATACAGGGGATGCTTCTACTAACTATGAATGCAGTAGTTTCAAAGCAGTTTCAGATTAGGAATTCCAACACTTCTTATGTTCTTTTCATGTGTATTCTTCTTTGTGGGTACAAGAATATATGTCATAGTATTCGACAAGGTAGTCCCTTTCTAGGTGTTGTGCAAGTCAAATTGAGAAATGGTATTAATATACAATTATACTAGCAAGGCGTACTAGGTCTTATACAATTATGCTAGCAATTCACGGGCAATGTTCTTCTAAGCTTCCTGGTGTTTACTGTTTCCATCATTTTTTTTTCTATTTTTAAGATATTAATTCACACCTAAAGCTGTTTCTCTGATCTATATTGCATTTTTTGTGTCATCCTTTCCTCATATTGGTGTTGGTTCAGTAAAATGAGAAATCAATATACTGCGGCTACTCTCACATCCACATGTCGTACACCTTTTTGAGTTCATAGAGACTCGGTCAACCATTTATGTGGTCATGGAGTACATGACTTCAGGTGAACTGTTTGATTATATTACAGAGAATGGTAGACTCCAGGAGGCCGAGGCTTGCCACTTCTTTCAACAGGTATTGCGAAGACTATTTTGGTGTTTAAGATATTTGTCTTTTGATGTTTTTTCTTCATTGGTTAGTTTGTTTAATATTTATCTGACATCCTAATTTTATGGTTAAAATATATAAACCCGATACAATGGCCTGTCCAAAAAATAATTTGTTATATTATTTTGTTGGTTATATATTACTGATATTTTTTATGATATATCATGCTAGCCTTGCAGAATTAAATATATGAAGAAGACCTAAAAGCACAGGGCACTAGTTTGACTTCGCTTGGGCCATGGGTGATTGTATAGTTATATGTACAATTATTTTTTCCTTCTTACATTTTTGCTAACTTCTCTCCCCTCCTTTGGTGCTTGATTTTTCCAATGAACTATTTTCCAATACCACATTGGGGTAAACCACAGGGTTTCCAATATGTGACACTTTCTCAACAACGTATGTGGATTGTGTATGTCGATACAACCTTTTTCATGTTCCTCAACATATACTACAGTTCTTGGTTGGGGAGATAGATGTTGGACAAAGCTAAATGCAGCGGTGGTCGGTGGTGCATCCAAACATTGCGATCCGATCGATTGACAATATGAATATTTAGTTAGTTACTTATCATTTTCTTTAGTTTGAGGCACAATTTAACTCTTGTAAATGACCTCCTATTGTCGATTTATCACAATACCATGATCGGGATATATTACTTTATCAATTGTTTTTGCTCTTATTTACCTTGTAGAACCGCTTATGTGGTACTTATCACTAACGTGAAACACGGAAAACTAAGAGATGTGATGTCGGAAGGATTGGTATGTTCTTACGCATCTAATTTTCAATTATTTGTCTCATCTTACCTTTGATATCTACTTGTATTTGGCTTTTCTACATTGTGTAAACTCTCCTCCCGCTATTATTTAGCAAATTGATGACACTCTAATCATTTCTATACATATCTCGATATATAACACAGGATGGATTTGAGAATCACATACTTTTGGATAAAGGAACAAATTGAGAAGGAGAAAGCTCGGTGGTCTTGATCTGTCGATTTATGGGTCATCAAAAGTCATGGGAACGCAAGCACCCGCTTCAACTAGGCTCTCTAAACGTCTGCGCTAATGGCAAAGAATGAAGTTGATGACGCGGATCTCTACCTAATGTCACTTTCAAACCGTGTTTATATAATAAGTGCCACCATATTTTAGAGTGGAATTTATGAGTGTCAATATTCTTGCAAGCTAGGATCTGTCATGCCTAAGTTTTCCTACTATATCTTTTGTTATAGTATGTAATCATATCTCTATTACGTGTAATTTGTTGCTTATCAGAAAGTGGGCTGCAAATTGTATCATGATAATTCAGTGGAAAAATATTGTGATTCTACAATTAAGCATCAGCCATCATTTATATCAATGGTAATAGTAGTAATAGTAGTAGTAGTACTTAAATTCTAGTGATTTTTGATGCCTTACTCACAAAAGAACCTTACTGAAAGGTGTCAGATGTGGTGTAATATGTGCAAATTTATTGAAGATGTAAAGATGTAACAACAATTATGGTTTTCGACTATTGTATGTTCATCTCCTTTGTAACAACAATTATGGTCTTCGACTATTGTATGTAAAGATGTAACAACAATTATGGTTTTTCATTATGGTGTTTGTCGAAACTGTAGAATTGTGTGTGGTTGGATTACTTGGAATCTTTGATAAATGATTGAAGTTACAACTCTTTTAATCTTTCAGGCTACAATATGCTAATCTTTCAGGCATTAGCATATTGCAGGTGTATTGGTAATGTATGTGAACAACAACCTTTTTTTTCTTTTTTTTTAATCTACAACATTTTAAAAACATTGTGTAAATATGCCTAAACATTGTCTGATATACTAAACAACAACATTTTTATCCAAAAAATGTTGTGGAATCATACCTTCTACAATGTTTTTAAGCATCTGCAAATTTTTGAAAAATAAATCTACAACGTTCTTTTCCTAAAAAACATTGTGTATTGTGCTTAACTACAATGTTTTTAAAAACGTTGTATAAGGGTGTCAAATAGATGACACCCTTAACCACGACATTTTTCTGACTGAAACCACAACATTTTTTTCGCGTTGTCTATTTACTGTTTTGTAGTAGTGATTTCAGCCATCTCTCCGTGTTTGATCATTCCAGAGAATGGTTTTCCAATACCAGCTAAGACTCTCTCATAGAAACGACCTTCCTGTACATCTATGAACGTCATGACCATTTCTGATTCCGTCATGGAAGGAATAACTTGAGCACCAAGGCGCCTCCACCTTTTAGCATACTCTCTGAAAGACTCATTAGACTATTTTTTGACATTTGTAATTTGATACCGGTCAGGAGCCATCTGAGATTGAAAACTGTATTGAGTGAGGAAGGCGTGAGCCAGCTCTTCCCAACTATGGATCTTTGAGTTGTCTAATCTGGTATACCATGAACGGGCTTCTCCAGTCAAGACTCTTCTGAAACAGCTGCATTCTGAGCTTTTCATTTTCTGCGTAAGACCCAAGTTCTTCAATGAACACTTTCAAATGTGTATAAGGATCCCCTAATCCGTTATATTTTTCAAAATCAGGGGTTTTAAATTTCTCTAGATAATGAACACCAGGGAAGATACAAAGGTCAGCATATGATACACTTCCATGTGTTCCAATCCCTTTGAGAACACGGATAGTTTCCTCCATTGGAGTACTTTCTTCCTGATATCACTGGTCTCTAGATCTCCTTTAAGATGGATGTTTTCAAGGTCTTTGTTGGTCATATCCAACGGATGTTCTAGATTTGTTTTATCTAGACCTTATGTTCCTCCTTGTGTAGAGGATTCTGCATGTGGAGGGATTTTTGTACCTTGAGTGGACTGATGTAATTCATTAAGCAGAATAGCCAAATTTGTCAGACTTGTCAGACGAAGACATGATTGGCTGTAGGCTCGTGGCCTTTTTGGATTTTGAGCGGGTAACAGGCCCAATGATTTCCCTATAAAAGACTTATGTAGTTTAATCTTATGGTACTGTAAATGTTATCATAACATGTCCGTTTTAGGAATATGGTCCTGCAAAACCAGGTGTTAATTGATAACATTCATGCACAAACAATCTTCATATTTTCCATTACATAAAGATGAACATGGAATAAAATTACAAGTAAATGCTTTTACAAGTAATTGAAAATGGAAAGTATGAAGAGACTTTCCTTCGCGTTTGGTTTATTAGAGGTTGACCTATCTTAGGGTTTCTCTCGCAGCTTTTTGGCATGAAGGTTCCCAGATCATTGCAATCTACTTGACGGGAAGTTAATCCGGTCTTTCAACTGGATCTAATCTGGGTGCTGCCTTTCCTGAGCCCCGTTGGAATTATTCTTCCTACGAGTCCAGTAATCAAACATCGACAGGATAACCTCCTGATGGAGGAACCACACAACATACATTCACATACAACGTGTCTCACCGTTTATGCAAAATGATGACATGTGCGAAGCACTAATATCGCAGATAGATATAATATAGTGCAGTAAGTAAAAATACATTCGTACACATTCATCATAAATGTAAATACAACATTCACACACAAGCATATAACAATTTTGAAAAGCTTGTAATAGCGGCTTAAGCCCTCTTACTAGAGTCCCCAACAGAGTCGCCACCTGTCGACGTCGGGATTTTTAGTGTCCCTTTTCGTTACTTGTTCTTTGGTGTTCGCATGTTAATGTGAGATTTGTTTGAAAAAACAAGTGAAAAAGGTCTGACATGTATAATATCGACGATTTGACTTAAAGAATCGCCAGTTTGTGTATTTAACTGGTTGCACCAACGCACCCGAAAAATGTTTGCACATTCACCCAGTGATGTGACACCGCTAAACGGGTCTGTGAAACCGAGATTCATTTAGGTTCAGGGGCTTGATTATGCGGAGGGAAGGTGTTAGGCACCCCCCGACATCGGTGTTACCATGATGACCGCCAATTTTCAAAGAAATTGTTATAAGAATGTGTGTGTGTGTGTGTGTGTGTGGATCAATGTGCAATTATTTGGAAGTAGTGTTCTACCTCGTTCGCACCTATATACATAGGGTTTGAATTTATGAAAAATTCAGTTTTAAGCAGGATATAGCAATGAAGTTTTGTAAAAAGAGGTTTTTCAAACCCTGTGCTCAATAGTAATTGAGGCCTTTGATACTTCCATTTTATTATTAAATGTTAGAACTTGTTTGCTTTTATTTTCGAGATCGCGAAGCATCTTGAAAAATAATATACTGCCGATCTTGAACTCCTCATGGGCATGTGACCATCCAAGGAAATTGAAAATCGTAAGTAATGTACAAGTCGCTTTCACAAATTGAAAAATGTCCATCATGGGAAACTGAATCTAGATTCAAGAGATCAATTTGTGATCACATGATTCCTAGGCTCACATGATACTGTAGTTTATATGGAAAGTAGTAAGCAGTTATATATATAAAAGCGGTTAATATATATATACAGACTTGATCAACCACCACGAAGCAACTCCATGGGGGATCAGAAATGTAAATATATAAAAGCGGTAAATATATATATATATATGGACATGATTAACCACCACGAAGTAAACTCTTGGTGGGACGAAATGTAAATAAAGCTGTAAAAGCGATCAATTGCCACTAAGTAAACTCTAGGTGGGACGAAATGTAAATAAAGCTGTAAAAGCAATCAACTGCCACGAAGTAAACTCCAGGCAGGACGAAATGTAAATAAAGCTGTAAAAGCGATCAACTGCCATGAAGTAAACTCGAGGCAAGACGAAATGTAAATATATATATATAAAAGCAGTAAACGCACCGGATGTAAATCCAGGCTCATCGGATATGTCCGACAACAATTATATATATAAATATATATGTAAATATTTATATATATATAAGCAGGTAAATTTTTCGGATGTAAAATCCAGGCTCATCAGATATATCTGACAACAGTTATATATATATATATATATATATATATATATATATATAAGCAAAAAAATGCTCCAGACATAAGTCTAGGCTCATCAGACAGAGTCTGACCACAATTTATATATATAAGTATATATATACAAAAGTAAGTAAACGCTCCAGACATAAGTCTAGGCTCAATCGAGGCATAACTCGATAATGTTAGTCCATATATAAAATATATACATATATATAAGTATATATATATAGACAGAAATGAAAACCACGAACCGAAGTCCGGGCAAACACACACAACACGACTCTCAATGTGTATAACAGTGTGTGATAATAGGAAAAGAAAGGCTTTATAGAATGTAAGAAAGCTTACAGTGGGTTGCCAATGTAGACTTCTATGACTCTATGTGGATAAACACTCAGCTCTCGCCGGATAAAAGTATTGTTATATGTGAGCTAACAGGTGTTTAAACTGAGGAAACACTCAATATGGGTGTATACAGAGTAAATTGGACAGGGCTTCCTTGCATTTTCTCTCTCTTCTCCCTTCTCAAATGGCTGACCCCAAGGTCTATATTTATAGACTGATGGCCGCAGGTACACCTACGGCAGCCGCGGTTATACCTGCGGCTGGTCATGGTGCATCCGGCCCTCGCGGGTCCCGTCGTCTCAAAGTATGTGCACTCGTACACTGTAATATCTGCTCGAACTTGCAGAACTTCAATCCGAGCATCCGAACGATGTATATGTGACCTTCTTCGATCAGCTTGTGTCGAGAGTTACACAATGACATGGATTAGAGGTTATGTCGAAGTCGTGAAGAGGGGTCTATGCCCATGGTCTTCAAGCTTCAAATTCTATCCAAGGTGCGCTACATGCGTAATAGTCACTCGAGATTGTAACTCCTCGCCTTATGGAACATTGATGGATGTACGTATGTATGAAGTCTTGAGATGACGCCTTACGTGTTGAAGGGGAAAGATGACGTTTGACTCTTTTCCCGAGGTTATCGCCGATTTGAGTTGAAAGCGAGCGTTGCTTAGGGGTTACATCTAAGATTGGACTACTTGTTGGTATGCTGCGATATCATCTTGTGAGAGAAAACGTTGAGGCTGTAAGATGACGTTTGACTCCTCACCGGGGTTATCGCCGGTTTGAGCTAAAAGCAGACGTTGCTCAGGGTTACATCTGAGATTAGACTACTTATTTGTATGTCGCAATGTCATTTGTGGGAGAACCTGTCTTCCTGGTGTTAGCTCCAGGTCTGAGGTATGAGTGCCTCGGCAGGATGTCTGAGCTTGAAGCTGATAGCATGCATTTTAAATAAGCATTTCCGGAGTTATCGCCGGAACTGCAATAGCACTCCTTGGGGTTATCGCCAAGGACGAAACTCGGGGTTATCTCCGAGGTTGGAAATGATCCTTCCGGGGTGTATTTCGAGTTTGGAAATGATATTCCTGTGTGTGTCCCGGTTTTGAGCTTGAACTTCCTAGTAGTATCCATAATGGATGTAAGCTATCTTCCGTGGTTATCTCCGAAAGATGAATATGCCTCGCCGCAATGTTAGTAACAAAAAGTGCGAAAAATTTGAGTGTCTACAAAAGGGTGAGCTCAACTAGCCTAATAAAAATATTATGACTAAGATAATGCGTAATAAATTATCATTAGCCTTCAACAATGTTAAACCGATAGAATATAATGAACAACAAGTTTAACTGCAGCGGAACAAACAATCCATTAGAAGAGTCAAGTAGAGCATAAAATCTACTATCTTCTAAGATTTAAAAAGTTTTTCATCAACTTTATCGCTGAGACTCAGCTTAATAAATAAAATCGAATCATCACTGCATCACGACCAAGGATATTCATGTAATCATCAATGGTCATGACTATACCGAATAATCCCTGGTCATAATCACACCAACAATTGTCCATCAATGAACTATAGGCCACTGAGGACTTTTACCACATCATTCATCACATTACGGTCATGATTATACCGAATAATCCCTGGTCATAATCATACCAAGTCCATCTATGCACGTAAGCCAAAGATGACTTTCATCACAATATAAGCATGAGGATGATGACAATGACATAATAATTCAATAAAACAAGTTCAAGGATAAATTTTAAAGATTTAAAATTTTAGTTTATCCAGAAATCAATAACGTCCAAATTGTCAACATAATACTTCTTTGTGGAGTAAAATTCAAGAATGCTCAGAAGAATATTTCCATGAAAAGATACTGGATGAAGTACAAATATCAAGGATATTCCACTAATTTCATGGAGTATAGAAGCCAAAACTTTAACCAACTGAGTGTAATAGAATATATGAAACCGCAAATGGATTTTTCCCCGCCATACGGTAATCCACGTAGACAGATCATTTCCACAATTTAATAAGGAATGAATATGAAGGATCATTCACCATGCATGTGGTAATCCACATGTATCAGGTTATTCCAATGAATAATAAAGAATGGAATAACGGAAGAATTCACAGACGCGTGCGTAATTACGACCGACAAAGTTATTCCAATGTAATAATAAAAAATGAAACCAGAATTAAATGCGTAACATTGCATGCACGGTGATATTCCAACGTAATAATAAAGAATGGAACCAGTCATGCGTAATCCGCATGCATGTGATATTCCAAATGTAATAATAACGAATGGAATAACAACAGAATTCACTGGGCATGCGATAGAATCAAGATGTACAAAGTTATTCCAATGTAATAATAAAAAGAATGGAATAAAAGAAGAATGTCACCATGTATGCGGTACTTCACATAGATAGGTTATTCCAACATAATAATAAAGAATGGAATAAAAATCCTTATGAGTATTGAAAGAAAATAACTCTCTTCATGAATACGAAAGAATAATATCCCTTACCTTAGAAGAAGACTGGATACTGGAATAGTGAGGTAGCAAACCTCTCTTCTTCTTTCTCTCTATAATTTCTCACTATAATAATTTCTCTATAGCTTTAGTGAATTGGTGAGAAATGAAGGAAGAATGAGCTTCTATTTATAGGAAAATATAGTTTCGATAATTGCACGTTTTGGGGCTCAAAATATTATAGTATAATACCTTCCTCTTGTCGACGTCGGGATTTTTAGTGTCCCTTTTCGTTTCTTGTTCTTTGGTGTTCTCATGTTAATGTGAGATTTGTTTGAAAAAACAAGTGAAAAAGGTCCGACATGTGTAATGTCGACGATTTGACTTTAATAGTCGCCAGTTGGTGTTTTTAACTTATTGCACTAATGTGAACCAAAAGGTTTGCACATTGACCCAGTGATGTGACACTGCTAAATGGGTCTGTGAAACCAAGATTCATTAGGGTTCGGGGGCTTGATTATGCGGAGGGAAGGTGTTAGGCACCCCCCCAACATCCGTGTTGCCACGGTGACCGCTACTTCTCAAAGAAATCATATATATGAATGTGTGTGTGTGTGTGGATCAATGTGCAATTATTTGAAAGTAGTGCGAGGCCTCGTTCGCACCTATATACACAAGGTTTGAATTTATAGAAAAATTCAGTTTTAACCAAGATATAGCAATGAAGTTTTGTAAAAGAAGTTTTTCAAACCCCGTGCTCAATAGGAAGTGAGACCTTTTCATACTTCTATTTTATTGTTAAATGTTTGGCTTGTTTGCTTTAATTTTCGAGTTGCGAGGCATCTTCAAGAAAACAATATACAGCAGTGCCGAACTCCTTATGGGCATGACAACCATCAAAGGAAATACGTACACTGCAAATAATGTACAAGCTACTTACAGCTGGAAAAAAGTCCATCACGGGAATCGAATCTAGGTTCAGTAGACTGAATCTGTGATCAGATTATTCCTAGGCTCACATGATACTGCAATTTGTATGGAAAGTAGTAAGCAGTTATATATATATAAAAAAGCGGTAAATATATATATATATATATATATATATATATATATACGTATGATCACCACCACAAAGCAACTCTATGGGAGATCGAAATGTAAATAAAGCGAGAATACTATCAACTGTCACGATGTAAACTCCAAAGGACTTGAATATAAATAAAGTCATAAAAAATATCAACTGCCACAAAGTAAACTCCAGGCGTGACGAAATATAAAGAAAAGCGTAAAAGGCCACAAAAGTAAACTCGTGGCCTGGATGTAAATGTAAATATATATGTATATATAAAAGCAAGAAATTCACCGGATATAAAATCCAAAGCTCATCGGATATGTCCGACAATAATTATATATATAAGTATATATATAAAAGCAATTAAATGCACTTTGGATATAAAATCCGTGCTCATCGACAAAATATCCATACAACAATTTATATATATATATATATAAGCAAATAAACGCTCGCACATAAGACCGAAGCTCAATCGAGGCATAACTCGATAATGTTAGTCCATATAAAATATATATATATATATATATATATATATACTGAACAAAAATGAAAACCACATGCAAGTCCGCATACACACACAACACGACTCTCGATGTGTAGAATAAGTAGGTGCAAATATGAAGAGAAAGGCTTTATAGAGTGTAAGAAGGCTTATAGTGAAACAATGCAAAATTCTATGACTCTATATGGATAAACACTCACCTCCACAAGAAATTTTTAACTCAGATGTGGGCTAACAAGTGTTTAAGAAGAGCAAGCACTTTCAATATAGGGTGTGTACAAAGCAAATTGGACGTATTCCTCGCTTTTTCTTTTTTTCAAATGGCTAGCCCAAGCTCTATATTTATAGAGTCGCTAGCCACAGTGCACTGTATGGTGCCCGGCTACCCGGGTTCTACGGTCCTATCGTCTCAAGTACATGCACTCGTGCACTGTAATGTCTGCTCGAACTTGCAGAACTTCAATCTGAGCATCCGAATGAGGTATATACGACCTTTTTTGAACTGCTTATGTCGAGAGTTACGCAATGACATGGAATAGAGGTTGTACAAAGTCAGGAAGAGGGGACCATGCCCATGGTCTTCAAGTTTCAAATTTTATCCGGTGTGCTGCCACGCGTAATAGTCATCCAGAATTGGAACTCCTAGTTCTTGAAGGAAATTATTGTATGTATGTATGTATGAAGCGTTGAGACAACGCGCAGGTGTTGAGGTAGCAAGATGACGTATGACTCCTCATCGGGTTATCGCCGATTTGAGTTAAAAGTAGATGTTGCTTCACGGTTACATCTCGAGATTGGACCGCTTCAAGTGTTGAATGCCGCAATGTCATCTTGTGGATGCTCGTCGCCTTGCCGTGTTAGCTCCGGGTCTGAGGTATGAGTGCCTTGGAAGAAGGTCTAAGCTTGAAGCTAATCACATGTATTTGAAACAAACATTTTCGGGGTTATTATTTAATCGCAATAGCATTCCTTGGAGTTATCGCCAAGGACGAAACTCGGGGTTATCTCTGAGGTTAGAAATATTGTTCCCAGTGTGTGTTCCGGGGTTTGAGACTGATACTCCCGGTGTATGGTCCGGGGTTGATATTGAACTTCCGGTAGTATCCAGAATGGATGTGAACTATCTTCCAGGGTTATCTCCAAAAGATGATTCTCGCCTCCTGCAATGTTAGTAATAGAACAATGCAGAGAAAATTTTGAGTGTCTACAGATGCCCCTCTTTATCATATTCATGCAATGCAAGGCATGGATAGGATAAAGAATCCTAGACACATGAAATGCAACAAGATAAATATGATGCTATGTACAGCAATATGATGCAAATGTATGATGTATGATTGTCAGTTAATCCTGTTGGGATGCCAATCATTGATGCCTTGGACATGTGATCCAAGTCTTCAAGGATGTTGACATTGGGGCTATCACCAAAGTCGTGAATCCTGAGACACAAACTTCATTCTCCATAGAGGTGCCTCTGTGTATAAGAGATCCGTGGGGATAAAGCTTTGTCTATTTGAGGATGTATATAACATATCCCACCATCCTGTCGGAGTTACTGCCAATAATATAAACTTGTCAAGGTTGCCTGACCTTCATTGATGGGTGTATCACCGGATAGATCCCTGTTGGGTGCATTATCAAGGCTATTTGACGTTCATTGATGTGTGTATCAATGATTGCATTGAGTTGTAATCCTTGTCGGGACGTATGTCAAGGTTGTTTTACCTTCATTGATGTATGTGTCAATGGTTGCATTCATACCGTAACCCTCATGAGGATATGTCATCCGGTTCGTGACTTTGGCATTATAACCTCGTCAGATACGTCTTTAATTTGTAACTTTGCGTTGTAACCCCGGCCAGGAGATACGCTTTAATTTGTAACTTCTATTGTAAACCCTTCAGGGGATACGCCGTACGCTGCTCGACGCTCATCGACGACATCGAACCTTTGTGAGGTATTGCGAGAGCATGATTTATGAAAAGTCGAGGCCACCGGTATCGTATACCTTGTATGCGACGAATACCAATGTGGAACCGTAATTTGGCTCATGATAACCGTGATTCCGTGCTATTCCGCTCAATCGCGTAGCATTTTTATTCCGAACTTGGCCTTTTTAGCTTGCGGGACCTCCTTTGTAACTCTAACTGGAGTGAGCCGGAGGTGTGGGACCCACGAGTAAGAGTGCCACAGTACACCTCTACAAAGAAAGCAGCGGTGGACTCCACTGACCAACCATGGCTATAGTGAAAAGCCCATAGGTTGCTTTCATAAGTCATTTTCAAGTCGCATTTATCGAGGATATCCGAGAGCTCTTCTTCAGTCCTATTGAGTTCGAGCAACTTTCTGCATATTCTGTCACCGTACAAGCGTTCTTCACTCTCCTAGTACCATATGCATGTATTCTTTTCCAGTTTCTATCCGTTGGAAAATGACTTATCACATGAAATGCATTTAGACACATAGTAGTGAATATGCATGCTGATATGATTTGTTAAAAAATATTCAACACGGTAAATGTTAGTATTAAACCATGCTGAACATAATGATGTGAAAAAATTTGACTTTTGAAACAATCAAATTGGTACCTTTTACTGTCATTTCTTATCCTATTTGAGGACAAATGAGTAAAGGTAGAAAATTAAAACAACCCCAGTAATTAGATTACACGTATAGATTTTTACTTTGTGATGTATTGAATGCATCTAGGATGTATATAATCGCTGGTAGGTGTGCTCTTGAATGGCCTCCTAGTCATGCCTATGTGCATGCAGATAGTCCCATTTACAAAGGGCTATGGAAAAAATTTTCCAAAATGTAGGCATTGGGTAGTCATGCATTTTAACTCTCCATGTAGATGTATGTTAAAATAAAGCATGCATGCATGTAATCATAGAATGCATTTTGAAAAGCTCCAGGTAAGAATTTACCACACCCTTTCTGAGGTGATTCGGAGACTTGTTGTCCAGATATTATGGATCTGGATCAGCCGAGTAGTTCCCGCAGGACCACTTCTGGTGTACGGAGGAGGGCTTCTAAAGTACCTCAACCCCGTTTTGTTAAACAGCCTCGTCGTTTGGTGGAGGCAGTGATTCGTCCTATCCAGGTTGAAGTACCCGATGTCGAGGACAAGGAGGAGGATGTACCGATTGAGGTTCCTACTCTTGCTGCACGTGTTCCTCGTAGGGAGTTGTCAGGAATTCAAGTGAAAACCCAGATCTTCTAGGTGACTTGAGTCGGCATCCTTCAGTATACCTGCAAGCAAACGAGGTATGAAGTTAGATCTTAATCTTCCTTATTTCCTATTGATGAGGAGTAAAGGGTTCTGATGTTGATCCAGATTGATGTAGGTTCCCGCTTTACACGACCTCGAGGAACTGGTTCAAAGATCCACTCTATATATCGTGCCTTGCATGATGACTATAGAGAGATTGTACATGGCTGGGGATTCGGGACGTTATTTTCCATTCTTCCCCGTCGTTGTCCCTGGGGTTACCTTAGGGTATTATCTGAGCGGTGGTTTCACCAGACTCAATCACTCCATTTATTGGGCTGTGAGGTGATAATGATGCCGATGGATTGGCGATTTATCACATGTATGGAGTTTAGAGGGGATCCAATGCCTTGTACGACAGATATTACCCCTACTGCCATTAGATCCTTGTTGGGAGTTCTGACAGAGCCGCTCAAGGGTAGGACTGTTCATACAGGTCCTTTGAACGTAGATGCTATGAGCGGGCTGTTGAGTGAGCCTATACCCAATGATGTGAGAGTCAGGGATCACATTCTTCGGCGATTGTTCCTGATGATCATTAGGGGCTGCTTCATAACAGATAACTCTTCTACGGTGTCCTTCACTTTGATCAGCGCCACTCGACACATGGATTATATAGGAGATTATGATTGGGGTTCCTACACTTTTGCCTACTTCCTCAGGGGAATGCGCATGCGATTGCAGGGCTTGACCGAGGCGTGGTTAGGATTTTACCCATTTTTGCTGGTGAGTATTTCTCTTGTCTTTTCCCATGTACAGGTTAAGAGTGTTGACTGACAGCAAATGTTTGCCTTTGTGTTGGCAGTTTTGGGCCTATGAGAGGCTTTCATATTTGCGTCCTATGAGCGTGTTAGGTTTAGATACCTATCTACGAGGACAAAGATGACATCATTCCATACTGGCAGAAGTCCTTATTGTTGAGGGTTTCACCCATTGCTGCCTACAACTGGAGTTGTTGATAGCGGATGTCATCACATGGGTTCCCTATTCTGGGGAGCATTTGAGTTTTGGGTTTGGGGGTGGATACCCGACTGGAGTTGAGTATGTTATGTCCACCCACATGATTCCTCTCTTCACAGATGGAGGATGAGAGCTCTATTTAGGAAAGCGTGCTATCAGGAGCACTACATGAGAGATTTGCATGCCGATCTTGCCTCCTGTCAGGCGTTATTGGCCTATTTCGCAGTCACCCATCACTGATATCCCATTGTTGGGGATTGACGGTTACACATTATTAGAGGGCCCATATACTCAGGAGATGTTCCAGCATTGGTGGTTCTCTCGTACCATTGGAGCTCAGACCCGCGCCACACAGTTTATGGGAGATATGGTTCCAGGATCCATGATGATGACGAATTGGCTAGCCTGTGTCCGAGATCCAACTCATATGACACAGATTGATAGCTTGACCCGGTAGTTGGACCGGGCACATTTCTTTATCCAGCATTTGGGTAGAGATCCTTCGGAGGAAGATACTTTTGATCCTTCCAGCTCTGGTGCTGGCCTTTCAGGTGACTCATATGGTTTTTCCGGTGCAGATCCTCCCTTGTATAGGCCTGACATCCCTGTAGATAGAGATCCAATGACTCAGGAGGAGTTACATCAGATGGACAGTATTGATGATGTGGACATCGACACCATTGATTTCTTCTGATGTATTCTCGTTATCTCTTTTGATAGGCCTCTGTTAGCTGCTGGGTAGCTTCGCCCCATTCTCGCTATATCTTTTGATAGGCCTCTGTTGAGATGTTGGGTAGCTTTGCCCCATTTTCCCTGTATTTTAGCTGTACAGAGATGTATTAGATGATGATATACTTAGGAATGGATTTACAGTTTTCCATTCCCTATATCATATTGCCATCTATTGTATCATGCATGTTGTTATGTTATGCATATGTATATATGTCCAAAGATATTCAGCATTGACCCCTGAATGGTCTTATGACACGGCCCGTACAGATGTCTTCTTCGACAGTTAGCCGTATTGATCATACCCCACCATTTTTGGTGGCATCTGGTATGCGTTCATGGTATGATAGTATGTCACCACCAGACAGGGTGACTATAGATCATTTGATGTAGCACATTATGACCATGTTGATGTTTTAGCTTCCCACAGGGTTCATAGATGGTATGCTAGAGCACCTTTGGGTGCCGGACAGATGTGTTTTTCTGGTTTGGGACCCGAGAGTCGACTCTACTGGAGGAGTACGACGATTGACGATGCTACCACCGACGTACCTTGCGTGCATATGGTGATTGGAGACATGAGTAAGCGATTCATGACCCTCACCTGGATTGAGGCGTAGAGTGGTCCAGGATTTAGATTACATCCGCCCACGTGATATCCTGTGGTTTTCTCGTTTTGATGATTTGGCTCGAGAATAGTTATGCACGATATTTCTCGGGATCTCACCACACCGGAGGATCGGTGGCATTTGGCGTAGTGGATGTATTGTTGTCATGCGTGATTGTCATACGCCTACATGCCACTTGCACATGGATGAGTTGGACATCGGCGTCATTATGGCGTTGAGAGCTCTCAAGGAGGATCACACCATCCCACCGATGATTTTGGCGAGAGACTTTGAGGTCGGCCACATATTGCTACACTTATCCCAAGCAGAGTGTTCATAAATAAATCATGTCAGATGTGACGCCCCAAAATAGGTATACATCACCCATCTTGAGTCGCCAAATACATGGTACGTAATACAAATACAAACTTAATTATACAACAATGCAGTAATATACGACAAAAAATATAAATGAGAGTTTAAACAGAATGTTGCCTTCTAGATAATATCCACTCTCAAAATAGAGTCCTCATTACATTTATTGTCACACTATTATATAGAATAGTGAGGACTACTAATACACCATCTCAGACCATCAGTCCGTTCCCCGACTAGTCCCGGCTACGTTCTCATTTCCTGAAGAGAACAATGAAAGCAAAAGGGTGAGCTCAACTATCCCAGTAAGAAATATTATGACTAAGATAATGCAGAATAAATTATCATTAGTTTTCAACAATGTTAAATTGATAAAATACAATAGACATCAAGTTTAACTGCAGCGGAATAAGCAATCCATTAGAAGAGTCAAGTAGAGCATGATATCTACTATTTTATATGATTTAAAATGTTTTCATCAATTTTATCAGACGAGACTAAACCAATAAGTAAACTACATCATCGAGTCATCCCCGCACTACGCCAAGGATATTCATTAAATCATCAATGGTCATGACTATACCGAATAATCCCCGGTCATAATCATACAAAAAACGCATCCATCAATGCACTATAGGCCACCGAGGACTTTTACCACATCATTTATAACATTACAGTCATGATTATATCGAATAATCCTCGGTCATAATCATACCAAGTCCATCTATGCACGTACGTAAGCCAAAGATGACTTTCATCACAATATAAGCATGAGGATGATGACAATGACATAATTCAATAAAACAAGTTCAAGGATAAATTTTAAAGATTTAAAATTTAATTTATCCGTAAATCAATAACGCCCAAATTGTCAACATGATACTTCTTTGTGGAGTAAAATTAAAGAATGCTCGTAAGAATATTCCCATGAAAAGATACTGGATGAAGCGTAAATATCCAGGATATTCTACTAATTTCATGGAGTATAGAAGCTAAAACTTTAACCAACTGAGTATAATTGGATATATGAAACTGCAAATGGATTTTTGCCCGCCATGCGCAGTAATCCACATGTATGCATCATTTCCACAATTTAATAAGGAATGAATATGAAGGATCATTCACCATGCATGCGGTAATCCACATAGGCGAGTTTATTCCAACGTAATAATTAAAATGGAATAATGTAAGAATTCACCGTGCATGCAATAGACCGCATGCATGAAAAGTTATTCCCAATGTAATAATAAAGAATGGAACCAGTCATTCGTAATCCGCATGATAGGATATTCCAATGTATAATAGAGAAAGGAACTAGGTCATGCGTAATTCGCATGCATGTGATGTTCCAATAGAATAATAAAGAATGGATCCGTGTCATGCGTAATCCACATGCATGTGATGTTCCAACGTAATAATAAAGAATCAAATAACAACAGAATTCACCCAAAGCGCATGATAGATCAAGTACAGCATGTGTTATTCAAATGTAATAATAATGAATGGAATAACATAAGAATTTCACCATGTATGCGGTACTTCGCATAGACAGGTTAGTCTAACATAATAATAAAGAATGGAATAACAACTCTTACGAGTATTGAAAGAAAATAACTCTCTTCATGAATACAAAAGAATAATACCCCTTACCTTAGAAGAAACTGGATATTGGAATAGTGAGGTAGCAGACTTCTCTTCTTCTTTCTCTCTATAATAATTGCTCTATAGCTTTAGTGAATTGGTGAGAAATGAAGGAAGAATGAGCTTCTATTTATAGGAAAATATATTTTCGATAATTGCACGTTTTGGGGCTCGAAATATTACAGTACAATACCTTCAACTTTTCTTTCATTTTTAATTGTGTCTTACAAGTATTATCAAACTTGCACCACCTCCCCTAATAGTAAATAATGTGAATCAATAGTTCAATCATGTGAATCAATAGTTATAATCATGTGAAAATACTAATTACAGTATAGTACCTCCATTTTAACTTAGTCATGCAAGTATTATTAATCGGCACAACAACTCCTAATAGTACAAGAATGTGAATTAATAGTACACATGTGAACAAATAGTTATAATCATGTGAATTAATAGCAATTAATTGCTCATTTATCCGATTATTATACTGAATCGGGTAAGATAACTTCCAAACATCAATTAATATCGAAATAAATGTCGATTTCCACTAACACTAATAATTCCAACACAATGAAACTATCAATTTCATCTTTAATCAACACGAACTTATTCGTCATTAATATTATAACTCACATTATTTAACAACTAGGTCGTTCCCAGGAAAGAGGGGGCTTTTCGATAAAGATTTCTCTTTATTGGCACGCAATTAGATGACCAAACCTCTCCTTGACAGAACTTCTAGACATTGTAAATATTGCAATTTAATAATATGAATAACTTTGTCGTCTCAATTATTGATTTAATAATATAACATATTATGCGAGATGATAATCGTGACAATAATAATCGAATCAATAATATAAGAGATATGATGCGAAGAATTAATGTAGCAATAATTGAGTATAACTAAAGTGACTTCTCACATAAGCATCAATAATCAATACCATGTGCTTACTATGCAACCACACGTATTCATGTATTTTTTACTACCGGGTAGTTCAAAAGTTTTAATGGTAATACTTCCTATGTTATTATTTTATAAAAGATAATTTTGTCATTTTTAACTACGACAAAACTTCCATCAGGGATCCACTTAATGATTGTGCCGCCGCATTTAATATTCCCTCGTTAAAATGAATATTCCCCACCAATCGAATATTATATAACCACTTGCTTACTTTTGCAAAATGTATAAATATTACCTACAACTATAACATTATATTATATCCACACCATAATATTCAAAAATATATTTCTCGAGAGAAATTAATCTTTATTTATAAAAGTTGGGGTCTTACAACCTCCCCTTCTTATGAAATTTCATCATCGAAATTAGGTTACGTACCTGGTATATCGAAGAGGTGAGGATATTATGACTTTATCTCAGATTCTAACTCCTGTGTCATTTCTTCCACATCGTGGTTTCTTCACAAAACTTTGACTTGAGGTATAACCTCGAAGCGTGAATATGATCCTTTTTATCCAAGATTTTTACAGTAATTATTCATACGTTAAATCTTCCTCTATCTCGTACGGTTCTAATTCAATAATGTGGTTCGGGTCTTTCATATATTTATGTAACATAGATATGTGGAAAACGTTATGAACACGAGACATACTTAGTGGTAAAGCTAGTCTATAGCCAAAAGTTCCTACTGTTTGAGGATTATAAATGGGCCAATGAATCGAGGATTGAGCTTTCCTCTCTTTCCAAATCTCGTAACTCCTTTCCATGGAGCAACACGTAACAACACATGATCTCCAATATTGAATTCCACGTCTTTTCGATGAAGATCAACATAACTCTTTTGTCGATCTTGTGAGATTTTTTATCGTTATCGAATCGTTTGAATCTTTTCCATAATCATACGTACCAAATCCGGTCCCAACAACATTGCTTCACCCACCTCATCCTAGCATACTGGAGAATGACACTTTCGAATATTATATAACCACTTGCTTACTTTGCAAAATGTGTAAATATTACCCACAACTATAACATTATATTATATCCACACCACAATATTCAAAAATATATTTCGAGAGAAATTAATCTTTATTCATAAAAGTTGGGGTCTTACCATGTACGTGTGGTTTATGTCACACTTGGGACCAATTGGCACATTCTGATTTCGGCATGGATATTGTTTCACCCATGATATATCGATGTC